>VXAD01006005.1:0-126776 GCA_013399195.1 Dicrurus megarhynchus
GCCGGCGGGGAACGGAACACTTTACACCACTGATATGACCTTTTTATTTGCACATGGAAGCTAATCCTAACCAAAATCAGTATTTCTATTGGTTAGAAGTGTTACTGCTAAGGGGGAAGGAGAGCGCAATTCAGATACAACAGCAAGACACTCATGGCAAGAAGTAGACACTTTCTAGGAAAACAAAGTCCACATGGACACTTGACTCAGTTAATGGAGCACACATTTTTCCTTAAAAGGAGAAACTCACCAATGCTTCAGCAAAAATATAGAGAAAAGGAACCAGGACTGCAGAGATACAATTCCTCTCTTGTCTTGTCTCTCTTCCTGATTGTATTGGGTCTGGCTGAGATAATTTTCCCACAGCAACCCTCAAGGGTCTGTGGGTAGCTGGAAAGGTAACACACCAGTGCTTTGGCTACTGCTGAGCAGCACTGGCAGAGCATCAGTGCTGTCTCTCAATGCTCCCCTCACATCAGTAGATTGGGAATGGGCAAGATCTTGGGAGGGGATACAACCTGGCCAGCTGACCCAAAGTGACCAAAGGGATAACTCATTCCGTACGACATCAGCTCAGGTATAAGAGCTAAGGAAAGGAGGAGGAACAGGGCACTTGTTATTTACAGTCTTTGCCTTCCAGAGCAACTCCTATGTGTGCTGAAGCGCCCTGCTTCCTGGGAAGTAGCTCAACACTGCTAGCTGATGGGAAGCAGAAAATAAAACTATTTTTATTTCCCATCTTTGCTTATGCACGCCTAAACTTTTGCTTTTACTTCAATAAACTGCCTTATCTCCACCTAAGGTTGGTTTTTACCTTAATTTTTCTCCCCTGTCTGGGTGGGAAAAGGAATGCTGGAGTAGCTTGGTGGGCAGTTGGCATCCAGCCAAGGTCAACTACCCAGCCCAGCTTTCTTGCTTTTCATTTTTAGTCTGAATGCTACATAGGAAAAAATACAGTAATTCTACCTTCATGTGTTCAGTTCTTTCTGGAGATAGCAAACATGTCAACACAAATCATTATTTATAAAGCAAAGATTATGTAAATAAGCAAAGATTATATCAGTAAGCTGTACTCTTCAAAGAGCTCAAAAATCAACTGATTTTCCTCATTTTAACACTGAAAATTATAAACCAGAAGGGAAGCCATCTTAAAGAGATTTTTAGCAAAAATACTGGTCTGCATAAAGTATGACTGGCAAATGTGAGTGCACACAACAGCCTCAGAACAAACCACAGCACAAGGATTAAAATAATGACTTGAATTGCTAATGAAGGCCACAACTGACACCGGTAAAACTGGCAAACATTGATGAATGTGTTGTTTACATCAAAACAGTAAGACCTTCAGTCTGCTAAGAATGGCAACAAGGTTACAACATATTCTATATGCCATTCCTCTTCTTTTTATCAAAACAGGAAGACAAACTGTATCCATAAAGATACCAAAGATCACATCATAAACTCTTTGATTTATAAAAGACATAAAGGATCTGTTGAAAAATCAGCACATTGTTGCCAATTAAGAAATATGACAAGAAGATACCAAGGCCTCACACCTCCTCAGCCTCCAAGCTGAGCCTAAGTAACCCTGGAAAGATCAGGTCTTGCTTGTATGGAAGTTTGATAGCAGAAGCCAATTGAATAGGTGCAAGTAGCATGACTTTTATTTAAAATAGGGCATTTTCTTTCAGAATGCCTCACATTTAGTAACAAATTTCCTGCACCATTTTTATGATTTTAAGTCAAGAGTTCCAGTGAATTTACTCACCCAAGTTTAGCAAATTTTATTTTTCTGATGTCCAGATCCAGTATTTCTCAGGAAAGCTGATACAAAGCAAGAAATTTACACAGGCTGTATCATGAATACAACATTTAGGGAATGCAAGATACACTGGCATATTAGAGCATGTAAAAAGTTTTTAGACAAGCTTAAATGAAGCACTATAAAGAATAAAGCTTACCTGAGCTACTATGGACAGAATGCCCACCACAGCTATAAATGCTGCAATGCTAGCAGACCCAAAGCCTATAATCTGGAGAGAAGCAGAAACTGTGTAAAACAAATGCGGAACACAATCCAGGACAATTATTAGCAGTGAGTATCTTCTCAATGAAAGCACTCATCCCTGCTTGTACTCCAGATCTATACAGGATCCATACAAGAAGCGTCCACTTTCAAGAATAATCCTTAATTTGACTCATTGCCAGGAAAACTATAAAGAAAAAAAAAACTGCCTTAAAAAAAGGAGACAGAGGAAGTCATGGACCTAGAAACTGAACTTCTCTATCCCTCCTACAAACACCATAGGTCTTTGACAGGCAAGATCCTAGAGACAGACCCAGAAACTGCTGCACTGAATGAGAACCAAGGCCTGCTTAAGGTTAACATGTGCTTAAGATATTGCAGGGTTTATACATCAGGAGTCAAGTGTTACTCATTTCTTGGCTTAGCAAAGCACCCTACCTTTAAAAGCTTTAAAAGCTTTACTTTGCCAGAAAGCAGGTCTCTGAGCAAAGTCTATAACAAGAAAGAGGTCAGAGGGAATACTTATTTAAACATCCTGAGTAAGATGGGAAGACACCAACATTTTACCTGTCTCAAGTACAGAAAGAAACTAGAATACTGGCCAGCCTCAGGCAGATACGAGAGCAACACTGTAATGCAGATTGGGAGAACTGTAGGATCTTTTCTAACCTTCTTCAGAGACTGTAAAACAAAAGAATAAAGCAGGTATTGAAACATTTGTACAAACTCTAATGAAAGCATAAAGAAAGAAGATAGATTCCCTTCTTTTGTGCATGCATACACATCAAAACAATTACACATGGAAATTGTTAAGCTGAAACTTAACTCACAGTCTCATTATACACGGTTTGGAGGATCCAATTCCTTGGCAAAGTTTCCATTAAGATTTTTGAAGCTACTGTTCAGTGCCAAATCAAAACTATTCCCCAAACACAGTATTATATAATAGTAAGGGAAATGCATAATGTCTTCTAATGGATTTCTGTAATAATAATTTGTTTTGAAAGATGCCAGCAAATAATATACATTTCTTACACTTGTTTGCTGATCATTTAAATTACTTTAGGAACAAATAAATTGTGGAAAACAAATTCTGTGACTGCTGTCTTTCAAGCATGTCATTCATCTCTCAATAGTCACAACCAGCCCCCAGCAGGATGGATCTCATGAAGAAAAATCACTCCTCCTTTTCTTAAGATACTAAGGTGTAACAAAAATGTTATCTGAATAAGTGAACAAGACTGCACGGTATGTTTTAGCCCTTCCTACATATGCCTATAAAAAAATCAGGCTTTATAGATCCATTCTCTATTAGAAAGAAATCACATATAACCAAAAGTGGAAATCAAGAGTGGAGAGAGACACTGCCAAAAGTACAATTATAAAGTGAATATGTAAAACATTTAAATATTGGCTTTTGAGGTGTAAGAATTCAGCATTTCTCTTTGCGATAAAATAGAGTACATAAATTAGAAAAGTAAAGTACTATCCCTTTGGATTTCACACCAAACATTATTTTCAAATCTAGAATTATTTAATCCACAAAGTTTGGTTTGATTTTGTTTTTTAAATGTAGTTAGATCTTTACTGGCAAGAGCAGAGAACAGAGACTATGGTATACTGTAGTCAAGGTACCAGTAAGATTGAAGATTTCTCAAGCTTACAAACCGCAATTAATAATTATTACTTATTAATCATCAACTATTTTATAATTACTTCTTGAAGTGCATCTTACTGCAAAAGGATCTGCCTGTTCCCATGATATAGAAGATCCCCACGAAGCAGGTCTTATTTTTTCTGGCAGAGATTCTGGTACAGCTATCAAGATGAAGCAGATGTCCACAACAGCCACCAACGTGGCCACCAGCACAACCAGACTATCTCCGTAGCTGGCAGACAGGTATGCTCCAATGGCAGGACTAGTTACCAAACTTGCTGCAAAGGTGGCAGATACCTATGTACAACAACAGTTTACAAACTCATCAAAGTGGTTATCTGCCATTACAGAAAAATGAAATAACTTGCTCACCACTACCACCCCTCCCCAAAAGTGTGATTTAAAAAACACAGCAGTAAAAATTCAAGTAAAAAACCCAAACCAAACATAAAAAAATTAAACTAACCACACATCATTTATGACAGTAAACATGGGTCCCAAATAAGTTTCTACAGCCTCCTCAACAGCACACCATACTAGACAGGATTTGCAGTCCAAGATCAGGTTTGGCTCAAAGGAAAACAGCTCTTACTTTCAAATAGACTGAAATCTTTATTTTGTTTTCTAATTATGAAGTGATTTGACTGAAAAAGTTTTCTGTACATTTAAACGTCTGCCTAAAAGAAGGCCAAAGGCTAAGGACATCTACCAATAGACCTCCAAAACCTAAAGTAATATAGATATTAGGAAAGTAAACTAAGCAGGAATTATATTACCACTGAAAGGATTAGTTTGTACTAAATAAATTATTTTCCTTGTCTTTTGATAATTAAGAAAGGTCGTGACTAAGTTACTAAAAATACTGTTTTATGCATTTTCATCCTTCCGCATTGTTCTGACTTTAGAAAAAGCCATTCCATACCAAAAAGAAGTCCCATGAACTAGAAGTGCAACTTACAGGTGATGGAAAACTATTGCTAGATTAAATTACCTGCATTGTCCTTAACATTCAATGTTTTGTTTGCAAAACTTAAAGACATTCTTTCTTACACATGCCCACTATGCAAGTTGTCAAATATTTTTTCTGTTCCCATAAGCACATAGCACTCTGTTCACTGCCTGAACTCTAACACAGTGCCTTGAGCCATCGTTCATTCCTTTATCAACGTCTTTACATTGATCAGGAAACAATCTGTACATCAAAACACAAGTTCAATATGAAGGTCATAATCTGACCCTTTTCCCAAAGTGAGCATATCTTACCAGTCCATAGGCTGTAGTTCTTTCATGTTCTTGTGTTACATCAGCTACATAGGCAAATATTACAGAAAAGGTAACAGAAAATACTCCAGACACTGAAATCATAGCGAAGTACCACCTAATAATTTAAAAGCAACAATTAGAAAGTTTGAGCTAAGACCTCTTACTTTTCATCTTACTAATCAGCAAGTTTGTTTTTAAGCCTAAAAGGACTGTTCCATGAGAACTAACACAGAACTTTACTGGAGATGGATGAATGAATGACTGTGCAGTATCACTTAAATACTGGAAAACTGCTTTTTAATTTTTTTTCATTCCTCTGTTTATTTTACATCCACCTAAAAGAGTAAATGGCCCCTTGAGGACATGGTACCTACAGATTTTTGCACTCTCAAGTTTAAGTTGTGAAAAATGAACTTAGAAGTCATTTCGTCAGCCAGTTAAGGAATAAACTATCATATACATAATGCTGTGGAAGCTGAATTCTGAATGCATTCAGTGTACACAAAGTTCTTTTGTAATTCTTCCAAGTTTCACAATTAATGTAAAAGAAAATGAAGTCTTAACTTAGCAGCATTGACCTGCTTTCAAAGTCCTAATCAAAGAGTTAAAAGATCTCACTTGCAACAATTATACTTTTCTGTGGCAAATAAATGCTAAGGCTCATTTAGCTTTAAAAACATCTCTATTACTGTCAGTCATCAAGGGAAAAAATTAACAGCTGATCATAAAACAGAGTTAGACAGGATTATCAAATCCTTGCAAGTACTGTTTTACTTGGGTGAATATAGTTCACATTCCTTTATTTCTACTTCTAGGATACATGGTTTGAACACATCTTGAACAGAAAAGCTCCAGAGTAACACCAACACGGTCTTGAAAGGAAAGCTGCTTTCTTCTTATCTTATTGTCTCTCTTCCATTTACCCAAACTACTCCTCTGATTGAACATCTGCTCTCCTGACAAGCTTGCTACTGCAGTTTGTACCACTTACCATGGGCTTATTCGCATTAATGGAATTGGGACACAGGTGAAGAAAACTGTAAGAAGAAGAAAAGATTTCCTTCCCCAAGCATCTGAGAGAGCACCTATTAGCGGAGCACTGAGAAAGGACAAAAAACCCTGTGATAGAAGAAAAACAATTAATATGTCTGTGCATTTCCAAGGCTCACTTTATCTACAATACACGAAAGGAAAATTGAAAATTGATTTGCAATTAAACACAGAAGTTGTAGACAACTGAAAATGTACACAATTTGTTCTCCAGTCTAATTTTCTGTGATTCTGATGTTTTATGTTTCAAATCTATTAAATCTGAGCGAATTTTAAATAAAAAGAGACAGCATACATTTTTTCAAGATCCAAAGATATTTGATTCAATATAGAAGTAATACACACTGCAAAATCTTCTTTAAAATCTCTAAAATACAGTCTAGTTCCACAAAGGACACTATCTTAGCCTCTATCAAGAGATTCAGTGCTAGATTTCAAACCCAAGTTGCCCTCTAATTTGGACTGTCCTAAGAGAGAGTTTTGGGTAACATAACTACTCTATGAAACAAATTTAACAGAACACTTGCTGCTTTATACTACACATTCATCATGCACAGTACATCTGTACAGTGCAAGAACTATGAAGACCATTTGAGCAAGTCTGACAACTTGAGATCATGGGACACTATAATGAGATTCCCATGGAGAAAGTCAGACTCACATGTACAGTAAAAACAGGAGGAATTGACTAAGGATCAAATACTAGATTTTCCAGAACTTCTTGAAGTCCTAGAACCTAGGTCTCAAATCTCCTCTATTACACAGGAGAATTAAAATAAGTAAAAGATTTCATGGGTTTGTTAACTGGGAAACAGTTCCTCCAAATTAGTACATTCTTCACTTCCAATCCAATTCTGCCATGAGTCCAAACATGAGTAAATGCATGGTTCTGTAAGCACCTTAATACACTGCAAGTCTACTCTGGCTAACTTTAGCTTACCTCTCTTATTCAAATATAGTCAGAAGTTTAACACATGTATACAGACTGCGGTACTAAATAACTGTTCTGCTAAATCCTTACAAACAAACCTGATTTCAACATTTCAAGGAGATTGAGAATAAAAGCCATAAAGCCAGACTACCAAATCCCCAGAAAGACAGATGTTCTACTCAGTCAAAATTAATGTTTCTGCTCCTTAGAATCAGATTTCAGTACCATATGAACTAACATATTTTGCTGTCACCAAAAACACTTCCAATGTTTCATAAACAAAATTTTAAAGAAAAAAGACGTGGAAGTACAAGCTCCCCCATTTACTAGACCTGTTAGAGCAATCCAAACATTCATGACATTAATGCACTTTTCTACAGATATGTTCTGTACAAAATCTATCTATTTATCTATCTATCTCTATTTACTACATTTAAAACACAGTTACATTGTACTGTGAGTGAAAAACTTGAAAGAAAACAGGAAGAGGAACATGAACTTTGTTTTTCTATGAGAACAATAAGAAGATAACTTCCTCCTTCAGTCTGAGACAAACCAATGCCCCGAGTGCATTGTGCTCTGCCAATCTACCATGAAAGACAGCAAGACAGGAAGTCAATCCTAAAGATGTCATGTTCTTACAACTAAAAGCAATGCTTTAGGTTTGTTACAGGACATAAAGCTAAATAATTTCTGAGTGCTATATATTATCTTAGTCATAAGTTACAGCAAGGGCTTTGCAGCCTCTCAGTACAATAGTTATCAAAGAAAAGATTTTACCTTAGTTATCCTAGAAAACTCTTGCAAGCTTTTTTTTGTGGCCACAATCCAGCACAATCACAGTGTGAATGCAGCAGTGTAAGTAAGCTATAAGCTGCCCTGAATATCTTGATGATCACAGAATGTTAAAAGAGTTGATAAAAAAAAAAGGGCCAGTAAAAAAACCAACCTGATGAAAATTAGCTCTTAGGCCACATTTTAAGACAAAATCACAGTGTTTAAGTGCTTCATTTTCTATCTCAATGGTATCATCGTGGTTGCATTAATCTGCCTCTGACATAAATCATTTAACATTAGGAAGAAGACAATAAAAACCTAGCTCTGTTCTCAGACAGATCCTTATCAAGATTACAATAGCTACAAGTGGTACCTATTCAAATGAGAGGAATTTAAATTTCTGAGAAACATTCCACTTGTTTCAAGATGCTGCCACTTAGCAGTAAAACTTGAACTGAGCCCAAGAAACAACCCCTACAGGGAAAAAAAAGGTTTAAGAATTATCTACATTCTCAGTGTTTTGTATGTTGCTATGTAGAATGCAGGTGAGACAAGTTAAAATACGAGAACACACAGAATATTTAGGTCAGAGGTTTAAAAAAAATCTTACCTTAACACCTTGAATAAGACCATTCATTAAGAATGTATGATGGGGAAATGTTTCATGTAAGACCTGATGGGGGGGAAAAAAGCATTATTTTAATCAGGAGAAACAGGAGAAAGTTGATTCCAAGTTTAAATTTGATTTGTAAAACAGGATAGCTCTACCAGAACTTGTTAAGAAAGAGAATCCTATCCCAAAATAAAACCTAAAATAAGAGAAACAAAAACAAAACTCCTGGAACAAGCAGAAAAAAAGTATCTTCTACCTCTTTTCTGTCTTCACAAGAAAAAGCAAACAAGATTTAATTTCAAGTTATTGGCATAAATTCCTCTGCTGGCAAAGACTGTAACTCAGAGACAGTTAGATTGGGACACTTTGCTCCAAAAGATCAATGTAAGCAAAAACCATCTCCATGTGGTGCAAGTTACAAAATTTTTACGCAGCTAATTCTTTCAAAAGGTTGACTCAAACACTCTCGATATTTAGGAGTGAAAATGAGATTCACCTAACTTAAACCGACAAGGAAAAAACAGTGCTATATTCACAATTGAACAAACAGCAGCTATTAAATAGCCATACAGTTAGAAACACCTCCAATTAACAAGTAGATGCTTATAAATATCAGCAATAATTCTGAGTGTTTAAATACAGCTACGAATTCATGTAAGGTGCTTTACCAGCAGTCTTAATTCAAGGGCAAGAATGTTAATCTACGCTAAACAGATTTACCATAAATATGCAAGAGAGTTAAGGGGCCTCAGAGGTGCTACCAGGGACTAAAAAAAGTTATTGTGATGTTCAAAGCACGTATGCACAAAAATTCACATTCAAACAAAATTCACATTAATTTGCTCCTGATATTTATAAATACGTGCCACCAACTACAAAAATTACTTATATGTATACTGAGAAAGCGTCACTGAAAAGCACCAGCATTATTTTTCTAGGAAGACTGAGATTCTCAAATCATAGGTTTAATAAAAGTGGTGGTTCTCATATTAATTACTGGGCAGATAATTCTCCTTTTTACATCAATTTTCCCTTCTGTTATCATATTATGGTTAGATATTTAGAACAATTTTTCACCTATTAGAACACTGATCTTATAATATGAATTAAGGAAAAAAAAAGTCAGGGTTCAAATTACAGATCTAAAAGCAGGTGTCTTCTAAGTTAAAGAAAAAAAATAAACCAAAACAAACAAATAGGAAACTCAGAGAGTCAAATCTAATTACCTGTCAACTGTTTTCTAGTATTTTTTCCTGAAAGGCAACCACTTAAGTTCAAGTTTTTGAGATTAATCTGTTACTTTATAGACAAGAGAAATGCAAGTTGACAAAATGGCAGAGGGAGCTGCTTTACTCAAGTTCTACCAATAGATACATATTCCAAAAAAATATATATTGAACACAGAACATGTCATTAAGTAATTAATATTGCTTATGGTAATTTACTAACATTGGCATAAAAGTCCATAAATAAAAGTAATGCCCATATGCTTTGGGCAGTCTTTGACCAGAACAGCCTTTGTGTGCTTTATAAACACCTTAAATCTTTTCTTCTCTAAGTACAGTGTCATGTAACAAACAGTACAGCTTTGCTGATAGATGTCAAAAGAAGTGAAAAAGCAATTTAAAGAATGAACTTTAAATAATCTCAGCTCTTAAAATATACACAATGTATTTTCACAGTACACAACATTTTAATTAGGGTTGACAATGTTGACAATGACCTGCAGAATCATGAAAAAAACCACAAAAAATTGAGTAACCACAAGCTTTGATCAACAGGCCAGACATTTCCATTTCTGCCCTTCCTACATGACAAACCTGCTTGAGCAGAAGTGGGCAGCTGGCAGTTCAAAGGCTGAACTTTGCTCGTAAGAAATCTCTACATGACTTCTAGTACTGCTGCCTGATAAGCAGGCCAATGTAAGCTACCACAAATACATCACCAGACAGAAAGGTGCAAAGTATCAAACCAGACTTGAAATTATATAAACCCAACAGCAGCCTTTCAGTGCTTGCAAAACTGATTACAAATAAAGATGATCACCCTCAACTATGGACCTATTCCAACTGGAGTATACTACTGGGGAACTATTGAAGAACCCACCCAATACACAATATAATTAAAATGGGTGGGGGTTTGCAGATCTGTAAGAATTATAATTTGCACATTTATCCTTTTAAATGAGAAGTGTCAAACTTGGGCAAGTTAAAATTGAGCACTTTGGTTAAGGAAAAAAGCAAAGAAAAATAAGATATAATAAAGACCACACAGTAAGCTTCCCCATATTTTGACACCAGCAAGACCGGATGACAAGACAGTCATTTCGTGAGACACCTGCTATACGGAAATGTGTTAAATGTTTATGTGAACTTTTTTATTGCTAAGTTATGTTAAGAAGTTCAGTGATTGTCTTTAGAAAGGTTAGACAAACACATATCAAGAGTTATGTACATTATTTTATTCGAAGTTTGGAGAAGGAAAGAAATTAACTCTTTCGATCCCACAAAGCTTTGCCTGTCATGTATTCAAAGTGGTCTCAGATACTAGCCAATGAAAACCTGGACTAACAGACCTCTTGCAACTGCTCATAGGCAGGCCCCACTAAAATGAATGGGACCCGTTCTTCAAATTAAATGCTTCATATCCTATCACCAAACACTCAAATTATCTGTTCATCTGGAAAACAACTAGAGCAGATTAAATACTTATGAAATCAATTTCTTACATTAATGCCTTTACATTTTACTGTAAGTTACATGCTGGCAAAACAGTCAGCACACAGAAGTATAGACAGTTAATGAAGGGTTGCATAGTTCATTAAGTTTTTACAACAGGAAGATGAGTTGAACTATGAAGTCTTTAAAGAGCCAGAATTTCCAGATATGCTTTAATCAATAGACTAAACTGGTGTCACTCTAAAAGGCAAGTAAGAGTTAAAGACTAGTACAGAACAGCTAATTTATTTTTCCGTATCTTATAGTCTTTCAGCAGTCCAGATCTAAGCTGCTAAGACTTCTGGAATTCAGATAATGAGATAGGGATTAATGTAAAGCAAATTAAACTCTAAATCCCTAGGAATTAGCAAATTAACATTTGTCACTACCACCAAGATAACAGCTTATGAATGATACTTACCGTTAGCATTGGAGTTGTCAAGAGCCCCCAGGCAAAGAATTCTAGAAATATGACCACCACCGCATGGTATACGCTTGGCCGACCGATACCCTGTTGCTAAGAAAGAAAAACATATGCAGTGGTTGTACCCATCCAGTTCATTACGTAAGCAAGTATCTCTTGCAAACATGTTTGGAGCATAACCAGTTTTCTGCATGACCTACTAACTGAGCCCTTGGGAACAACAATAAGCCAAACAAGGGAGGAGAAACTGTTCTGTATTACAAAACAATTAAAGATCTCTAGGGAACTTGAAAAAGTTTATTCCCTTGAACACTTGCTGACTGAAAAGAATTATTTGCCCTATTCCTAACATTGTGCTGTACTGCTCTCACCTTCAACATGCCTTTAGGCTTTCTCCCCCTCGAGCGTTATTCACAACCCTTCCACAACAGGGTGACAAATGGTATACCTCTCCCTGCTTCCTCCACAAGTGATAACAAGACAGATCCACTTAAGGATCACAGCACTGTTTCAACAAAACTATGACAACGTCCATAATCAGAAGAGCACCAAATTTTGTATTTGAAAATGCCACAGTATGAGAAAATAAGGATCTGCTTATGTCATCTATACAACCGTTTTCTGTCGATTGCTGACAAACTTGATTCTATGCTTGTGTCTGCAAACACAGACTACAGATTGAGGAACTGTTCTACTGGTCAACAAGTAATTCCAGAAAGAATTAGAAAACTATCAAAGTACTCATGATTCTGTGAAACTGCTGCCATTCAAGATGAGATTAATGAACCAAGGGCAGAACCCTTGGGAAAGGCATATTTAACCAGAACTGCTGCTTGCTTGCTTTCTTCCCAAAAGAGATTTAAGCAGAGGTGCTGAACAATCTAGTGGCCTTTGGTACAGTGACAGCAATGGTTGATAGGGGGAAACTGACAGATATCATTTACCTAGACTTGTGTAAAGCCTTCAACACAGTTCCACATGACACCCTCTCCAAAGAGGAGACATATGGATTTGTACTGTGAGCTATTTGGTGGATAAGGAACTGGCTGGATGGATGCAGCCAGAGAGCTGTGGTCTATGGCTCTGTGTCCAGGTAGAGGCTGGTGACGAGTGGTGTCCCTCAGGTTCTACTCTGGGATCAGTAGTCTTCAGTATCTTCACTGATGACACAGACAGTGGGATCGAGGGCAGCCTCAGCAAGACTGCAGATGACACAAAGCTGTGCGACACACCTGACACAATGGAAGGACAGGATGCCACCCAGAGAGAGCTGGACAAACTTGGGAGGTGAGCCCATAAGAACCTTATGAAGTCTAACAGGTCTGGGTGCAAGGTACTGCACCTGGGTCACGGCAATCCCAGACATGAGCAAAGGCTGGGAGAAGAACCAGAGAGCAGCCCTGAGGAGGACTTGGGGGTTCTTGTGGATGAAAAGTTGGACATAAGGCAGCAATGTGCACTCACAGCCTAGAAGGCCAACTGCATCCTGGGCTGCATTAAAAGAAGAGTGGTCAGCAAGTGAAGGGAGGGGATTTTTGACCCTCTACTCTGCCCCCATGAGACCACACCTGTAATACTGTGTGTAGAAACTGACAGCTGGTCAGAAAGCTTCACAGACATCAATTGAAGCACAATTAATGGGTGGTGGCTGCAACATACCAGTAAGTTTTAAGAGGTGTTAATGCAGAAGCCTATGAGGATACAGCAGGAGTGCCAAGAGACATATAAATGGAAACTTTGTAGAATAAAATGTCTTTTCTGTCCTTTCACCTTCTGAGGAAGTTGGTGTGCATTCTTCACGAGTGTCACGTCTGTCTCAACAGCAACAACTGTGTCCAGCTCTGTGGAGCCATCAGCACAGAAAGGACATGGACCTTACTTTGGATCCAGAGGAGGCCACAAAGTTATCAGAAGGCTGGAGCATCTCTCCTATGAAGACAGGCTGGGAGCGCTGGGGTTGTTCAGCCTCCCAGAGGAGAAGAGAAAA
This sequence comes from Dicrurus megarhynchus, assembly GCA_013399195.1. Classification (NCBI taxonomy): domain Eukaryota; kingdom Metazoa; phylum Chordata; class Aves; order Passeriformes; family Dicruridae; genus Dicrurus; species Dicrurus megarhynchus. The sequence goes on from VXAD01006005.1 coordinate 13,446, forward strand.
CACCAGGGAGACCTCATTGTGGCCTCTCACTGCTTGAAGGGGTCTTTTTAAAAAAGAGTGACTTTTAAAAAAACGAGAGTGACTTTTTTCATGGGCAGAATGTGATAGAAGGGGAATGGTTTTAAATGGAAAGAAGAGAGATTTAGATTAGATATCAGGAAGAAATTCTTTACTCAACAAGTAGTGAGGCACTGCAACAAGCTGCCCAGAGAAGTCGTGGATCTCTCATACTAGGGAGTGTTAAAGGCTAGACGGATGGGGCCCAGAGCAACTTATCTAGTGGGTGGAATCTTCTCCACTGGTGGAATTAGATGATCTTTGAGGTTCCTTCAAAAGCATTCCATGATTTTTTCATTTCTAACTACCCCTTGGCATAGTAACTATTTTACATAGTTTTTGTGATCTAAAATTACTCTCTGCCTTTCCCCTTACACCTGTCCTGCAAAAGACTGGTTTTCAGTGTTTCCAGCCAATCCAAAGCCATTACATCCAACAGAAGAGTGCAATTTAATAATGCAGAATTCAGTTGAAAGGACATTATCCAGTGATAAATATCAATCTGACTCATTTCAGCAAGTGGAGAGCAGGGCAAGCGTGAAGCTCAGGATATCCCACTGAACCCAAAAAAAGTCAAGACAACCTATGATGAACCTAGAGCACAGACACCTATGGTGTTTCTCCCCTGCCCAAAAACTTTCATCCAAATTGGTAGAAATCACATGTTTTGAAAATGCTTGCATTACAAGACTCATTTAAGCTTACTGCCTGTAGTAAAAACTTTGAAGAAATTCCTATAGTTTAAATAGTAAATGCATATATCTCTAAGAATTTTTAGATCTGTCAGTTTATCAAAACCTGTAGCAACAGTGTATTCTAGCTAGTAAGATTCAATTTATTTTCTACATTGCAGCTTGCTTTACAGCATGCAGATTTGAAGAAAACAATTCTCTTTCTCCTGGGAAACAATGTAATATCATAGATCAAAGACTATCTCTGGAAAGCTGATAATTTTCAAGCATAACATTTCTCCATAGGTTATCATGCAATTTCTAATTTCTAAATAGTAAAGATTCCAAAGGCTACGGGGGTAAAAAAAAAATCCTCCTCATGTAAGAAGTCTGTAAGTACTTCTATATAAGGTAGTAGGATAACAATTTTATGAATATTTTTTTGCCACTATGTATGTCAGTCAGACTAGCACTTAACACTAATTACAATGAAGTCTGGAGACGCCTTCCAAAGCAGTTTCCTCTGAAAAAAGGAAATTTTATAGTAGAGTAGGTAAGGGACTCCCCAGACCTTCTCCTGCCTGTATTTTACTTCCCTTACACCTTTATATCACTAAGCAAGTTGCTGCACCATAAATATCTGGTCTGCATTTAGCAAGCACTTCTAATGCTATTAAAAGTGAAGTTTTGGAGTGCTTGGGGTTTTTAAATAATGTTTCTATCACTTACAAATTTGATCTGAGATTTATACGGTTCAGCAGAAAGATGATGTACATACATACTCAAACGACATGCATGAAGATTAAAACAGTCTGCAAATCATTTCTGGCAGTATCCTGCAGATTACAGTTAGCTGCACTGACCTACTAAAAAAAACAGAAAACACCATAGCCTTTCGGATTCAAGCCATGACCCAGAAAGTACAATTCAGATCTTGAAAGGAACATGTACCTGTTAAAGCTAAGACAAGCATTACAGGTCAAATATACTAGCCCTACCAATCTATGATCCATAGACTGTAGTCGATGATTTTCAGTTTTCTTTACAGTGTCCTAAATGCCTAGATTAATTAAAAAAACACAAGTGCAGAAGGCTGTATTGGAAAACTAAGATCATGAAAGCAGGAAAATTCATTGACATTATCAAATGGACTGATGCAGACAGTTACTTCTGGATGTTCACCTTTTCTCTAGTTCCCAAATACTCTACCACAGAAGCTTTCAATTTTTAATCAAGCATCAACTTATTTTTTAAGGAAAGAAAATAGTTTATGACTGATCATGTACACAGTCTGGTCCACAGATTAAAAGAAGTAACAAAAACTCTTTACTTGGTTCAAAATCAAAGAGTTTTCTAAAAACACTTCACACTTGCCTTTACCATGAAGCTGTATCAGAAGTACTGGGTGTGGCTCACTTGTGCATTGAGAAAACACCCGGCAACAAAACTCCATGCAATTTACATAAAGAACTTTGAATATGCAAAAAACAGTTAAAAACCTTGAAACACAAGCACCTTTAGACTTCTTGAATAAACAATAACGGAACAACCTACTGAATTCCTTATGATTAAAAAGATTTTAAAAGGATTTCAGAAATAGAGCAGATATAGGCAACATACAAGTTGCTTGCCTCATTCACTGCCCTTGAAATTGGAAGTGTTATAAGTGCCATCAGGAAAGCCTTAAAATTGTTATGGGCTTATTTGCTATTCACATGGATTATTTTCATGTGACAGACCTGTGTGTGGGCTGAGAAACTACGCATGAACACTGTAACTGCCTTCAAATGCAGCTGTTTGTCAAGTTTTTATACTTGCACAATCATTAATGAGCCAAACATTACCTAATCTCAAATGCTCAACAATATGAGTTTGAGGGTACCATTGTAAAACCTGAAGTCCTAGAAGTTCTAAATCTGTTATTTCTCCAGTTTTACACTTCTGCTCCTTCAATGCCTCTTTTTTTTCTTTTTTCTTCTGTCTTTCTTGGAGTCAGAATAAAACTGAAAGTTAATTTGAAGGAAACTGGGAAAACTACTGGGAAGCAATATAATTTTTTTTTCAAAGCAGAACAGCTGTTGAACATTAATAAATCCATGAAAGAATGTCGAAATGATAAACCCAGCTGATAATAATTGCTCACAGAAAAGGAAGGGGGAAATGCAATAAAGCATTAGTAATACCTTATCTTAGACATTCTGAAGAACAGCTAGTACAATTCACCCTAAAATACTCCGCAGCAAGATGCAATCTTATAGCCAGTCCCAGATCTACAGAGCAAAGCTAGAATTGGCACTATTTATTTATTACTTATAAGTAACTATTTATCTGTTAATTCAAAACTATAATGTAATAATTAAAATTGTTTGAATGCCTGCAAAAGCACCTGAACATCAACTTCAAGCATGTCTAACTATTTATTTCTCTGAAGAAATATGCTTATTTGAGAACAAAATCACTTCTCACTGTTCAAATCCTGAAGTCCTCTGAAGACTTCAGGACCTTTTTAAATTTTTCATATTTTGATGAGGGCCACACAGTCCTGCTAGGCATACTAAGCAAAAGATTCAATTGGATAAATACAGCAGGCTTTTTTTTCCTCCCATAAGAGTGAAGCAGCAGAGCTGGACATGAAGGGTTTGTTTCAATATCCAACTGGAAAAATCTTAAGCAACCTGCTCAGGCATCACGGCTGACCCTGTCCTGAAGAGGAAGGTATTTCCCTAAAGTACCTTTCCAGTCACACAATCCTATTATCTCTCAGGCAGAAAACAACCAAACTCAAACTAAAGCTCTGAATTGACAAACCACAGGAGCTTGCCTTTGTCCCCCTACACCATCCTCCAGGAAATTCCTTCCCACCAGGCGGTAGGGTCACTTAGAAGAGCATGCTAGTTGCTTGTTCTATTTGCAGTATAGACATACCTTTGTAAAGAGCACTCGATGTCCTACAATATGTAAACCAACATTCAAATGCATTTGTATGAGCTGTATTAATTTCTTTTCTTTTTTTTTAAGTGCCTACAGAAACACTTTCCCCTACAAAAATTAACTGGTTCAAATACTCAGTTTTTGTAGTACCACCTGTACTGCAGACCACCATGTCAACTCTGATATTTTCAAGAAAACAAAAACTGAACTAACAGAATCAGTAAAAGACTTCAAGAAACATGCTTTCATGTATGAATCATTCAGATCTTGAAGTTCATGACAAATTCTAAAATACATTCCCTTTACATATTTATGCTCACTACTATTTCATTTGTTTCCCCCAAAAGACAACCATTTCAAATGCAAACTCTTCCTGGTATGCCCCACTACAGGACTATTTAATCATTTGAGCTTATTCTTGCACAAATATTATGCTACCAATCCATCTCACTACATGATGGATTCTCTTTCTTCCACGCATATTACCTAGGTAGCTCTCTACGGATACTGCATGTTTATCTTTTCTAGTGACTATTCTCTTTAATTTTGGAACAGAAGTACTTTGGATCCACCTTAACTCCAACTGTTCACCACAAATGCTCTATTTGTTGGAACTGGCAAGAATTCAGTGCAAAAATACATAGAACACAAGAGAAAGTGCTTTCCAATCCAGTACAGCATTATAGGTATGCCTTGAAAGCTGCAATATAAATCATAACTAATTCAGATTATACATTGTCCAAACTTGTATTTCAGTTGCAAAACAAACACCTTAAGCAGATCTGTATCTGGACTGGAAGATCATGACACACTTTCTCAACAGAAAGCTACGCTAAATCCACAGGTCTAGAGTATCAGAACCACAATTCATTCAAAATGGAAGAGTCTGTGAAGATTTTGCAAAGAGAAATTTTGCCTTAAAAAGTTCCTGGAGTTCTGAAAAGAAAATGTATAGATAAGGTAGGTGACATTAATAAGTCTTCTGAAAATTCAGTAAGCATACTCAAAGATGCTCACCAAAGGCTCTTAAAGCAAGCAAACTCTTCACAGGAATTGAAAAGAGAAAAAAAGTAAACAAACGAACACAAAAAAAAAAACAACCCACACAAAAACTCCCCAACACACACACACAAAAACCCCAGGACAATTTACAAAAATAAACCCACTGCAATCTGTTCATACAGGATAGCAAAGTTACCAGATGACTCCTACTGCTCTGTCCTACCACCTATATTGTTCAACACATTCAGAAGTGAGCTGTAAAAAAGGAGAAGGAGGAAAGTGAAGTGACGAAGTTCACTGATGACAAAATGCAATTCACCTTGGAAGAGTTATAGTGCAATGGTAATGAACAACAGAAGTTTGTGGAATCAGCAGAACAAATTAAATGGCAGATTGAAATTAGTGTATATTAATTTAAGCAATGCAAACAAGAAAAATCAATTTTAATTTCACATATAGGGCAATTATGACATAGGAATGTGATCCTGGAAAAAAAGAGTTCAATAAAGGAAATGAGTCTAGCATTCAGCAGAAGTTTACTAAAGTGTGTTCAAAAGATATATCCTGTTAGGAAAAAGATTATCACTGTATTACTGCAAATTATGTGCTTGCCTTGCTAACCCTCTGCTTTTGGTGTTCTGACCATTTTTATTAGATCTAGATGAAGATCCTGCTCTTATCCCATGACTGTTTTGTTCAGAAGCTTTTAGCAACATGCATTGTTGAGTAGTCTATTATACAGAAGCACAAGAGGCCCACAGAAAGAAAAAGAACACTACTAAAGGTATGGAGGATTGCTGAAGCAGCTTCCTCCAAACTGCAATCAAAATATCTGCAGAAAGATACAAATAGGATTCATTGAATTGGGAGTGACATGAAGGGTGTTAAGAAGAAATTGCCACTACCTCCTTATACTAAAACACAAGAAAAAAAGTGGCACTTCACAAAATTTATTCTTGAGGTCTAAAATGTCTTGCCATATTGTATTTCCTGCTGGGAACACATTCCTGTTTAAGTTTAGACTGGACAAGTTTAGAAGCAGAAATCTTCTAAGGCACATAAAACATGGAGACCATTTCTGGTTCAGTCTTCATAGCTGAGGCCACTGAGGTACAAAGACCAGCCAAGTAAACAATTGCCATACACCCTGTCACATTCTGAAAGCTCCACTTCAGACAGTACTGCATTATGCAATTAAACTACTTCTTATAGAAATAACATATAGCCAGCATATTACACTACAGCAAGTTGGAAGCCAATTTACCTGCTTAAGTTTTCTTTGTAAAACATAGAAAGGTGTACAAGACTTCCCCTAAAAAGCACTGCCTGCTCAGTTGATACACATGCTTCCCCATGGTGCAGATAGTTACTCAAACTCCTTGTCCAGTAAGCTTGGTTTGAATCTTCATAACTAATTATATATCTATGACTTGATAATTTAAGTTTTTATTGCTCTAGCCTACATACAGTACTTCTCTTGGAACGCAACACTGTTCACACTGACAGAACCGGGAGCATCAGTAACAGAAGACTTGCAACAGCAGAAGTGCCTTTTCAGCATAAACTGGCGTTACTTGTTTTTAAACAGAATAACGAAGCATTCCTGGTAACAGTGCAGACTTAGTGTCAATTTAACAGGATGGGAAGATTCAGAATGGCACTGGCAATCTTGAGAAGGCAATATTGTTCATCTCTAATTATTCAGATTTAACAGGAAAAATACCCCGTGTGGGAGAAAACAATGCTCCACAAAGTACTAAATACCCAAACTGACAAATTAACAATGTGTTTACTACTAGCAATACAATTTAAATTCTACAAGAAAGAAATTTAAGAAACTAGCTTACTGAATTCAGAGCCGTTTCAGTAAAGTCTCGTAACATTACATCATTCTGCCTTAGTTTAACTGTGCTGTATTTTTTATAAAGTATAAAAAAGAAAAATGCGAACACTAAAGGCAAGAACATGTAATTCTTTGGGTACACAGAGTTGTGCTTCACTGTGTAAAATAGTTTAAATAATAAAGGCTGGCAAACTTCCAAGATGTACAGTTCAGAATGCTTACATTATCTTGGGCTTCACAACAGCTGAGGCATATTACAGTGTCCAAGAACATGAAACTAACGTCTGATTAATTCTCAAAGAGGTACACAGGTCTGACTTTTCTTTTCATACCCTATTTAGGACTTCTCCCATAAAAGCACTTTATTTAGACAGTATTTTGCTGAAAAGATTCCTTAGTGTGACATTATTTTACTCACAATAGGTTGCACAGAAATGAAGTATGTGGCGCAAATATTCTGAATGCCAAGCTATATTTTATAGTACCAGTGTTCATAATTCAGATGTAACAAGATTGCACAACAGGCTAACAAAATGTCCCATGGCATCATTTATTCAATTTCTGAGGCTCAGTGAAGTCATGGTAATACAGCCAACACAAATTATTTAATTCCACTGGAATTTACTTAAACATACTATTGTTCTTATTAATTTTGAGGCAGTAGCTCAATTCATAAGAAGTCATTTGTTCAGCATCTGTATTTCAGCTCTTCAATTCAATGAAGCCAATGCATTCAACAAGGTGAAGTTAGTTACAGCTACATCAAAAAACACAGGCTTCTTACACCCAAGCTGGAGGGGTAAGAGGAAAAAGTCTTGCACAACCTGACAGACTTGGTCATACTCTTCCACTTTGTCCTACTGATCTGATGTGAAGAAAGAGTAAAAATAAAAATGAAAAATTAAGATGTTCTTCACAGACCAAAGAAGCAGCTCACAAAAATTTCACTTTTCCATTTATTTCTTCAGCAGCAGTCCAAGCAGCAAGCTTCCCCTTCCAAATGCCAGGGATGCACTCCTCCTGATACCAAACAGATCTCTGCAACTACATCTAAAACCACGATCTGGCCCCTCATATTTTATTGTGAATAAGCTCTTTCAATAAAGTCTAGGCAGAGAGAGTTGTAGTAATATGATAGCCACGTGAGAATCACAGGGACAGGCAGGAACTGCAATTACAAAACAGACTGTTCAGTCAGGAACAGATGCAGACCCTAACATGATATAACAGCACTACTGCTGTATCAGTGTACAGAAGATAAGGCTAGAGTCCCATGCCCTTCTGTCTTGAGATGCTTTAGAGGAACACAAAGTCCCCTGAGGGCACAGCTAGGAGGGAAGGGACAAAAAATACACTCAGAAAACTAAACCTCAGATAAATTTAGAAAATTAAGAACTTATGTCATTTTGAAGCTAAATTTTCAAACTTACAGAGGAGCATATATTAAGTACTCAAAAGCGTTTTTTTAACACTTAATCCAACTTTACCAAACATTCCATCCATTAATAAAAAAAACAGGCTAGCGCCTTTGTCAGTTTTGGATTTAATTTCCATTTGAGCTTTACTTTTCAAAGTTAGAGAAAGAAAGCAGTTCTTTGATTTTTTTTTCAATTTTCCTACCTGCACCTTCCATTTCCTAGCCTCTGTTCATACATTAAAAAATTAAACTGTTTTACTTCTATATAGAGAGATCAATCCTCTGTTCGTTTCACCACATCATCTGAGCTGGTAAAACTCTGCTTCTTGACTAAAACAGGCACTTTTCAAGACTCTTCTTGGAGATATTTTTATAGTCTGACTTCAGATTGGGTTACTGCATCTTATACAATAGTAGACTATTGGGAGCTGCTGTACGTAAACCTGGAACAGCAATTCTACCATACAGCAGACATCAGCTGCACTTCTTGAGGAGTCCAACCTGCTTTTTGAAGGACATAACCATTTCTAAAAGACAACTGAAAGACTCAAATAGAAAAGTGATGCATTACAAGAAGCGTGAAGCGGCCATTTTGGAATTAACTTACATAAAATTACTTGACTAATGAATTCCATAGAACAACATTTTTCTACATCTTCTCTGTGTTAATCTTCTACTAAAAGTACCTTAAAATCTTCATCAAGTACAAGTAAGGTAGAAAGAATGTATGTGCATCAGATGGTTTCAAGATGGTTCTATTTTTTACATTCTTCAGCTCCAGCCATGATATCACGTAAATGCTACACTATTAATGCTCAGCTAAAAATACTTCTTCACATTCACATAAAACAGCACACTCTGTCCTCTCTGATAGCAGACATACTTCTCTGTGCGAGGACAGGTAACACACAAAGGAGATGCTGGCTCCCAGACAAACCTAGCATTGTTTTTTAACTTTTGGCATATGCAATGCTTTCAGCATACCCAACTTTGTGAGTAAACTAATACTAAATTATTCAGGTACACATGAACATAAATATACCCCAAGAAAAGTTATTAATAGCTTGTAACTCAGACTGCAAAAAAAATTTATGTGATTTCAACTTGCTGAAAGAGATTCGGCACAGTAAGGCATTGCCTTGTTTTGCACCTGCACCCCTTCAAAATCTGTAAGTGCCAGGATCACCTGTTTTATTACTTTGTGTCTTCCCCTGGGTTCTTCTGCTCCATCTTGACCTCTGGGCTAACTCCAACAAAAAATTATGGGTTATATCGCCTCAGCCAGCACCATCCTGCCCGAAACAAGTCACCTGTCCCCACCTACTGCAGAAAGCTCAAGGGGTGTGATCGCTGATCTGGTTTTAAGGCACATTGTGAGCACAGTGACGTACTGATGGAAAGGCTTAAACCTTTTCTTTCGGAAAGCAATTACGCACCGCTACCACATTTACGAACGAAACTTTGCAGCGAGTGCACGGATCACTCCCTTCCAGCTCCTTTTTTTGTACAAAAAGATCCCAGTGCTTAGTGTGAATAGACGAAACAGACAGCACAGCAACTTAAGAAAACTGCAGATCATAACCCCGTGGGTTCGGTTCAACAAGGAGCACCAACAAGAGCTCCTACGAAAAACTTAAGTTTTACCTTCCTGACACGTTGGATGCATGTATTTTAAAAGAAAGCTTATTTACAGCCACCTGCTCACAGGTGCGATTACTCCAGTTCCTCCGCCCGGGACAAACTCGTAAGGAATGTACCGAGGCTGCCCGGGACGGGCAGGGCAGGGCCAGGGCGGCCCGAAGAACCCGCCGCACCCCAACTTCCATAAGGCATCCAGGGGCAGGACGCTCCGGGAAGCCTCTCGAGGGACAGCTGAGGGGGAGCCGGCCCCTCACGAACGAGCCGGGTGCTGATCCCCACGGGCCGCCCGACCCAGCCCGCAACGCACGGCTGCCCTCAGGATCTGCACGCAGCCGCCGTCACCACCTCGGCGGAGCCCCCGGTCCCACCCTGCACTCACCGCGTTACAGCCGCCCGCCGTCAGGCCGACCCTCTTTACCAACATGATGCAGCCGCCCCACCTGGCACCGCCGCCGCCCTCCCACGACGGCGACGGAGGCGGCGGCGACAGCTCCTCTTCCTCCTTTGCCGCCAGGGCCCGGGCTGGCGGCGGCTCTGGCTCCGGCTCCGGCTCGGGGCTCATGACGCTCCGACCATGGCCCCTCCCGGGGCGGCCAGGCCAGGCCGGGGGCGGCTGCAGCGGCCGCCTACGCCGGGCTCACGTGACCGCGCGGCCCCGCCCTCCTCGCGCCTAACCGCCCCCGCCCCTGAGGCGGGTTCGAGCGGAGGCGCGCACGGCCGTCATCTTCCCTCCGGGAATCACCGGCTCACTGAGGTTGGAAAGGACTTCTGAGCTCATCGAGTCCAACCTACGACCGAACACCACCTTGTCAACTAGACCATGGCGCTAAGCGCCGCATACAATCTCTCCTTAAACACCTTCAGGGACAATGACTCCACCCCCTTCCTGGGCAGCCCATTCCAATGTCTAGTCACACCTTCTGTGAAGAAATTCTTCTTAATGTCCAATCTAAACCTTTCCCGGCACAGCTTAAGGTTGTGTCCTCCTGTCGTGTCACTGATTGCCTGGGAAAGAGGCCGACCCCCACCTGGCTACACCCTCCTTTCAGGCAGTTGTAGACAGTGGTAAGGTCAGCCCTGAGCCTCGTTTTCTCCAGGGTAAGCAACCCCTGCTCGCTCAGCCATTACTTATAGGACTTGTGCTCCAGACTCTTTACCAGCTCTGTTGCCCTTCTCTGGACATGCTCCAGCACCTTTAATGTCCTTGAACTGATGGGCCCAGAACTGGACACAGGATTCGAGGTGTGGCCTTACCAGTGCTGAGTACAGGGGACAGTCATTGCCCTGGTCCTGCTGGACACACTATTGCTGATCCACAAGGTCAGTATCTTCCAAACTAGCGTTCTGTGTGGCTCAATTAAACCTTTCTCAAGCCTTTGGTCCTTTGTCACCAGGCAGATGTAATGGCAAGCTCAGTTTTCTCTCACTGAAGTACTGTAAGGCCAGCTGGTTGTTGTTAGCAGTGCCCCAGGTTCATCACTAGAAGCAGAACTGGTTACCTCCCCAGTGCCCCAGGTGCACACAAACGGAGTGCTTTGAGGCAGCATGGTACTGACAGTAAAGATTGTAGCTACTGACAGACCCTGTAACGTCAATACAGCTGACCAGTTGCCCATGCGGAATAAGCTCTTCACCAGAGAGCTCAAAAAGTCCCCTCATGGCCAGCACCAAGAAGCTTTCATGTCCTGCAGCAGGACAGGCAGTAACACATCTTTCCATCTGGATATGCTACTGGAGTCAAGCTGCTGCTTTTCCTGGTTCCTCAACTGTTCTCTGCCAAGTACCAAGCTGGTTACAGGATCAAAACTTTTCAGTTTGCTAGAACAGTAAAGGTTACTTTAAAATGCTGTTTGCTGTGTGTCTGTTTTGTCAGTGTATATATAAGTACTATATGTCAGTTTGTCCTAAATATAGTGCATTGTGAAATTTATCTTCTATGGTTTGTTATGCAGTAATTTAACAAACATTCTTTTTTATCAAAGTAGTGTGCATTGACTTAAAAGCTTTTCTTTAGATGAACTTCTTTTAAAGCTCTATTTTATTTAAAGACATCACGATTTCAGGAGGAACACTGGTTACTGTGAACTAAATGGATACACCGAGTTATCTTTCTTATTATATAGGGATTAGTAAATTAATACATATTCTTTACATTTCCTTGGCAGCCCAAGCCAATTGTGTGTAGAATTTCATGCTTGCTTTCCTCTTTTCTTTTTGTTCTGGTAGCCTGGAAGTTCTTATAAAACGGTTCATTTCTTTAAAAATAGTCATCATGAAATATAGTAAGGTTTTTTTTCTTTTCAAGGCTTAACCATTTTTCTACTGACTTGAAAGCCAAGGGACTTTATCCTGTACAGTTTTCAGTGTTGGGCTTTGTTGTTGTTTGTTTTTTTTTTTTTATTAACAGGCTTCCAAATAATGAGAATTTTTACAATTCAAACATATTCCTTAGTCAGAAAGGTATGAATTTATAAGCTTGATGTATCAGCCAAAAACCTGTCTACCACATGAGGTTAATGTAAAATGTATTGCTTTAATTCATCATTGTATTTTGAAAAATTCACCATTAAACTACTAACATATATCACTGAAATATTTAATCCACTTCATATACAAACAAATGTCAAATGATCAGCTGTAATGGCTGTTGACTTGGGCTCAGTAGACCACTACTTTATGTCATTATGTCCTTGTTGCATACAGAATTTAAAGTTAGAACAGTTTTGTTCACATGCTGATCTATATATATAAACCTTATTAGGAACTGGTTATCCAAGTAAGTGAAAACAAAGTGAAGGAATGAATACTCAGTTTATGAACAGATGTTACTAGTACAGTTCCTCTCAGTTCTGTGCTCTATGCTTTTTAAAATATTCTAAGCAATATTTTTAAGCAATCTGGAGGAGTCATTAGTAATGAAAATATAGAGTTTATTAGAGAATACTATTCAGCTTGATCAAAACTGTAAAGAGTTGTAAAAATACAATGAACTTGGGTGACTGTTGGAATGTCAGCTGAAAGTGTTGGTAAATTAAGATAGGTCGTCTTGGGGAAAAGAATTGTAATTAGCGATTTGATTTGTAGATCTCTAAGTTGGCTATTTCTATTTTAAAAATACACTAGAAACTCTACAGTTTTCTGAGATAATTCTTATACCTAGAAGTAGCTAATTACCTTCTTAGAGATAATAAAAATATCCTCTGAAAGTTAAAACTGTGCTTTATCTCAGCTTAGGTACCTGCAAGTTTTTGTATTTTAATCAATTTTTTGTAGTTAATGGAATTAAATTGCCTGTTTTATTGAAGAAAAAGTATAAAATATTGACAAAATATTCGTGGTAAAAATATGAACCACATCTAATTTTTTTTTTTTTTGCATAGTTTAGGGAGGTTTTCTTAAGTGTGAACCATCTGCAACACTGTTTGAACAACATCTTTCTGAGCAGAAGAACAAAGTCCAGGATTAACAAAACTCACAATTGAAGGCGAATCACATGTTGATCTCAACAAACCATGGCCAAGAGTATCCTAAGGAGGATGCCCTTGGAACAGCTGGATGCCTGAGGTGCTGTCCCTACATCCACCCCTACTATGCCTCCCTGTGCTGCTCTCTCAGATGGACACTGCTGGTGCTCAGAGCAGTCATCTCCAGGCTCTGGCACGGCACTGGCAGCCAGGCATTTCTGCTCCGTGGACCACAGGCACCAACAAATGCCCTACACACAGCCCCGAGTGCCCTCCTGAACAGGGAGCGTTATTGCTGTCATGGCAGGGTATTAATACAAGGGGCTGGATGGCGCCGACGGTCTTCCCAGGGACTGGTAGAGATGGTGCGTGGCCAGTGCTGGTGTGCGTGATGCTGCTGGCCTGACCTGCATGCTGCTCTATGGGACAGCCAGGCCAGGCCTGCCCTTGCTGGGGCAACTCGACTCTCGGATGTGGCTGGGTCATCCTTGGTGTCCCTGTGACCACCCAGGGCAGGGATGTGCTGTGAGGGTTGCTGATTGCTTCTCTCTGGGAGACTGAACTGAACTGAAGCCACTGGATAATGACTCAAAACATTCCCCATTTGTGGAGACCAGGGAGCTTTGTTGAAGCCTGGCTTGAAGATGGAGGAATTGAGCTTTTGAGTGTGTAATGGCTAACCTCTGATGTGATAAGACAAAATGACTGATAGGCTATGAGTGAGATAGGAGATAATCCTGTGGAGACAGGATGATGCCTCTTGTCATGCTATGTTGTCCTCCCTTGCACAAACCACCATCTGCCCCATCCCCCCACACACATGCCTTCCTCTCCCCTCTCCCACTGCCCGCACCACCTCCTCCCCAAGTACACATTCACGTGTCCTGAGGGTCATATGGCTGATGGGCCATAATGGGCCATAATTGACTCAAAAGCCCTGGTGTGGTGGGCAGCTGTGTCGTCTTGGACACCTGTGTTGTCTTGGGTAGCTGTGTTTTCTCAGAAGGTGTCAAGGGCACCCGAAGTGTCCAATGATCCACAAAATGACATCATCCAGTGTGAAGCTCCCTGCCCCAGGGGAGATACCTGGGCATTCCCACCTGAACCTGACTATAAATCAAACAGATTTTGTGTTCAGCAGATTTTCCTGGGGATTTTTCCCCACCACTTCTTTGGTACTTTCCCCACCAGCCAACAGATCAGTTCTGCAACCACAGCTTTGACCAAGATTGCTCAGCAACCAAGTCTTGGTGCAGGGCCTATGGGTGGTGAGAGCTTCACGCTCTTGTGCTTTCTCTTCTTTTTTTGTTCTTCACACTCTTGTGTTTTCTCTTTCTTTTCCCTTTTGCATGTCCTTTGCTGATGTTGTTGCATTTTCATATTGCATATATTACTTACTCTATATATATATACTATATATATATATTACTATAGATCATACCAACCAAAACTGCTACATACCTGTTTTCTTTTGCAACCAAATTGTTCTATAATAAACCCTACATGTGTATATTTACAAACAGCAATTATTCAGTGTCGTTTCACTCTAATCCACCCCAAAGGATCTGTTAACAAGAACTTGGGCTGCCCTTGCCTTCTGCAGCACTTGTAACTGTCTCCTGATGCTGCTGTGCCCTCATCATCTTCATGTTGAAACAGGTCTTGGCCCCTGTGGTCTTTCAACACATCTCAGGACATCTGGCTTTTGCTGTAGTCTTCCTGCCTCTCCAAGAGCACTGGACATTTTTGGTCCTCTTCACACATCTCATGGGACAGCTCTTTGTCAATATTGCATTCCCAGTCCTCTTCCTCGGCCAAGGTCCCTGGCTCACTAGACGCATGGGCTTCAACATGCTCCAGCACCTTCTGCATGCTTGGGATGGCCTCTGTCCCCTCCAGGCCTATCTGCTCTGGCTGCCTAAGGTTAAGAAATGTGTTCACCTGGGAAATGAGAAAGGAGAGAGGGAGGAATTCTTGGAGTTCTTCCTCATGTTCTTTACATTGAGGCTGGCAGAGCACTTGGAACAGGCTGCCCAGAGAGGTCATAGTCTCCCTCTCTGGAGACATTCCAAATACACTTGGACACATTCCTCTGTAACCTTCTCTAGGTGACCCTGCCTTTGCACGGCGGTTGGACTAGATGACCTCCAGATGTCATTTCCAGCTATTCTGTGACTCTATCATTTTTTTGCCTTTCCCTGGTCTTAAAATTAAGAACCAAACATGGTTTAAGGGAAAAGGGGCTTTTACCTTGGTATTTACTTAAGGATCCTTAAGGTGCACCACTTGTCCAGGTGGTAGGAGCCGAAATGCACACACATGATAGATCACATATACAATTTATAGACCTTGCAAATTAGCATATCTATCAATGATTCCCCAATGAGAAGCTTAAATGAATAGGGTGATATCCTCCCATCCTGAGGAATTCCCCCCTGCATGGGCTTATCTTAGTTTACAGGATGTGTTCTAGAGAAGACCTTGGTTTCTCAGGATAGTGTAGGACTTTCCGGCCCCAACTGCGAGGCCTCTAGGATGTTTGGTCTTCTGGCTTAACGGAATATTAGGACTATGCTATGTTACCAGGCTTAAGGAATTGCAAGTATGCATGCTAAAAGCACTGAGGATACATAAAAGCTATATAAAAGGGTATATAAAAGCTATATATAAAAAAGGCAAAAAATCATCATGGCATCAATTTGTACATTTTGTCTAG
The DNA here is from genome assembly GCA_013399195.1 of Dicrurus megarhynchus. Lineage (NCBI taxonomy): Eukaryota > Metazoa > Chordata > Aves > Passeriformes > Dicruridae > Dicrurus > Dicrurus megarhynchus. The sequence continues at coordinate 29,188 of VXAD01006005.1, forward strand.
CTCCCACCAGCAATTGTCTGCTAGGGACCTGGCAGTGGTGGTTGCTGGGACAGGAGATGATGGGACTGCAGCCATGTGGCACTGCAGCTGGCCCCAGGAAGTGGAAGGCTTGTTCCCCTTTCCCATGCCATCCCATCTTGTCCTTGGCACTCACCTGCCAAGACCATGGCAGGGAGGCAGGCTGGTCCTCACCCTCCTGCTGCAGGACCTCCTTCTCCAGACTGTCCTGCTGCCACTTGCAGGGTTACTTTGCTCCGCTGAGCCCTGTACCTGGGCCAGGCCCAGCTGCTCCTCTCCAGCCTCTGCAGAACTTTCATCTGCAGGCTTGGCAGTCTTCTGGGAGGCTGGAAGCTGGTGTTCTCCAAAAGGATCTCCATTGCTGTCTTTGGCATCCTCTGCCACAGACCTGCCAGGGGCACCTAGGTAAGATGCTGTCTCCTGAAGGAACTGGTCTCCCAAGAGTGGGTATCCCTGTGTTCCTTCAATACCCTCACAGCCAGGTCAAGGCCCTACAGTATCACAGTGATCTCCAGGCATTACAAAGCCCTGGCAGCTGACCCCAGCAGCCACTCCCAGTGCAGGTGTTCCATGGCACTAAACCCTAGACACGGTGTCTGATAATAGTTGCCATGGCACCCAATTCATCAAAACCATCAAAGTTCCATATTTGTCATTTTCACAGAATAGGAGATAATGCCATCTTGAACAGCAAATCATGCTGCCAGCTACTTTTAGAAGTGCAAAGGATCAAGATGAACAAGATGACCTTCTGCAGTGGAGTACAGCAACTGTGCAACTTGGCTGCTGGGAAACTTGAGTGCTGCTATCTTACTTTATGGAGGGGTTTTACCAACCTTATTTGGAGCACCTTATAAAAAGATTGAAGTTTTTGTAATGAAAACCTGCATTCTTACATGTATTAACCATGAAGAACATTAATTTTAGGCAGTGAATGGTTTTGGTTTCAGAAACAACTTAACAAATATGTAGACACAAGTGAGCAGACAAGAAATAGAAATCTACAGACCTTGCACTCTTTGAAGAAGGACAGGAAAGCTGATTTACCTGTGATTAATGGAAATTGGAGCCCATGTAAAAGAAACCCTTCTCTCTCAAAGATTTTCATGCTTGTTTGAGATACACAGTACAACTGTGGTCATAGCCAAGTTGAAGAAACTGAGTATGGCCTGTCTCTGAGCATGTCCAATTCCTATGGCATTCAGTGGGAACTATGTGCCTGGGTAGGCAGACATAAAGTTGCACTGATTGGATTCACTGCAATTGTTTTAGTGAGGTTAAGAGGAGATTCAGCTCAAATATTCTAAACTTGAAAGTAGTAATTTTTGGAGGTGGAAATTGGTAACTGTCATGTAGAGCACAATGCTTTATATGTACGAAGAAATATGATTTTTTATTACTTCAATGACATGTTTTAAAATTTTTGTTTGTGTTATGTCGTGTATAATATTCATGGAAGAATTTACAGAGGTTTAGTACATGTATTTGGACACTTGTTGTCACACATCTTCCCTCTTATTTTAATACAGAAAAGAGACAGAAATCTCCTTCTTCCTTCCAATTCAGTTTTTACATTAATACAGGAAACTGCTTGCAATAGCTAAGTCTTCTGGTTTCAGAGACCTTATGCTGTTACACAGGGATCAAAATAAAGTTGCTGCCTTCAACCTGTGAACTGTCCTAGCAGGGTCAGAGAGAATAAAACAAGGGCAGCACCAGCGCCAGGTCAGATTCACCGGTCTGCTGGTGATAAGGACAGTAGAACAGCATTTTACTCACTCGATAGGAGTAGCAGAACAGAACAACCTTTACTCTTATCAAGGACCACAGAACACAATTGCACAGCTTTGGAGAAATAAAGGAAGGATATAACTTAGGGAAACAGAAGTCATACAAAATGCTAGCAGGATGCCAGCTCAGCTCTGTAAGGCTGACAATGTAGTAGTTTTGTGAAACAATGATATTGTGCTTAAAAGCAGGCAGTCAAGGAACAGCCACCTAAAATGGACACTGGACATTGGAGACATACCCCAGAGAATCATATAGGGATTTCCAATAACGACTGTGACTTATGTAAAATAAAGTCAAGGAAGTGGGGATAACTAATGAATATGTAATCAGTGTGTGTGATAGAATCTCTGCTCATCCAACAGTTGTGGCACTCGAATGGAGGAAGGATCCCCCAAGTGACCAACACGCTGTAATAAAGAATTCCTGCTTTCTAATACTCAAAACTGTGTTAGAAATTTTCTATCTGGCCGATTTCAGTATCACTGGGAAACTCCTTGTGGGCGAGTGAGGTGATGGTGCTATGGCAGCTGGGTGAGCTGTGCTGCTTCAGAGTTGCTGATTCATCCCATCCTATCCCATCCTATCCCATCCCATCCCATCCCATCCCATCCCATCCCAGGAGGCTGTGCATGGCTCTTACTGCCATTTGGGGCATCCTGTGTAAGAAGAGCTCATAGCCAGCAAGGGCATGGCCAGTGAACTCTTGCAGGCTGGAAGCTGAAATGTCCATGTGTGTGGTTTGCTCATGGGTTAGATTTTTCAGGTACAGTTTTTTGGGGTTTTTTAAATATTGCGTAATAGTTATAAATATACAGATTCACAGTTGTCTTACTGGGAACCTAAGAACTGCACAGATTTGCCGAGGGGAAATTATGTTTGACCAAATCTGATAGCCTTCTATGATGATATGGTAGATGGGTTGACAAGGAGAGAGCAGTGGATGTAGTCTGCCTTGACTTAAGCAAAGCTTTTGACAGTGTCTCCTGTAACATCCTCGTAGGTAAGATCAGAAAAAGTGTGTTAGATGAATGGACAGTGAGTGGATCAAGAACTGGCTGAATGGCGGAGCTCAGAGGGTCGTGATCAGTGGAGTACAATCCAGTTGGAGGCCTACAGTCAGTGGTTTTCCCCTGGGATCAATACTGATCAATCCAATCTTACTCAACTTATTTATACCAACCTGGATGAGGGGATAGAATGTACTCTCAGCAAGCTTGATGATGATATGAAACTGGGAGAAGTGGCACAACTCAAGGTTTGCTGCCATTCAGCAGGGCCTAAATTCAGCAGGAGAATTGGGTGGAGAAAAACCTGATGAGGTTCAACGAGGGCAAGTGTAGGGTCCTGTACCTGGGGAGGAATAACCCCAAGTGCTACCAGCTCTGCAGAAAAGAGCAGGTCTGCAGAAAGGGCTATCTGCAGAAAAGGACTTGGGGGCAGCTCTGCAGAAAGGGACTTGAGAGTCCTGGTGGATCACAAGTTGACTGTGACCTTGCAGTGCCCTTATGGCCAGGAGGGCCAATGGTATCCTGGGTGCTTTAGAAAGAGTGTGGCCAGCAGGTGTTATGATTCAATGGATGTTAAAGTCCTCTGCCCAAATTAAGGTGCAAACAAGACCAAATGTTCAACATCATCAGTTCAACAGTACAGGCTTTATTTTGCAAAATTGCTTGTCTAACAAAAAGAGAGAGAGAGGGAGAAGGAGAGAGATAGTGCAAGTAGAAGATAGTTACCACCATGCATGCAGGATCATCCCATTAGTCATTCAGTGCACTGGGCTTCATCTGGTGCTAGGTACCCACACCCTGGTTCACTCCCTGAGTAACTTTTACACAGTACCTTATTTGCACAAGAAGCAAAGGTAGGAGCAGCTTTCAGTTCCTCATTAGCAGGAGTAATTCTTAGTTCCTCATTAGCATGAGAGGGAGAGGAGGAATAGCTTTGGCTATCACGCATGCGCAAATCTTAATTCATTGGTCATTGAGGTCTGCTCTGGCAATTATATAACATACAGCAGTAGAACATTGCAGTGAAAAGTATCAGTTTCTGTTCTGCCTAGGCAAAGACAGAACTGCTGGGGCGTCCTGGCCAGCTAGGAATCCGGCCCCTGTCCATCCAAGCCTCGCCATCCAATGGGCAGACGAGCCTGAGTCGGAGGGATGGTCCACGGGCAGATCCTCAGTGCAAAAACTGAGGATTATATGTATTAGGATTATTGTATATATTAGAGAGAATTTTCCCATTTCTGGAAAATTCTCCCTAATACACTATCATATTGGTTTATCCGGGTTGTCCCCTCCCTTGCGGTGTCGCGATTTGTCTGTTGTACCCGGGTTCCTCCCCTTTTATCCCTTCCCATTGGCTCAGTCCGTGAGCTCCTCCCCTTTTCCTCTCACTGAAAACGCAAATGCGCAGCCCGCAGCCCTCGGATTTCTCGCGTTCCCCGATTCGAGAATAAACCCTTGGATTACACGCGGAGTGTCCCTCTCCTGCCTCCTTTGTTCTTGGGGATCTTGGGGCTTTTGTTACCAGAGTCTCTTGTGAACGTGCCTGCTGCGCTGCTGCGCACAACGCCAGTGACGCCTGAAAAGCGGCAGCCTTTGCCTTGACACACGAGTCGTGTCTGCAGGCAGGTCGCTGTGCCGTTTAGCGGGACCGCGCTTCCCCTGACGCGGTCAGCCCCCAAGCCAGTGATACAGAACTGAAACTTTTTTCTTTTGCTGTTTGTGCTTAGGGACCGCTGATGTTTTCTGCAAGAGGTTTTACAACCGAGTGTTTGTTTAAGGCATATACTACAAATGTCATTAACTCTTTCCTTACTGCAGGCCAAAGGAGGTGATCCTACCCCTCTACTCAGCCCTGGTGAGGCCACATCTGGAGTGCCGTGCAAGAGAGACATGGAGCTACTGGAGAGGGTCCAGTGGAGGCCACAAAGATGATTTGGGATCTGGAGCATCTCTGTTATGACAAGAGACTGCAGGAGCTGTGTTCGGGAGGGAGAAGATAGAATTGAGCTGCGGGCTGTGAGACGCCTGCAGAACGCCATGGCAGCACAGAGACGCTTGTCTCTACCTGACCTTGGGGGGAGGAGATGCCACACCGCACAGCCCTGCAGAGAGGAGCTGCCCTAAGCTGACAGACACCTGAACAGCGTGTGATCACCCCCATATTAGGACATTAAGAAAGTGTGTTACTGACATGGTAATGTGTGATATGTCACTTGGTGTAAAATACCATATAAGGAAATACTGTGTCTTGAAGAAGTGTCTAAAACCAGCTCATTTCTTTGAATAAACGTCTCAGACTCCCTGCTGGTGTGAATCTGTGCCTTAGTCATTACGTGAGAGCTGGACTTGTTTACAGAAGACTGAGAGGGCATCTCGTTAATGCATAGAGATACCGCAAAGGCAGGTGTCAAGAGGATGGTGCCAGACTTTTTAGTGGTGTCCAGTGACAGGGCACGGAGCAATGGCCTTAAACAAAAACACAAGAAGTTTTACCTCAACATGAGGAAGAAATTCTTTGCGTTGAGGCTGGCAGAGCACTTGGAACAAGCTGCCCAAGAGGTCATAATCTCCCTCTCTGGTGACATTCGAAATCCACTTGGATGTATTCCTCTGTAACCTTTTCTAGGTGACCCTGCTTTTGCAGGGCGGTTGGACTGGATGGCCTCCAAAGGTCCCTTGCAACCCTAACAATTCTGTGATTCTGAATGCTCAAAAGCATTTGAAAATGAAAATAGACATTTTGGAAATACTAGGAATTAGCTAGATGAGAAAGAAGTTGAAAATACTACAGTATGTCATGAATCTGTGAAGTCTTTATGCTGTTGTCATCCTCATCTCAAAAAGGAAGTAATTAACAAAAGAGTCAGGGAATGGCTTTCGTACATGAGGGACAACAGAGGAAAGGGAATGATACAATAGCAGTTATAAAATCCTGACTGGCATGGAGAAAGTGCTGTCATTGCTTGATATTCTCTTAGACAGGAAAAGGAGGCATTAAATGGGATTATCAAGGAACAAGTTTAAAACCAACAGAAGCAAGTGTTTTTCCAGTCAAATTGTCACTAAATCATGAAACTCATTGCTACAGGATATTTTGGTTAAAAAAGTACACGTGGTTTAAAAGACAGTTACACAAATTTGCGGAATAAAACTCTATTGAGAGCTATTAACCAGTACAAAGTCTTCCAAGCTGTTGGCTGCACAAAGGTGGGGGAGTTTGTCAGGAGTCCCTCTGGTGTTGCTTGTGTTTTCTGCTATTTGTGTAGGTATACACTAATGTCTCAGAACAAGGATAGGTGGAAGTTTGGTGTAGCTCTACATATCTACTCTTAAGTCTCAAGTCTTGGCAGTCTTACAGACTCAGAGCCTTTGAAACAAACCACAAGTGCACTGTCTGACCAACTTTCCAAGTATGCAGCTTCTGACAGAAGTATAACTGCACCATTTGTTTCACTGAATGTACTCTTTTGAAAATTTGTGATAAATTGTATGTCAGTGCTGATAACCATTATTACTGATCAAATAAATACCAGAGATTACAGAATCATTTGAATGCAGAAGATGATGATGTTTGGGTCAACAAAGTTTGTGAAAGCAATCCCTGCAGCTTGTGAGAGTGCTCCGTCATGGCAGGGTGCCAAGATGAAGATAGCCTTACTCAGTGAGCTGTCAATAAAACAACATGAGGGCTTCTATCAACACAATAGTGTGTGCAAGAGGTGGGCCAGCTTATTCTGTAGGGCAGTCACTTGCCATGGTTTCTGCCTTGAATCTGAGCTATATGTTACAATAATGTGATGAACTATAAGCACTAGGGACCAGAAACACCCTCCACTCTCTCTGTTCTCTATACATCATGGTTCCCAATGAGAAGAGTTTAGAGCCGATGAGCCATCTTTACTCTTCAATTTCTTTGTGTTATTAAAGACAAAGAACAAAACCAGTGGAATATGTTCATACTGCAGTTTAGTTGTGAGTGCTGCAAGAATTCATTACTGTTTTGCTCACATTCATCACAGCCCCAACATTCACTACAGTACAATTACATTCTTTTATGCTCTTGGGTCCCCTTGTAGTTTATCAATTTCTATGAGGGAAGACAACTTTGAAGGAAATTCAGGCAGGCTAAGTACTCTAGGGACCACTGACCAATACTATTTCTACATTGTACTTTCCTACTTATAATCAATTAAATCTCATAAACCATATTTTTTCCACAGTGTTGCACTAAGCTTTTTTTAGAGCTCATCTGGGTAATACAGTAGTTAGTTCTCTGCATGTGCCAACCCTTTGCAATTGATGAGGTAGTCATAAAAGTAGGAAAGATAGACTCCTTTAAGGAGAGATCTGGTGTAGACAAAACCTGTGAATCTCCCATTTTTATTTGATGGCCTTTGCTAGCACAAAATACTCAGAGTAATGGAAAGATCAAATCCTGTCAGCTATTAAAAGGAAATCCCACTAGATGGGGTTATAGTTTCACAGGAAGAATATTTTTTCATCTGGTTTGAGGAGGAATATTTTTTTTGCTTATTTCTTCAAACTGGCAAAATAATCCTGTGAAATTAGAATGTATTGTCTCTTTGTTTTCAGTTCACCAGTAGATTTTTTGACCATTTCTATATTCAGCACAAGCTATTGTAGCTTTATCTGAGTAAATTATTGATGTGTTTGGGGCAGTGTTGCCACTGTTCATAGATTTCAGTGGCTGAAATTTGGTTTTTTCTTTGCTGTCCCTAGCACTACATCAGTACCATTTTATATGCTACCATATAGCAGTTACAGAAGAAAAAAAACTGGCACAAATCATCTTGTTTTGGCATTAGTAACATCATTGGTGCCATAATCTAGGTACTGTTTGGAACAGAGGTTTTGTTTATTTATTTATTTTTGTGAAAGAAAACTGGTTAGCACTCGAATGCTGGGTATAACTGGGTCTGAATTCTCCTGAAGTCAATGCTAAATAATTACATTGAATATAAGTAATAATTATTCTAATAGTTGTTCTTAGATCCTTATTACCATTCAAGTTTTAAAAGAAATTTCTCAAATGAGAATTCATAAAATATAGTAATAACCAAAAGAAAAAAAATGCATACACAAAAATCTAATGAAAACAAATTAAAAAACAAAATTAATTTTTGACATTGTCTGGTTTGTGACTATTTAAAAACTTCGATTAATATTCTTGTACAATATTTATTGTTGTTATGCTTAGAACACTTCAATTCCTGCATCAGTTTAATTAATTTTTATAGGAATGCCTTTCATTTTACACTTTAAGAATAATGATAGGAATCTCAAGGGTCATCCTTGTTCTAATGAATGTAATTGAATTAGATTAGTACTAAATCATTTCTATCTACAAGTTTTGGTACAAAAGATGACAAATGAAATTTAATTTTTAAAACCACTGGAAGGAAAAAAAAAAGAGGGGGAACTGGGCAAGGACAGGTATGCAGGGAAATTAAAAGTAACCTAGCACTAATATCAAATGTTGTGAATTCCAGTAAGAGGTATTGGAAAATCAACATCTTCAAAAATTATCTAAAACTTATCAAAACTCTATTTTTGGAAGTGATTTAACATCTCCCTTCCCTAGCCATAGTAGGAGTTTTAATTTAGTTCAAATGCTGAGAGTGGAATTTCTGACTTTATATTGAACCTACAGATAGTCAGTCATTACACTACAAGTGTAAACAGCAGGTGCAGCAAATAAGAAGACTATAGGGTGAAACAAAAGAAAAAATAACAAAATGGAGTTTTTTTACTTCACTTTTGGCTCACTGACTCTCAATATTTGAACTTTATCTTTTTTCCAGTAAAAGAGATTTCTAGCATGGGAGCTGTCAGGAGTACTGTCATTTATTGTATGAAACCAAAAAAGCATAATAAATATACAGTGGCAATTTGTTTTCTTCTGAACTCTTTAGGTGAAATAATTGAGTTCATTAACATAATTCTGAACTTTTTTGCTGAACATAAAAACACTTTTTCACCCCATTGTTCAAAGATGGCATTAGTAAGTGGAAACTGGATTATGCACTATTAGAGACTGTCTAATACTAAGATACATTCCTTTCATTTTTATGGTGCTTGTCAAATGTCTTCCAATTTCATGTATTCCTTACGCTATAATTCAGCTCTTATGAAATTTTGTTTATTTGCTAATTTACTAGACGCATGATTAAGAAATTCAGCTTTTGCTTATACATAACATTTTTGTCTTCACTGTGCTTGAATCTTAGAATTAACTAGAAATACCTTTTGCAGGTTTTTTTTAGATTATACATTTAGTACAGTTATAGCACAATTAAGGAGTTTAGCATTGTGGTTCGTTCAAATCTAGTTTTGTTTCCAAAGATTTACCTGCTATTACTGTTACTCAATTTCACTTGCATTGTGAAATAATGCTTAAACACATCTAGAATAAATGTATAAGGTGTTTGTATAGTGGTTTCAGTCTTTTTTGAATGATGAATCTCATAGCCACATATTATTTTACTTTATTGGTTGCAGCAGAATAGATTTACTAGCCTTCAGGGAAATTAGGTTCAGGAAAAATAGCTCACTGAGTCAGAAAATTTGTGTTTAAAAACTTTTTTCACTCTGTGAAGGAAAAAAGAATATGGATGCTGGAGAGTTTCTTCTGTCCACAGCTCTGGGGAGCTTCCAGCTTCCTGTAGGACCATGATGCTATCTATCACAGGATACTAGACAAGATGTAGAGGCGCAGGATAGGGTGTTTCTTTATGGTTAGGTAAATATCCCTGCAGAAAGTTGCAGCACTCCTTGGCTGAGTGGCAAAGGAAGAAGAGGACAGAAGATCTGCTCACGTTACTGTCTAAGGCTTCAGCTGTAAAAGACAGGAGAGCCGCCAGCTGAAGCAACCACCCTCTGATGCTGCCAGTCGCCACTGCCACTGTGCCCATGGCTCTCCCAGCCTCACACCAAAGCTGTCCATTACATGCCTCTGTGACAGCCAAGGCACACCAATCTTGAGGGAGCTGTGCTGGCTGCCACCAGCATTCCACCCACTCTGACATGGCCACTACCTCACTACAGGTCCTGCCAGCAGCTCAGCCCCAGTGAAATAAAGGCAAAGAGATCTCTTTGCCCAAGGATTTAGGGAGCTTCAGCTCCCTGTGAGAGCACTACGCTGTAGGGACTGGTGCCTTCTTATCTATCCTGTAGATTATTGGCAACTGTACAGCCCACTGGCAGAGGAATGAGAAGACAGGAGTGTGCTGTGGTCTGGTGGCTTCCCTAACTGCAGTCCAAAGCAGCCACCCTCCATCACCATGGGCAGCCCCTACCCCCTTGTGTGTCCTTTCCTTATTTCACTTGGCAGCTCCCCTGCCAGACTGATCTGGGACAGCCCTTTTCATACCAATCCTGCACTGTCGTCGTCACCAAATGCTACTGCCAATGTTCTGCATACTATGGCACCACCACCACATCTCCAGTGCTGGTGCCAGAAGATGGAAGCTGCCTTCTGGGACAGCACCAGAGCAGGCACACTGACTTAGTTCTGTAACACTATGATATCGCTATTGCCTTCCACCTGTCAAGATAGAAGGAACAATTAAATAATTTGTATTTTAAGAAATGGTAATGCTGGAAATGGAAAATAATTAGCTGTAGTGGCAATTCAAAGAGCAGCACGTTCAACAAAGTTCAAAAGAGAATTAAAAACATCGGGTCCTACTCACTGCACTACCATTAAATATTTGTGATAGCTGGTACTATAAGACTTTTGTGTTTGAAGTCTAAATTTCGGAAGAAAAATGGTTTTTGTTTTGACTAAAGGCAATACTTCACTCCTTTGGAATTAAAGACATGTAAAATGACAACCTCTTCATCAAGAGTGGTTGACACTACTGATAATTTTTCAGCATGAATTTCAAGATTCATGTCTTTCTTTTTCTGAGAAGAGCCTAATGTTTTTCCAGGGATTCTCCTGAGCTACATAATTCAGTTGGACACTACAACAAAGTAAATATACCAGCTTACATCTATTTGGTTTTCTGAAGACTATTACATCCTCTTCAGTGGACAGGGCAAGAGACAGCGGACTGAAATCTGAAAGTTTAGTCCTGAACATCCGAAGACACTTTTTCATTTTGAAGGTGACTGAGTGTGGGAAAAGGTTGCCTAGAGAAGTTCTGCAGCCTCCTTCCCTGAAGATATGCAAAAGCCATGGGGACACAGTCCTGTGCCTGCTTGATTACAGAATTTGGGCAAGACAACCTCCATAGGTTCCAGCCTCAACCATTCTGTGATTAGGAGTTTATTTAGAAATATTTAACAGTCGTTATTTGCGAATCTGCTGTATTCAGATCTGCTTGTAGAAATGTTCTATGTAGCTGGAACAGTTTGCTGTTAATGCCAGATATAGAACATATAGAGTTTCTTCTTCGTGATCCCTTTTAAAATATATATTTGAGTTTTGGACATTTATGTAATGATGTTGCAGAGAAACTTGACATATTTCAGCAAGGATTGGGAAGAAGGACAGTGAGCTGGGAACTCAAGAACATTTTCTTTTTGTTTTATAGGTAATTCATACTTCACTAGAAGCATCTATGTCTCAAGATGTAATGTCCTGTTTTAAAAATAAAGAATAAATTATTATGTAAAATTATTATGGAAGAATATTGCAAGTCTATCATGTAAATTACTTATTTAACATTCTTATTTGTCAGCGGTCCCTAATAGTGGATTCCCTATCCCCATCCATCTGCAACTTTGAGGAAGAAGAGCATATTGCTGTTGTCTGAAGAGGACATACACATTGGTTAGACCATCTCCTTAATTATGTGGACAAAAGGTCAAAATTATCACATCAAGCAGCACAGGCTACTGTTACGGATAAGATGTGTAACATACAGCAAAAAATTAGTGACAAAAATTGAAAGATTAGTCCATGAGAGCACCTGCAGCTGCCTTTATTGTGTAAATGTCTGAGTGGTAACTTGCAACTGTTCAGGTTAACATGCTTAAAGGCAATTTTGTGTAATTTTGTCAACCATCACTGCAGCATATTGGTAATTTCTTACTTTTTGCCAGCAGTTTTGGAAACAAATTTCAATTTTATTAGTGTTTAATTTGTATACAGCCATACGAGTGATACACATGGGTATTCAAAAGGTTTGTAATGGGTTTACTTCAGATTTATCAGTGCAGTGATGATGTGCTGTCCATCATTTCTATCAATACTTTTCAAGTAGATTATATGAAAATATCATAGCTATTTTTCATTCAAGATCAAGGCTTTCTTCTTTGTGAATTGAAGAAGATGATATGCATATATTGCCCCCGATTTTTATAGCAGTATGTCAATGAGTAGACATTAATTTTGATTTTCTGCTCAAAGTAGTCCTGGGATACTTCTTTACAAGGTTCTTCATGTTTAAGTACATGAAGATATTTGATCTAATTTAATCAAATTTAGGTAAATGTCGCATTGCTGGGTCATGTCCAGCCTCTCACCCACCAGCACCCCAAATCCTTCTCAGCAGGGCTGCTCTCCATCTGTTCCTCCCCAGCCTGTGTTGGTACTGGGGGTTGCCCTGACCCAGGTGCAGCACCTTGCACTTGGTCTTGTTATACCTCGTGAGGTTCTCATGGACCCACTTCTCAAGCTTATCCAGGTCCCTCCGAATGGCATCTCATTCCTCAGGAGTGGCAACTGCACCACACAGCTCAGAGTCATCTGCAAATTTGCTGAGGGTGCATTGATCCTCCTGTCTCTGTCACTGATGGAGACATTATTCTACAAAACATTAATAATTCTAACCATCCTTTTATTGATTTAATTAAAATAGTTGTTACTTTGTTCAAAGTCACAAATAATTTATTTAATCATAAAATGCAAGGATTAGCTGAATATTTGTGTTATTAATTAACAGATCAGATAAATGAATCAGATTGATTCAGATCATAGCACACAGTCTGCTAAGTCTGTGGAACAATATTGAAAATTAGCCCATGATAATAGTCTCAGAGTAATCCATTACGAGGATTAAGGAAAGCAGGAAACCTATTTGTATGTCAAAATGGTATATTCTTTCAGTCTGAAGAGGGATGTTGGCATCAAGGAGAATGCATACATGGGCCACGTGGGAAATCTTGTTGGCTCACAGCAGTACTTTAAAAAAATTGAGCCACTATTTTGAGGTTCAGAAGGTCATTTAGCTCATTAAAAGAAAGTTTCTCTAGTGACTTGTTTCTCTGCTTACTCTGCAAGGGAATAACACATTCAGTGATGCTTTGGGCATGCAGGAAGGTTGATGCCATATTTTGAAGACACTCATGTATCAGTGTGGTAAGCCTTTGCATGTGTTTAGATCTTGGGATCAGTTGGTTGTCAAAGGACAAGAATTGTTGTGAAAATTACCAAATTATTGAAATATGGCTTCATCCAGTGAGACCCAGTTTGCAATAAATACAGAATATTTTTAATTTTCCTTGTTCTCTATTTTAAAAGTATCTCTGCTAAATACATATATACCTCTCTCCTGTGTTGTTTATGACATTTAGTAGTAGAAATAAATTATTAAAAAATGCCACCAGATTAAAATGTTAAAGAATCCTTGTCAACAGGAAATGGCAAATTAGTTATGGTGCCAGTGCTAAAAACTCAAATGCAAGACTTCAAACTAAAACAGAAAAAAGAGAGATGGTGTTTGACCTTTATCAACACAGATCGTACTTCATTTAAGATGAGTTCAATCATTTAAGATTAATTTACAGGCTACATGTGGGGGTTGGAAATCAAAGCTCAGCCATAATCCTAGTGTGTGTTGCTTCCTTGCTTATATTATAACTATCATTCAACCCCAAACAGCTGGAGTTTAACAGTTTGCAGCAGCTTGTACAATTTAATAGATAAACTAAAGAATAGAGGACAGTTGATTTGAAGTAAATGAAAAATGCCAAGGTGGCAGGACATACTTTCCTAAGCCTGAATTTGTTCAAGAAACAGAAAATGTGAATATCAAAATTCCAAAGTACACAGGTGCATACAAGATATTTTCTCTATTGAAATGTCAGCTGGCATTACCCTTTGCCACTTAACTAGACCTTTTGATGGTGCTACTGTCCCTCTAGTTCTCTGGTGTGAAGCAAAAGTTTATTCTACTCTTATTAAGTAGTACAAAAGCCATTCTTAATATTTTGACTTGTCTATATCCCTGACCTTACATACTGCATATGTCACCAATTAGTAAGGAGAATTAAGTTCTCATCTTTTATCCTTTTTTACTAAAATAGTGAAATATTAACTATAACAGATATTTAATTACTTTGAAAAGGCCTAGAGGTCCAAGCATTTACAGCGTTTTGCTTTGAAGGACAGATTAATATATCCCCAAGTACTGCAGAGGAGTGTTTGGTACCTTCCCACAACAGGAATGGTCATAGCAGCTACTGCTGCTCACCCCTTGACTCCAATTTCCCTGGCAATGTCCCATTCAGAAAATAACTGGCTCCAGTTTTCGGTTTCTAGTGCAAGATCATATAAATACCTTTCAATAGTACATCTGCTTTTTTTACTGGAATTTTAATACCATTCTTTAAATCACTGATTATTTTTAAACCACTCTTTCACTTGCAGGAAAATGGCTCTCAAAATACTCACCAGACAAAAACTATCACTAGTAGCTAGTGATTAGCAAAGTAGCATTTTAAAGAATCAATGTAATTAATGAAAATTAATGGATGAATTCACAGCATACTTAGTAAGTATAGCTATATAAGTTCCAGGTACAGGGAAATTGTGAGTTTTAGTGGTATAACCTATTACAGCACTTTTTGAGAAATTTAGTTGTTAAGAATACATGCCTTCAGAACAGAGAATGTTAAGCTTTAGTGGAGTCAGTTATTTCCCTTGCAGATGTACTTACACCTGTATCAGATCTCAGAATTCCCCTTTGTATAAATATTGGTTCTTCTTTCACATTCTTTTGCAGTTTTTTGTTTATTTTGAATATGCAGTCTTGGATCTTGCCTTCTGAGCTTCAAAAAGGACAAAAACCAAAGCAGTCATAGAACTGCTTAAGTATGTGTATATTTTAGAATCAGTTCAGAAGCATTTTCCCTTCTGCACAGAGTTTGAGTCCTCTCTAATTTTGCACAGGTAGACTGAAAGAGAAAGGAAAAGCAGACATTTTGTACAACGTGTTCCCCTTTCCCACCTGCAGTTCACAGATAGCCATGTAATAAATGCTACAGCAGCTCAGCTTTGCTCCATGCTGCTTCCTCTTCAAATAACAAATGAATAATGGTAATGCTTTTTTCCGGGAATAAAACTGCTGTTTCAAGGGTTTGTTTCAAAGTATTCTTCACAGTCCCCCATAACAAGAAATGCAGGGGGGGGCAAAAATAACCAGGCATTTGTAACCCTTTTCAAACAAATGAAGAAGTAGTCTATACCTCAAGTGACAGCACTTATGACTTCTTTCCTTCCTGAGCAAAAAGGGAACAAAATTACAGTACTTGCTTTTATAAATAGAAGCAGGGAGTCTGGTGCCCATTTGGCATAAAAAATTGCAAAGGATTCTCTTTCCCCATAGAGATTTCAAACATGTGCTCTCTCTGCTAACATGCCAGATGTACGCTGCATGTCACAATGTCGCAGTAGACCTGACTTGCCTCCAAGGTCCCCAGGAATCCCAGGAATTGAACCTGGCATTTTGTACAAACTAATATGATTTACAGGCTGCAGCCTCAGGAATTCCCCTGAGGACACTAATTCTTCCTCTTGGTGGAAGCACAAGCCAACATGTCCTGAAAACTGTGGAGCCATAGTGCTGTCAGCTGAACAACTCAATGACTGCAAGACACCAGTATGGGCCTCCCTTAAGCAAACACATATTGTTTATAATTGTCTCCCTTGCCTCATCTCTCCAATAGGCTTAAACCCTTCTCCCCACTCCCACCTAATTCCAGATGCTATCTGTATTTGCTTTCTCTCATTGGAAGCTCATTAGTGTTATTTGTAACATCTGCAGTGTTATTTATCCCATTTCTATAAATCAAAGGTTATTAGTAAGGCAGGAGAAGATATTCTATAAAAATATTGCAACCAAAGAAACAGCAAGTGCCCTGAAGAAAAGTTGGGAGTTAATGATTGCTGTGAGTATCCTCTGGCATCCCAGACCAACTGTCACCTTTTTTTTGTTTATTTGTTTGTTTTGTTGTTGT
Source organism: Dicrurus megarhynchus (assembly GCA_013399195.1). Classification (NCBI taxonomy): domain Eukaryota; kingdom Metazoa; phylum Chordata; class Aves; order Passeriformes; family Dicruridae; genus Dicrurus; species Dicrurus megarhynchus. Next base: position 45,210 of record VXAD01006005.1, read on the forward strand.
TGTTGTTGTTGAATTCTACACTTATTTGTTTACAATTTTGAGATAAAACACACTTTAGTACAGTAATAACATTTTGTTTACATGCATGACATAAAGCAGTGCTCAGGTCTCTTGCCTGCTGCTTAAGAGTAGAGACACACAGTTATGTGTGTCTATTTCAGAAAGGTTAGGTGATCTGTCAATTAAAAATGTTGAGGAACAATGGTGTAAGGAAATAAAATTTAGATGATGTGGCATGAGGTTTCAGCTATGAGGAAGTTAGAGACAGTTGTTCTTGAACAATCATATTGGTGTATTCCTGAGCAAATTCCTAGTGCAATGTACTGCATAAGGTGAAGCAGAGCATTTGCTGGTGCAACTGTCTCTGAGCTAAACAAAGCTCCACTCTCAGCATGGGGCTTCTTAGGAAATGCACATCAAGAGAACTGCATATGTCTGGGTATAGCACACAATCTGTGTGCTAAGTGGAAACACACCACAGAAAATAACCCACAGCAAAATACCACATTTCTTAACAATTTTTGAATCATTTGTAAAGGTCCTTAACATTACCCTTGATTTATGCCATTGTCTTCAGTGCCTCTTGCATGGGCTTCTCCCATATGGAGCCAATTAGTCTACTGGAGAGACCTACATTCTTAATGAAAAAAAACTGAATTATTAATCTTAAAAGAAATAACGACATTTTGTCACTTCTAAGAATACAAAAGCTCTTTAGCGTATCAGGTAACCAAAACTTGCAGCATTCCTATGAAGTTGCTTAGTATTATTTCCTTTTAAAAGCTGAGGAGAGTGAGAAACAAAACTGGTTTAGTGATTTTGCAAGTTTGTGGTTATATAAGGCCCAGAAGCTTTGACCCTGGATTCTCGGAACTCCCTTCTGGACTCTGCATTTATTTGTCATTGTAATATGTTTTCTTGTAAATAACAGAGTTGTAGTAAGAACATAAAACTCCTGACTGTTTTCTGCTTTCAAAAATATTTTATTTTGTTGCGTGGAATTAATTTTATGTGGTGCAGCCACAAAACAAATGAAAAACATGAGAGCCAAACAGTTTCATGGCAGGGAATCCTTAACCATAAGAGACATACAGGACTGTCAGGAAGACAGCTGACATCACTCTATTTTGAAATCATCTGTTTCTGAAGCACATATTTATAATCCATATAATCACTATACCAGAGACCCACTTGGCCTGTAGCATTAGTCTTTAAGAATTCCATTCCTTGCAAAGGCTTCAGATTTCTACTGGATATAGGAAAGACATGTGAGATGACTCTTACAGGTTAAACCTTCTATTCTCAAATGAAGTAACTATCTGGATTTTTGCTCTCTCTACTAGTGCATCATTATTTTAGAGAGAAGTGCTTTAGTCAGAAAACTGTATCAAATATTTATCTAGCATTTTCAAAAGCAATATAAGGGATATGAATATTAGTGATGCCTTAGATTTTAGCTTTTATATTTTTCAAATCCCGTACTGCCTAGTGTGTAACTCTGAAGTTTCTTGTGGCCTGTTAGCTGCTGTTCTCTCATGCTGGTTAGACATAACAAACCTCTCTAGGTTTCCACATCAAGGACACTAGGCCCCAAAATGTGTAAACTAAAAAGCCTCTGAAGGGGGGCAAACCTGGGGTAATTACATCATGAACTGAGGTTATAATTGGAGAATTAACCCTGGCATGCAAATGGACCAAACTTATAAAAGTCTGAAGAACCTGTGACCCAGGGTCCATCTTGGGTGGAGCCTTTTGACTGACCAGGGTGTACTTTTGAAGGCCTTTGAAATAAATACCTCCTTTCATTCTCTCATTCTTGTCTAGTCTCTGTGTTTTAGGTGGCCACCTCAGATATCATTAGTATATTAAAATGGCATATGCATCTTTTAAACTATATACGTATATGGAAGTCCATAATGTTTAATGAGGAAAAAAGTATCCAATGCTTAGCTATGTGTAATACATAACTTAGAAGAGTAGCACAAACTTCCAAAGTAAGAAAAGCTTACCGAAAGCCTCCACTAATGTACTTAAATGTATCGATTGCTTCAAAGCACCAAATATAAAATCTTGGTGCCAGGATGATGGTGTAAAATATCCAAATAGGTATCCATTCAAAAATGAAAAATGTTAAAATTTATATAAAAATTAAACTAGAACAAAATCTGGGAAAATCAGCTAGAATTGAAATCTCCACATCAGTTAAAATGAAGGAAAAATAACACAGTTACATTTCAACAGCACTGATCCATTACAGGTAAAGAAGCTTGCATCTATGTACTTTTGCTTTCTAGGTGTCTAATCTATACTATTTTCTTTAAATACACTGTCAGATTTATAGCTTTGAGATAAGAGGCACTGCTTCTACTTTCCTTGATTTCAAAATACTTTTCATTTTTTGTAGTGCTTTTTTGGAGACTTGAAAAGAAAATGCACTTCACGTGCTTCCTTACAGACACTGTCATGTGTGCACTGGGGATACACACTGCTTAAATATGTGTCAAAAAAAACCCCACTTTCTTTTTAGTTACTCAATGAGTTGAAATACACTTTAATTCTAAAAAATCAAACTAAAAGTTTTTCTGTCATACTTCTGAAGTTTGTAAAATTATTTGCGGTCCTTTTAATATAATGAAGAGTAAACTGAAGCTTTAGATTCGTGCAGTGTTTGAGTTTGAATTTTCATCCGATTATTATGCCTGAATCCAATATATGTTCTACGTATTTGACTTACTATAAAGAACAAATCTGAGAACATGCTGGATTTTATAGATATTCTACTTATTAACTCAGGAACTGCACCTTTAATCAGTCATTCCAACCTCCCAACCAACTCTCTCCCACTCCCCCTACTCAACAGATCAGGTGAACAAAATACCAAGAAATAGACCATGGGTTGAGATAAGGACAGGGAGATCAGTCACCAATTACCAGCATGGCCAAAACTGAATCACCTTGGGGAAAATTAATTTAATTTATTGCCAATTAAGACTGGGGTAACAAGAAATAAAAACAACACTAAAACCGCTTCCCCCACCTTCCTCCATTCCTTCATTCCTGACTCTACTCCTCCACACACAAACACACACAAAAGCCATGTAGAGAATGGGGAACAGGGGTTGTGATCTGCTCATTATGCTTTGTCTCTGCCACTTCTTTCTCATCATGCTCTTTTGCTTGCTACACCAAGAGGTCCCTTCCATGGGGTAGAGTCCTTCACAAACTTCTCCAAGGAAGATTAAAGACTGGTGAAAGGGATATTCCATACCGTAGAACATAATGCCCAGTACATCAGCCAGGAGGAAGGTGGCTGGAGTAATTCAATCCTTATTTTACAGTTCAGTGTAGTAGAAGAAAACTTACATTTATTTGCAGGTTGTCCAGTGCAGGATGGTGAGGGTTGTCAGGAACCCACAGCTATGATCTTAGCAAAGAAAAGTTCAAAGTGAATGGTATCTATCATTTAACAAAGGTAATATCAAATGGAAAGGGTGCGCCTCGTTTTTTTTTCTTTACAAAGATACCATTTTTTTCAGTGCTGATTTTGTAATGTAAGCTGGTGATGAAGAGAATTATCTATTCAGCTTGTTCCCTAGTTGAATTCTCTATATCCTTATCACCTCCACACTCATCAAAGGTATGTTATGAATATTATATTGGTACATATTAAAATATCCTATGTAAAATAAAATATTGGATACTTACAATGCATGTTATACTACATGACAAAAAAGTCTACCAATTGCCTTAGAATATCTTTGTTTTTTAAATATAAATACTTAACAAAATCCTTTTTGGGTTCTGAAAATATGGTACTTGCAGCAATTTTTTTCCATAAAAAGAATGCTTTCAGGCAAGTTAGCTATCAGGCTTTAGACAGGTCTACAGAGATAATGTGTTTCTTGGTGTTTTAACTGAGTGTAGATGGGTATCCTAACAGGTTAGCTTTCTTTATGAGTGTAGCTGCTTCTATAGTTCTAGGGTTTATTTCCCAAAAAGCATAGAGACCTTCCTGGAATGCATCTTACATAGAAATGCCTTTTTTTACCTATCTCCTTACTTCATTCTCTGAAGGCAGCTTGGCTCAGTGGTTGAGGTCCCTTGTAAGCTTTATGAACAAACAACTAATTCTGTCCTAAATTTAGTTCTCAGTGTACAGCATTTTAGGTCTCACTTCATGCTTCTTAGCTGCACAGAGGAACATAGCTTGAAACGGTGAACAAAATGCAGGCTCAACACACTTCCTTTAGCAGTATCATTCTCAGTGGTCATATAGAAACAGAAATTTTAATAAATACACATTGAAAAGTGTGTCCGGACCTTGTGTGTAGATGTTGGTAGAAGAAATATCTTAATAATTTCCAAAGTATTGCCTCAACATCAGGGGAAACAATATATTTTGAAGTTTCCCTTACCTTCATCAGATCCCCTGAAAAAGAACCCAACAATCTGAGGAACTAAGAATATGTGCTCCAGGGACAGGATATTTATTTCCATGGGATACCCTGGGAGAACAAGCGTGTGAACCTAAGTGATCCATAGCTGAGGTACCCACCCACCCACTAGACTATTTATTCACTCTTTCTCTAAGTCTCTGTAAGTTACGCTGTGTAAGTTTAGGTCAATTACTGTAAATGGAACAACTCTTGTAGGAAAGATTAAGAGATCTATCCTAGAGATCTAGCTTTCTGTATAAGAAAGGTACATACAAACCAAACACAAAAAACTGTCACTTTTTTGTATTTCCTGATATAGTGGGAAACAGAAAGGTAAAACAACTCCAGCAGGTAAAGTGTCACTGAATCAGGTAACTTCTTATCGGAAAAGATGTGTATACATTTTGGACTGCTTCATCCGTGGAGCAGTTATGGGTAAGATATAGCTCCAAGCAATGCTCCAGCAGGTCCCATGGGTCTGGCTTGAGACAGGAAGAGAAAGGTCACTACAGATGGGTGTTGCTGAGCGGGCAGTCACAAGACAGGCAGTGGGATAGTCACCACTGAGGCAACTGTGAAGAAGAAATGGCAAGAGAAGGGCCAGAGGGCAAAATCAGGACTGCTGTATGATTGCTTTTGTAAATGAATGGGGATGAAACATGGGAAGTTTAGAACAAAAATAAGGCTAACCCCTAAGAGAACCCTTTATAATTTCAACTTCCTTGATTTTTCAAGAGATGAATGACTTATTATTGCACATATTAGGATAAGACCTACCAAATCTATGTTGCTTCCTGTTACCATGGCTATTACAAATGTTGGTCATGTTTACTCCCCCAATAATGAGCAGCATTAAAATTTTCCATCTCTTTATAGTGTTTATTTTATATTACATGAGCAGTGTGAGAATGCATTTTTTCAGCAAAAGAACAGCATGGATGCTTAGGCTGACAGAAAATCTCTCATACATTGGGCAATTTTATAATACTGTGAATGCAACTTAGAAGTTTCTAATACTGCAGAAAAAGCTGTGCAAGTTTCTCTTGTTCACCATGTTTGTGATTTCTAGGGGGATGCACAACCCACAGAGTGTTTGGCCAGCAACTTAATTGGGTCAGTTGGAACTCGCTCCAAATTTTATTTTCTGAAATGATGAGCCAGATTAGAACTGGTGCTTCAGATGAGAGAGAATGTATTGGCTCACTTAGCTTTTGGGGAAAAAGGGGAGGCAGAACATAAGTGTAAGTTTGGGAGCTCATATTTTCTTGTTACTGCTTAAGCTATAACTGCTTTCAGGTTTTTATAACAGTCTTTGAGAATAAGAATTTTATTAGCTGTGTTCATGAAAGGTGATATTTTGCACATTTTTACTTTTATCCCTTGCTATGTTGTCCTTGATTTTTTAAATTAATTATTATTCTTAGACCAAACAACATGTATCAAACCTATCATTTCCAAAAAGGTGACATAAAATTATGAGGTTCAATAAACTTGATGTGTGATATGTCATTCCAGTTGTTTATTGAGAAGAAATATGGTATTAAATTAATGTCTCAGTCTCTTTAGACATATGTGCAAAAATCTGCATTTGTGGAGAAGAAAAGATAGGCAGGTCAGTATTCTACAGCCATTTGCTGGGATCCCAAAAATGCCATTCTTGTGCAAATGCCATGCACTCTGATGGAGTACAGACTCATCTTTTTATTTTTAGTTTGTGTCTGATGAAGAGTTTCTGTCTGATATTTGTGTCTAATGAAATCAAAATGAATTGTGACTTTTTTAGAATGAACTACGGGATTTAAAAATTAGTGGTAGGCATATGGGAAGTCACTGATTTTCCTTGATGTGAGCTTACTGACTGCACTGTTTAAGAGCACTGCATGGTTTTGTAAATAGTCTCTCTCCGTCTTTCTTGTAGTCTCCCTTCAGGTACCAAAAGGCCCAATTAGGTCACCCTGAAGCCTTCTCTTTTCCAGGCTGAACAACCCCAATTTTCTCAGCCTTTCCTCACAGGAGATGTGCTCCATCTCTAATCAATCATCTTGGTGGCCTCCTCTGGACTCACTCCAGCAGGTCCATGTCCTTCCCGCGCTGGGACCCCAGAGCTGGGTGCAGTGTTCCAGGTGGGGTCTCAGCAAAGCAGAGCAGAGCAGAGGGGCAGAATCCCCTCCCTCCCCTGCTGCCCACGCTGCTTTGGATGCAGCCCAGGACACGTTTGGCTCTCTGGGCTGGGAGTGCCCATGGCTGGGTCATGTCCAGCCTCTCACCCACCAGCACCCCAAATCCTTCTCCCCAGGGCTGCTCTCCGTCTGTTCATGCCCCAGACTGTGTTGACCACATGACATTGCCATGTACTTCTTGTCTTACTTTCTTTTTGTTTTTTTCCAGCATGCCAGGAGATAAAAATGCTATTAGCATCACACTTCAGGCACTCAAGACACAGCTCAGCTGTGGTAGTGGAAAGTATCTCTGTGTATCATGGTCTTCACTATGATGAAAGTGATTGCTGATGTGTATGATTTCAGTCAAGTAAAAAAGCCATCCTAAACTGTCTCTGTGTTTAGGAAACATGTCTCACAATTCAAAGCAATATGTATGAGTTTCAAAGTCTGTGCAGTTTAAGGGAAGATTGTGATTAGAAAGTGGAAAGCTCTATTTCCACATGTGGCATTGCATTGGACAAAAAAAGACGATTAAAAATCAGACTTGCAATCCTTCATGCATATGCTATATAAACCTGAATTACTTAATTTCAGTTTCTTATTGCTGCCCCTGAGATCAGTACATAAGACTTAAGAACATACATCTAACACACCCATCTTTCTGCTCATATTCTTTGTCAAAACATATATTTATGCCCCTAAGAAAATAACCTAGCACTGAATGTAGTGGACCCTCACAGGTTACATTTAGTCAGATGGAAATATTTTTGTTATCATGAAGTATAAAAAGACAAGTTACACAGCTGGAGAACTTAAGGCATATTTTTTGGTCTTGGCAAAATACGGGATTATGTTGCATATTGCTTTCTTAAGGCTACTAAAGTAATGAATGACAATACCTTTTAGGTCTTTAAGAACCTTTCTGTACTGTTGTATAGAGTTTTCATTCTTCAGTACAATTTATAACTCCTGCAGAAGGTACAAGTTACAATCAATTACCCTGCTGTTACTATGGCTTCGAGTTTAAAATTCCACATTGTATTTCACAATCTTTTAATTAAACCCCTGCTAAAACTGCTAGTTCAGCACATGATAGCAGATTAATGTTGAATTTTTTTTAAGACTACCATAGTTGAGAATCAAGAATTACTTGATTCAAAGGTTTGAAGTGAATGATGAAGGATTTACCAACTAATTTCAGCTTCAAGTTGAAATTCAAGCACTGAGCAGCATGTATATTTCTATAGAATTCTGTACTTTTTCCAAAATTGTCCCTGGAAAAATGTGACTTTTTTAACATGTAAACACCCAGAAACAATGCGTTCTTATTCTTAGACTGAGACACTGCAAGATGCACAAATAAGAATTTCTTTGAAGACAAGTAGGATACAATGGTGCTATTAAAATGTTTCTTCTTTGAAAAGTCAGTTAACTGGATAGAGGAGTTTGTATTCCAGACAATAAGATGAAACAAACTGAAGACAAAACAGCAATGTCTTTGAGAGAACTATTACACTGGTACGTAAGACCTAACATTAGGAAAATATTCTTCTGCAAGTATTTATTCATCTAACAGAAAATGTTTAATTGTCCTCAAAAAAAACCACAAAACAACGAATGTTGAAGTCAGAAAACTGAAAGAAGAAATGTTCAGTGCCGCTTTAAATGTAAATCTGTGCTGCCTCCGCAAGGCTGTTCCTACATATTATTTTGGAATGCTGCAATATTTTTTATTCTCATAGAATAAGAAATAACATTTTTGATATTAACATTCTGCAATGCACTTTTTAGGATAAAAAATACGTAAGTGTTAAATGTGCAGCCAGTGTAACAACCATTAACAGAGACAGTACAACAAAATGACAAATTAAAGGTTACTGTATATGGTGTTTCAAAGGGTAAAAATCTTCATTCATTCCTCAAACAGCATCATTGTTAGTTTACTTTCAGAGTGAGGCCTTCATACAATTTAAAATTAAAGACTAAATGCTGTTAAGCATGTCAAAAAAATGTACAATTTAATGCTGCTAACCCTGCAATTCAGTTGGTGAAATGCTGGAAAAACTATCTTATATCACCTACTGCCATGGGAAAATGCCTCAAAGAGCAGATCAAGGTTCTTCAAGCTGTAATGTAAATTTGAAATAACATGCAATTTGCGGTTTTTGTTAGTGTCTTTTCAAAGCCACCTCACGATCTTTTGAGTTTTGGTTTGAGTCTCTTGGTGTGTCAGTAACTGTAGGGTCATATCTGACAACAATTTTTGAAGTTTCACGACATAAGTCTTGTAAGTTTTGTTAATGAAATTCGGGAATTTGAAAGTAATGTGATTTTCTCATTTTTCTAGTATGTGGGCAGTATTTGGATATTAGTATAGGTAAGTGTGTATGTATTCCATTAGTGGTTAAACTCTTTGCAAGCTCTGTCCTTGGCACAATCTATGAACCCATGCTAGGAACTTGGTTTGTCCACAACAGGGTGTTGTAAAAAGGGGAATAACTGTCAGGGAGTGATTGCCAGTCATGAAAAATGGGAATAGCTGAGTGATTGCCAGTAATGAAAGGCAGATCCTTGGCTGACAAATGCATGCTATCAGTCAGTATGGTCTTTTCTGACTTTCCCACCTCGAAGCAGCTGAGCTTCTGGAGACCTCACAGGCACTTAAACTGTTCCTTCTGTCACTCTGTGTCTTCTACCCCCTTACACCTCATGACTTGCTTGAAGGTCTTGAGCTGTCATTTGAGGATTGCAGATTACAGAAACTGCTGAAGAATCATTGTGGTGATTAAATCCACAGTATCTGAAATGTTTGTTTCTTTCAGTGACCTATACAAATCTTAAAACATTTACACACACACCCCTAAGTATTTCAGGCAGATCTAGTAGTATTAGTTCACTTCTCACTATAACATGTCTTACAACTCTTGACAAGAAAAAACATTGTAGCTCCAGTTTTATGAGTCTTATGTCTCTCCACTGATGCAGGCTATTTTGTTTTGTCCAGGGTTCAAAATTCGGCAAAATTCTGGCAAACATTCTTTTTATAAAGCCTAGGTTTGGAATATAACTGGAAATTCTGTGAAGAGTCCTGCCCTTGGGCAACTACAACCCCATACAATGCTACAGGCTTGGGGCAGAGTGCCTGGAGAGGTGCCTGGTGGGGAACAAACTGCAAGTGCTGGTTCACGTGCTGAATGTGAGCCAGTTGTGCTCAGGTGGCCAAGAAAGCCAATGTCATCCTGGCATGTATCAGGAATAGTGTGGCCAGCAGGAGCAGGGCAGGGATTTTTCCCCCGTACTCAGCACTGGTGAGGCTGCACCAGTGTTTGAATCCTGTATTCAGATCATGAAGGACATTGAGGGGCTGAAGCGTATCCACAGAAGGGAAACGGGAGCTGGTGAAAGGTCTGGAGCACAAGTCATATGAGGAGCAGCTGAGGGAGCTGAGGTTGTTTATTCTGGAGAAAAGGAGGCTCAGGGGTGATTTTATTACTCCCTACAACTGCCTGAATGGAGGTTGTAGCCAGGTCGGGGTCGGCCTCCTGTCACAGGTGACAAGCGATAGGACACGGGGAAATGGCCTCAAGACGTGCCAGGGGAAGTTTTGACTGGATAATAAGGAAAAATTCTACACCATAAGGCTTCTAAAACATTGGAACAGGCTGACCAGAGAAGTGGTTGAGTCACCATCCCTGGAGGTATTTAAATGATGTGTAGACTTAGGCACATGGTTTAGGGGTGGATTTGGCATGGTTAGGTTTACAACTGGACTCAGTGATCTTAAGGGTCTTTTCCAGCATAAATTATTCTATGATATAAGGTTTATCTAATGGGTCCGTGTTCTTAATCATCCCTTTCACAGCATTTTGAGTTGTGAAGGAGAAAGGCACCTCAAGATTAATCCATTTCTGCAGGTTCAGCATTTACTTGACACTGAAAGCCACAGGAGTGGCTTCCTTTAGGGCTTGTCCAAACAGGTTGGCAAGATGTCACAGTGTTACTCTATTAGTTCAAGCATGAAGGGCTGCGCAGAGAATTTTCTTATTACCTCGGTAGATGACGTCATGGTTTTGTGCAGTGGTATTTCTGGTTTCCCACTTTTTCCCTTCACCGTGAGATGTGTAATGTTTATACTGTGCACTCAAAGAAGCAAAGATCTTGAGAAGAAAAAAATAGGCAAACATGAAGTTACAGACTGTATCAAAGAATTTGGTCAAGAGTGATGAATTAATCCCATTTATTTTCTGACTTTGCAACTAGGGTGAAGAGGGAAAATATTTACCTTCACCTCAGTTTCTGAAGGCAGTAATAGGTAGATTTACAATGGTTTGAGGGCCTGGGGGTGGGGATGTTAACAATTTTCTTAAATCTTTTTCCTTTATGTAGTTTCTCCAAAGATTCAAAATCAAACACATGAACAATCTATGAGCAGCTCTCAGCCCAAATAAACTTTCGTTTTGTTTTTCCTTTCTTTACAATATGTTAGCTTGCAGAAAACTAGCAAGACCACATTAGTTGAAATAGAATATCAAACTTTCACTTCTGCTTTCCTGTCTCATGTTAGCAATGACCACAGTGTGTTTTATAACACAATTATGGGGAACATATTTGAGGATTTCAGTTCTTTTCTCAGCAGACAAAAACCACCTTTCTTAACAGTCTTGTTGCAGAAGCCAAAAATTGTGTGGAAATACTGACTGACCAGTTTTCTCATCATATAAACACATATCCAAAATTCTGCTAAGGCCTTTTGGTGTAATAATGTAGGACATAGACATGTATGCACGTGTAACAAAGCTGTCAGAGGTGGGGGTTGATTGAGTTTGTTAGACTCTAGTTTGCAAATCGAACACTTCAGAACACTTCAGCGTTTAATAAATGCAATGTCATACTTAAGAAAAAGATTTAGGCTTGACCAGTTTACAAGCAAGCTGCTGCTGCCCCCCGGTGTCCATTAGACACATGAGCTGGTCTGCAACCACAGATCTTTAACGACAGGCAGGAGGGATATTAACACGTAATCTGCTAGTGAGATAACTTGACTATCTGGCTTCATTTTTATCTCCACATCACAAAAACCAGCAGGACTTTCTCACTCAGTTAATTCTCCAGGATGAATATTCGTTATTTAACCCGATCCCTCAATTCCTTTTAAAAGTTGTCTGAGTTGATTACCTCTTCCAGTCTTCCCAATTAAAATCAGCTATAACAGTGTCTTGAAATACAGCTGGGATACAAAATCTCAATTAGTTATCGTAATGAACCTTAAAGGCTTGTTTTGTTCCATTGTTTGGATTATTCTGAGCAAAGGACTTGCTTACACAGATGCTAGAATTCTGACTCATTTTTAGTTCCTTATAATCCATTATTCAGTTTATTTCTTTATATGTAAATTCTGAAAAAAAAAACAAACCCAGAATTTAAAAGTGCTAAACATCTGGGGAAGATATGTTGAATTTCATATATGTAAGGCAGAAATTGAATCCCAGCTTTATAAAAAAACTCTGAACTCAATGGAGGCTTCACCAGTGTCTTTGTAATGGATTATGCCCTAAAGACCAAATTTGTTTCTGCATAGCACCCAACAAGGAAAGACAATTGTTTAGAGATCATATGGGACTTACAGGAATCTTAAGATGCGTCTTCACCCAAAACTGATTCAGTAGGGCATGGCTTACATCATGATGGCTAAAATCTTCAAACTCATAGTAGATCAAAAATTCCTCTCTCTCATTAGAAACAAAAAATAGGAACATATCAAAATGTTACAATAAGTAGCCTGACTTTAAAAATCCTAAAATTTGTCATAGAAATAAAATTCCCTCTGAGGTGGATAATAAGATAATCCAAGCTTTCTAAATGTTTAGCCAGTTCGGAAAATAGTACAGACAACTACCAGTGTAGTATTTACTTACTAAAAATAAGTGTTTCCTAGCATTTGCAGGTTTAATTTATTATGCAGGTCATCCTAGCCATGAAATAAGCAAATGAGTGTGCAAGTGAAGAAAAGGCCTTTTCTTTGTCTCATGCAAGAATTTATGACAAGAACTGTATTTGAGTAATAAGAAATATGACACTAAGAGGTCTTTACTGTTTAATGGGAAGCTCTAGACTCTTTGAAAAATAAAGTTCACTGAAACTCCTTGAGACTGGAAAAGCAAACAGCTTTCGTTCCCCAAAAAAATATCTTGGTTGAGGATATTTTTAAATTTAGTGTTTTCTAGTAGGAGTAAAATGAAATTATGTAAGGGGCACAAAGATGATTTGAAGTGTGGATATGTCTATTTCTTTGCAATTTTGCTTGCAGAATCAAAGGAGTTTAGTCATGAAGATATTTCATAACCATCTGTCTTCCTCTGTCCTTTGCTTCTGTTTTAAGTTAAATGCACTTGTAACAGTTGACAGCATCATAGGTACAACAAATTTTAGAATGATGCAGCACTGTTAAGAGTATACAAAGATTTTTCTTGACCCATCTCCCTTACATTTCAGTTTAATTCAGTATCTAATGAATAGGCATGAATGTGCTTATACTATCATGGTTAATAGAAGAAGCAAACATGATTGTTAAAAACAGGAGTAATTACACTTTATTTATAAATGGCAGATAATAGCTTTATGTCATATTTACCTCTGTCAGGAACAGAACAGTCCCTGCAGCACCCCACTTACACCAGGATAGAATTTCAGCACTTTGCACTTGCAAAATAAGTCATTTGAATTCATATGGAATGCAGAATTTAAGAACATTATGACAAGAGTTGGCTATGATTCCAGCTGTCTAATCAAAACACTAATTAGCTATCCTGTTTTCTGCAGTTTATCAGAGCTGTAATTGTCATGGAAAAGTATTTCTCATGCCTCCACCTTTACCATAAAAAGCTTTTCAGCAAAAATCACAAGGTCTGGGTTGTGAAAGAAGTACACAAAGAACGGGTTGTCCTACAGAGTGCATTCTGACCTTGGCTGCAGATTTACATTTCCATTATGAAGTACTACTCACTACAAATAAAACACAGCTGGTATGTAGATTTAAATCCTCTCACCTTGATTAAATAGGCTTTGAAGAAAGGAGCTATGCAGGGTTGCAGTGAACAGCATCCTACTCTGAAAGTACTGGTGAACGTACATCAGAGATTTTCCAGGGCTGTTGCTGAGGTATTGGGATCAGGCAAGTGTGACAGCTGGGTGCACACATTTACTTACTGTACACAAGAGAGTGGAGTTAGTGAACCTGCCATGCCATAGACTGCAATACTGAGGGATAAGCACTGTCTTCTCCTTCTGTGTTTATGTGTTACCCAGCACAAGGTGGTCTTGGTTTATAAAAAATGGTCTTAGGTGATAACCCACAATACAAAGGATTATCATACTATCATTATGGGCAGTACCATAATGGATTCTCCCAACTCCATTATGGAGGCAAAAAGGCACACTTCTGACTAATAGATTTGTTATAAAAACGGACAGGGGACAGAGCTTTAGGTAATTTAATAAATGTTGTTATAAAATTAGAACCTTAGGTTATTAATAAAAGGTCCTGCATGGTGCTCTTGTTTTCTTACCTCAGACTTGAAAAGTTCTTTTGAAGTCTTACACATGCTAAATAGATGTTCAAACAGATGCGTGGTCTGCCTATTTTATAAAATGTGTTTTCTTCTGGGTTTTTTAATGCTTTGTGGAAATTTATGTTATTCATACACATACTTCATGCAAAGGAGTATGCCTTCATGTTTGATTCAAGGAGGAATCTCATGATGTCTTTTAATCCAAATCAGAGCATGAATCACAATACTTTCTACCCTCAAAGCATAACCATTTTGTATATTTGGAGATTTTTCTGCACGGATGCAGAAATGTGCATTAAGAAAACTCCATGGTATTAAGAATTAGTACTTCAGTGATAATTGAACAGACTGGAAATATGAAAATAAGATTTAGAAGCTCTTCAGAGAAGGGAAAAGAACTCCTAGTGACAACAGTATAAACAGAATATATTTTTTGCTGTACTATTCTCAACTGCATCTAACGCTAATCTGATTTCCTTGCATTTAATAATAATGTTAATTTAATTAATTCTAGAAACATTCTTGAATTCAGCAGTTACTTCATTCTTTCCAAATCACGCTTTTACTACAGTGTGACAAATTGTATCTGGGGGCTTTTCTGATGAAAGTACATACTATACTGATGTGTATGTATTGAATTTGGGTACTTTTCACTATTACAAATTATTCCCTTCATAAGACACTTAATGTCCTTACATTTTTATCAGGTTAAAGAAGAAGTTTCTTGACAACTCCTAATTATAGAATCATTAAGGCTGGAAAAGACCTCCAAGATTGTCATTTGAGTTCAACCTTTGACCGAAAAATACCTTGTCAACTAAACCACAGCACTAAGTGCCACATCCAGCCATTTCCTGAACAGCTGGGCCCAATCTCCTGGTTGTCCTGTGTGTTCTGCCTGACAGCACTCGAGGTGATCTGTTACATGAACTTCCCCAACACTGAGGCTGGGCTGACAGACCTGTATTCCCCGGATCCTCCTTCCAACCCTTCCTGTAGATGGACATCACACTGGCCAACCTCCAGTTGTCTGGGGCCTCCCTGGTTAACCAGGACTGATGATGAACGATGGAGAGGGGCTTGGTGAGCTCTCCCTCCACTCTGTCAGTATGCCTGGTGAATCCCATCCAGTCCCATACACTTGTGATTGTCCAAGTGGCACAGCAGGTCACTAACAACTTCCTCCTGGATTGCAGGGGTCTATCTTGCTCCCCAGCCCTGTCTACCTGGGCTGGCTGCCCTGAGGATAACTGAGCCTTCTGTTAGTAACTGAGGCAAAGATGCCATCAAGCAACCCAGCCTTTTCCTCATCCTTGGTCACAATATTCCCCCTCTTCATCCAATAAAGGATGGAGATTTTCCTTGGCTGTCCTTTCATTGTTAATGTATTTATAAAGGAGCTTTTTATTACCTTTCACAGCGCTGGCCAGATTGAATCCTAGCTGAGCTTTTGCCTTACTAATCTTCTCTCTACATGACCTATTGACACCCATGCACTCTTCTTGAGTTGCCGGCCCCTTCTTCCAAAGGTGGTAAACTCTCCTTTTTATCTGAGTTCCAGCAAAAGCTCCCTGTTCAGTCAGGCCATCTTCTAGCAAGTAGGGAGAGCCTGCTCCTCTGCCTTTAAGACTTCCTTCTTAAAGCATGTCCAGACTTCCTGGAACCCTTTGTTACTAAGCGCTGTTTCCCAAGTGATTGTCTGAACCAGTGTCCTGAACAGGCCAAAGTCTGCCCCCAGTATTCTCAAGGTAGAGCTTTTGCTGACACCCTTCCCTATTTCACCAAGAATTGAAAACTATCATCTATTCCCAGGATGGCCTTCAACTACCACATCTCCCACAGCCTTTCTCTGTTTGTAAACAGCAGCTCTGGCAGGGCATGCCCTGGTAGGTTCCCTAACCAGCTGTGTCAGGAAGTTACCTTCCGCACTCTCCAGGAACCTCCTAGACTGTCTTCTCTCTGCTGTGTTGTCTTTCCAGCAGACATTTGGCAAGTTAAAGTCTCCCACAAGGGCAAGGGCTAGAGGTCATGAAACATCCACTGATAGAATATTTCACTTCATCCTGGTTGGGTGGTCTGTAACAGACTCCCAGCAGGATCTCTGCCTTGTTGGCCATCCCTCTGATTGTCACCACAGGCACTCAGCCTTATCCCCACTGCCCCTGAGCTCTGTGCAGTCGAAACCCTCCCCAATGCACAGAGCCACCCCACCGCCTCTCCTTTGTCCCCTGTCCCTTCTGAAGAGCTCGTAGCCATCCACTGCAGCACCCCAGCCATCCCACCACATTTCCATGGTGATAACTGCGTCACAGCTTCCTGCTGCCAACGGCTTCCATTGTTGGTTACCCATGCTGGCTGCGTTGGAGCACTTCAGCTGGGCTGTCGATGTCAGACACAACACTGGCATGTCACCCCAGGCTCATCTCTACCAAGCCTGATCTTGTCTCCTTCCCCCTTCAAGCCTGGTTTAAAGCCCTCTCAATCAGCCCTGCTAACTCAGCAGCCCCAGAGATGCAGAAGAATTTGGCAGGCAACACTGATCTTACAGTGTGCTATTCTCCCATTAAATACTTGTCCTTCGAGGATTATTACCAAAATATTTTTTTTCCCACCTTTTCCTGCTCCTGACCTGGCTTTCATTTCAAGTGGTTCATCTGGAAATTAGTCACTTTTGCTGAGATGTTGATGTTTTTACAGTGAAACAAGCTCGCTCTGACAAAAAAAAAATTGTCTGTTGCCCTTTTGGGTCTCTGTCGAAGGGTCATAGCCGAATCTCAGTGTGTTCCTTGCAGTTCAGACAGCCTGTCTTAATCTTTCTAAGAAGGCAGGAGTCTAAGAAAGAAGCAGAGGAAGATCATTCTCTATTTTTCATCAATCCCTAGACTGGAGACAGTACTACTACTTATTTACGGTTATCTTTCTCTTGATAGCTGCATTTCAAAGAATTGAGGTTTGTTGGGGAGGAGGAAGAATTTTAAACACAGTTTTCAGACAGGGAAGGAAGTAATGGAAATTACATACTTATTCTAAGCCATTTTCCCTCAGGTGATGTGGCAGCAATGCAAAGTCAAAGGAGAAACACACATTGCAAGGACACATCATTACGTTCACAGTACACCGCGACAAGGTAACGATCGATTTCATCTCTCTGTTCAAAATTATTTTCCTTATGGTGCATAAAGTAACACATCAGCAATGCATTTGCAGAGTTCTGGCCTAGACAGCATCAGTGAGGGTGTCTGTACAGTCTTCCGTTCTGTGGCTTGCTGAACAGCAGTGTATTTAAGCAGCCTGAGTTGGGGAACAAAAGGCACCATGTCCTGCACTCTGATCCTGACCCGGACATCCCTGAGCTATACTGAAGCCCTAGGGACAACTCCTAGGCCTAGATTTCCAAAAGGGATCTCAAAACTTTGTCGCTCATAGAGCTTCAAGAGAATGATGACTGAGTAGCATTACTTTTTAGTGACTCTTTGACTTTTAAAAATTATCACTAAAGTGAGCCATTGTCCACATAAATAAATAACCAGCATTTGGAAGTCTTATTGATGTCTTTAAGCAGAATTCTCTGTATGTTAATTAGAATTCTCTGTATTTTTAGGCTCTGAGTCTTTAGGCAGAATTCACTGTCTCTGTCCCTTCTTTTGATCTCTGTTGCAGATGGAACCAGATGGTATCATTCTCACCTTTAACCTCTCTGTTGAATGTAAAAAGATGCTATCAGGTGTATTAAGCAGATGTTGCTCAATGTTTATGGAAAGCTTTTGTATTTTATAACCTGTTTTGCAATTGTCTGAGAAGAAGTGGTTACAGATCACATCTTCCTTGGCACTCAACCCGGAGTTCTGTGAGTACTGAACTGAATGTTGCTCAAAACTGAGTAGGAGGGCACCTCCCCAAACCAGAGACCACCAGAGGCCCCCTAAGAGGCCCACACAAGTGCAGTAACTCGCATTTCTTAAAGTGGCAAAAGCTAAACAATAGTGCAATATGTAGGTGTAACTATGTACTAGATAGGTGGGTTTATGTAGACTTCAATGTATAAATTCTCTTGCTTTTTACTCCTTGACATGTGTGATCTGTGGAAAACTTCCACCTTGCACTCTGCATGGAATAAACAATATCTCCTTTCTAAGACACTATGTCTGTATTTAGGGAGTTCCTAAAATCACCAACATTATAGGACATTCAGAAGAGATAACAGAAGGACTTAAGACTGTTTTCATCCATATAGTGAGATATTTCCAGCACTAAGGTGAGGGCCACAAGCAACACAACAGGGATATTTCTTGAATTTCACTACTTTTCAGGGCTGTATAAGTGAGAGATTAATTTCCATGTGTGCAGTGTTGCGTGCACTAAGTTCACATCAGAAGAAAAGAAGCCATGATTTGCTCATTTGTTCATTTTATGATCTCTTCTTTTGCCTCACCTCCAACCAACCTGCAGAGGTGTTTCTGAGAGTGCTGACTGGCAGGTGTGTTCCTTTGAAAATCCAGACATGCCGTTGTCATCAGGTAATCCATATGCCAAAATGGAATAATTTTTTTAGCTGCAGTTCCAAATGCTCCTCACTTCCCAAGAGCTAAGGGTTTCTTCTTCTTTCACTAGGACATGAGAAATATGGGAGACATCTAGGATGTCTAAGGACATACTGAAAATTACTTTGGATATTAGACTGGGATATTAGATGGTACCCAAGGAGTTTCCTAGTCAATGTGATCTACTTAGAGAGTTCATAGTAGATTTCATCACTTACCTTATGTCCTTAATAAGAGGTAGTAACTGATGAGTTCCTTCATTCTTTCACCCACTTTTTTTCTTTTTTCCTCCATAAGTGAAAGGTATATTTTTATGATGCCGTAAGTACTTGTTTCTATTAGACTTTGCATAAGATACTGATCTGTCTGATATCCTGTCTGTTTGGAGGAATATATGGGTCCAAAGATTCAATTAAGTACCACAGAATTATATAAGAAATCTGAATCTAGATGAGTAAAATTTCAATGAAGGATTAGTCAGAAAGCATGTTTTTAAATTACTGGATAGAATGACACACACCCCTCAGACGTATCCTAGATAAACATTCACTCAGACAACAAAGCAAGGTTGTACTCCTCTCTGCATCTGCTTGGAACTGTATCAAAGAACATCCAAACAACACTAGCAATTTGTGATCCTTCATTTAGGAGTTTGTTTCAAATCTAAGATGTAACATTAACCAGGCTTTTGATTTAGTAGCATTATCACCACTTCTGAAATTTTGCAGTCAGGTTCCAAACATTCCATCTTCTACATCTGCAGACAGAAACTGAGCACTTGGAAGGGTCTGCAATGCATGGGCTGTGTTTGATGTGCTCTCCAGATCCCAGCAATGTCTATTTTTAATGTCTATCTAGTGGAAAAGATTTTTAATAATGGTATTCAAGACTACATTATCTTTTCCACTCGTCTTTGGTGCTGTTTTTAGATTACAAAAATATTTTGCCAGGGCACTTCTACACAATTTTCCAGTATTTAATCTTACGAGGTCTTTTTCTGTACTGTTTAACTTTTAGTTCCTCTGCTTGCTTGATGCCTTGTACTGCCCAGAGAATGCAAAATCTGATGTAGGTGCTTTCTTTTTCACAGTGCTACCTGTGAACTCCGATCACTTTTTCTTAGCTGTTTGGCTATCACTTTCCTTGGAACTGACATCCATTTTGTTACCTAGTTGTTAGTTCAGTGTGTCACTGCTCTGAACATACCAAGTACTGAAGGTGCCCCTTAACACATAAAACTACTTTTAACCTTCAAGTTGAGTACAAGAATACTGTCTGACCAAATGTGAGATGGGGTAGAGAGACTGGAGACTCCTTCCACACCTTCATTTACACTTCCTGGACAGGATATACTGTGTATCAGGTTTAAGAACCCCTCTCTCTGTTTTAAAGCTGTAGCATAATTAGGCCTTGAGTAATTTTTATGTGAGTTTCATCCTAAAACTTTGAAGTAATATTATATCAGAAGGGTACAATAAACACAGAGGCTATCAACAAACTCTAACTCACATGGTTTTTGTAATTAGGTACTCAACATACCGTGATTTTATTAGGTACTCTTGACATATGCTCTCACTTTTATTCAAATTCCCACTTTTAAATCTTTGGCAGAGCAATAGGAGAAAGCACAATGATATAATGGATGAGTTATACATCCTTCCAATGGATAGCTAGTGAATTCCTAAATTAAAGCTGAGGTAATTAGTCAAGATCTTTGTTTTCTTCCTGCTCTCATCTAAAACGAAATTCTGTGACAGCATTTCTTTCCTCTTCAGAATTCATTCATTTCCTACCACTTACACTCTGTAGCTAGGTGGGAAAAGACCAACTCAGCCTCTGACTTCAGGTTGTACTTCAAGCCAGAAATGGATGCCCTTACATAGAAAGTAAAGAACCCTAAACCACATCTTGAGAATGTTTTTGAATCCCATTATAAAAAATACAACAACCATAAAGAGAGAAAAAAAAAAAAGACCAATCAGATGATAGAACCCAAAGTATTTATACAGATTTCCATGTGAAAGTGCAGAATATTCATAGATTGTGCTGAGCACTTGAACACAAGTCAACATTATTTACTAATGAAAATTACATGCATGAGGATTATAAAGTTGTCCTTAATTCTTGATTAGAAAAAATTTCTCTAAGGGTCTTCTAATGCTTTCTCATTTAGTACCTTCCAGCAAAAAAAGACAGAAACAACTGCAGGTTTCAATTTCTTATCCAGGTAGAAAACTTAGCAATGTTCCAGCTATCTGTAACAGTAAAAGAACAGCAAATATACCCTTGCCCATTTTTTCTCTCTACAAATCCATTGAAATGCCTGTCTTGCCACAAGACCTACTGTAGAAGACAACTGAAGGCTCAAGTTCTGCCAAGGACTTGATTTAAAAGAGCTGAAAGAAACACCACTGAACCTCCCAGGAAAACTTGGCAGGTCCTCCAAACAAAGGTTGTGAAGGAAACCTAGGAAGTATGGCTTTGCCTTGAGATACTCAACCCTAAGTCAAGGGAACCCTAAGAATGTCCCACTTTCTCTGCAGAACATGAAAACTGCCAGTATAAGAGTATTTAAGTCTAGTGAAAAAGAGCTGTTGTTCATGTTTGTACCCAGTCTTCCAGTGGCAGCCTGAAGATGATGTAAAGTGAGTAGAAACTGACAAGTATGAGAAGTACTACATCAAAAGTGTCTGGTTTTCAAACATTCTGTCATCTTTGCAACGTTCTGTTCAAAGCTATGACATTAGTTCGGAGCCCTGACAGGAGCAGACCTTCACTACTAATGGTATAAACCCTCTCAAATTTAAACTGGTGTGGGCACTGACCCTGTGTTAAAGCAGTACCACCACAGAAACTCAGCCTGTGCCTAAGGTTCTAAGTGAGCCAGGGGCAAATGAAGAATCCTCTACCTACTGCAGCCCATCCAGCAGTACACTAAAATGTTGGAAAGTTGGAATACCTTGCCTTATGGCTGTCATTTGCTCTTGCCTTAAACAGCCATGTCTTTTCAGTGCTCCAGGCAGCCTAAAGCTTACTGGCAACCCTCCTTCAATTTGGTAAACTTTGTAAACGTGCTTTGGCCCTGTTGTAAGTGCGTAAGGCTTAAGGGCACTGCTAAGTTTAAGTTCAGTTTTTACATTTGAGAGTGTTGTGCTGAATTCTGGCCTACAAGAGCCATGGCATGTGGTCTTACTGACTACAGTGATTATTTTGGGGGAGAAAATTCTCCCTGCATACAGAAAATTCATTGTAGTAAAGCAGGATTGATTTCACCTTTTAAAGTAGTAGCATAGCAATTTAACAAGACACAATTATTTTCAAATAGTCCAGTAGCTCCAGTAAAGGAAAAATAGCAAAAAGTAGTTCTTCTTGTAGTTTTGTAATTAGAAAAGGCCTGTTTACCTGCAAATACGGAAAAGATCAAAAAGAGCTATAAAAATGCTTCTGTAATATTAACCTTTTAAAATCAGTAGAATTTCTTTAAGATCAAGCTGTGACCACTGGAATCTCTTTGTTTTCAGATCTTCTTCTGTTGCTAAGCTCCAACTCTGTACAAGGAGACTTCTACTTCAATTAAAAGTACAACATTAATAAATCAATTTCTGCTCACTCAAGCCATTGACT
Source organism: Dicrurus megarhynchus (assembly GCA_013399195.1). Lineage (NCBI taxonomy): Eukaryota > Metazoa > Chordata > Aves > Passeriformes > Dicruridae > Dicrurus > Dicrurus megarhynchus. The sequence continues at coordinate 67,541 of VXAD01006005.1, forward strand.
GTCACTTATCTACACAGTGCAGCATGTTTAACACAAATGTTACCAGCTTTAAAAACCACTCTCTCCATGTTGAAAAAATGCCCAGGTTGGACACAATATTAGTATTTGTGTCTGTAAACACTCAGAAATACACACATATAATTAATGGCTTTGGCTCACTTGCAGTGGTGGAATGATTCTAACTCATTATAAAGACCTCTACAATATCTTAGAGAGTGAGTTCTGTGTCTCACCCATAGAAGGTTGCATGGATCATAACAGTATATCTCCTTTTTTGTGAATTACAGACCTTAATCACCAACACCTCAGGAATACAGTATATACAGTAGCTACTGTACTTCTAGCCTGAAACTGCATATTAAGGAGTGAGCAATTTTCTCAACTGTAATGAAAAGTCATCACATTATGCCACTGCTTAGATACCAGCACAGAAACATGCTCCAGCTGCCCTTGCCCTCTGCTTTTATAGGCCATTTTACTGGCATGCACTCCACAATTCTGCTTTAGACTCAGCAATAACATGATCAAGTACATCAGCATCATGTGAGCTGAAACTGAGCTCTGGGCCACTTATAGCTGATCACAACTTACCTTGAACAGGCTTCGATTCTGCTTTCTCTTGTAGCAAAGCTCTGTCTCCCATTAGACTTGTGCTCTTCTATCCAGAGGTAACAGAGATTTTCCAGTGATGTGACCAACTCTCCTATTTTGGTGGCAGATGGTTTTTTTGAGGACAAGGATACCTGGACATCAGTGCCTTGTACTGAAGGGTGTTTCTTATTATGGTCTTGTTATCTTTAGAGATATATAAACCCTAGTTTAAGAGTGCTGCAGCTCACAAGGGGAGACAGCTAGATGGGTCTTAAGGTGTGCACGATCCATTTCCTGGTAGCATCTCTTCAACCCCATGTGATTTCCCGTACTTTTTGTGCTACGGTGTATTTTCATATGTCTTTCTGCAGTCAGGGATCAAGTGCAATCTCATATTTGATGTATTCTGAGACTCAGAGAGGTGTAAATCCCATGAAGGTTGTGGGTGTTTATTTCTGCAGCTGGAGAGAAGACTCTTAGCCTTCTCTATGGGCAAGCTGTCAAGCTGGAGGGGTGCAGAAAGGGCAGCAGCAAAATGTTGGGATCAAGAGTGATTTTATTACTGTCTGTCTTCTTTTCCAAACTAGGTTTTTGAAACAAGAGCTTGAACCGAGGTGTGTAAACTCAGCTAAGCTTTGTTAATCCTTCATACACAAAAGAATCTTGCTTAAAACCATCAGATATGTATTGAGCTTTTAAAGAGTAGGGTTAATTCTATCATGTCAAGTAACTACGATATATTCAAAACAGATGGAAAATAACTGAAAACTAGCACTTATCCAGATCAAGAGAGTAAATATTTTTCTTTGTCACAGAAGTCAATGTGAGTGCACAAATGTATCATGTGTGTTTTCTAGAGGTAAAATAGCATTGAAGTGAATAGAAGGATTTTGTTCACTGCAAATAGAGGGAACTACAAACTACCGGCAGAATGGTGACATAATATCTGTTATAAAAACAACTTCTTTATGCTTAATTTATGCTATGTTCAACTTTCAAATGAAAACTCAGCAAAACACAAATGTAAACACTGAAGTTAAACTTAGCTGTGTTTTTAGGTATTACACACTTATATAGGGCTAAAACACGTGTTTACAAAATTTACCGAATTGAAGGACTCTATTTTTCTGCCCAGGTCTGTCTGTAGCAAGGTTGCTGTTCATATGTTAAGACAAATCTCTTCATGTATTAAGACAAACCAACACTTCAGTGTGTTAATGTGGCAGACTGTGTGGCAGCAGCTCATTTATTTATATCCTGACAGACTTAGATGTAGCAGCCAAATTGGTGACTTTAGTCAAAAACCTCCTCAGAGGTCTCAGGTGAATTCTATGAACAGGGATCATATAGCAAAACACTGCTCCTCTGGCTGGAATATTAAACCAGGCAGGTGAAAAAAAAAAGCAGATATTCTACTCTTAGGTCCACTGAAATGTTTTAAGGATGTTATGATATATTTAAAATGTAAACTGGCCTGATTTTTTCTTCATTTTTAAAGCAGAATAATTGTTTTCTCTTAAATATTAAAGTATAGGTCTGTAATAGATACTTTTATGTATCCAGATATATTAATACAACTAATTTATATTGATATGTACAAAGTTCCATAATTTGGAAGCATGGTCAATCTTCAGGGACAGTCAGTTTTCAAATTTCCAAAGTTTTCAATACTTTAGAACTTAAAACATAATTAATAAATCTTGCTTTCCTGGCTATAGCCCCTTCTGATTCAATGTGACTAGTTTGGTGAAATAAGCAGGGTTTGACCCAATGGTAATATCTACTGGTATTAGTAATTAAGGATACAATGGTGATTTAAAATATAAATCAGGCACACTGAATTCGGTGTAATAGAAAATGGAATGCAATGCTGTATGTTCAGGTTCTCAAATAGCATTGCTAATTTGTTGAAAACAAGCAGGCTGAAGTCCTGTAGACAAGCATCTATGCTAGGCTAGTGGCTTTATTCATTTTACCCACATACAGCAAATAATTCTGTTGATATGAACAGTTGGGCTTCCACTCACTAAACTAGATTTCCAGATGAAATTAAGGGAAATCAGCATTCATTCCTTACAGAGCCATTTTCTCTTTGTTGGAAATCTGTCCAGTTGCAGGTGTGTGAGTATGGGTGTGGGGGTGTGTGTGTGTTTGAGGAGGTTTACTCCTAAAATCCCCAAACAAAAATACAAATTAACAGAATCACCACTCCACACCAGGACTGGCACCTGCCTGCAGTACAATAAGCATCTCAATTTCTTACCAGGAAAGCAAGATTCTCTTTCTTTCTGTCTCTTAGCAGCCTTATAGGTTTGTTAGATACATTGAGGAAGTGCATGTTTACCTGAAAGTAAAGCAGGAAAAGGTGAAGCATTGCATCTATTTCATTCTCTATGACATTAACCTTCAGGTTTATTGTGAGGAAGAAAGACAGATGTCCTGAATCCACTGGGCAGGATTTGTGCCTTATGCCTCTAGGCAAATGCAAAATGGATTTTTTACAGATTCACTTTACTGTTGGTTTATATTTTCAGAGCTTGGTTTTATTTTTTGTTTTTTAAGTGCATGTTTTATATAGACACCTCTGCCTGAGAGAGGAAGAATCACAGGAGAAACGCTCCTGCCCCAGAACTTGCATGCTACTCAGAGAGCACAGGAGGGGGGTTGATTCTTCTTTACTATGTATTTATTGAGAACCAGAGGTGTCCTGCAGTAACGGCTGCTCCTTTTCTGCTTCCCCAGCCTCTGGCAACATGACTTCCACAGGACTTGAGCTACTAGTGGCCAATGCCCATCTATGGCTGTTCAGTAGCAGCTGCACAGAGACTCAGAGAGAGTTAATATATCTGTATTTGCTCCCAGATAGATATCTGCTAGGCAGACCTGAGACTGGCAAAGCTCTGTGGCTAAGACACCAGTGCTCCCACTCCTCAGACTTTGCACAATGAGCCGGACAGAGCTGCATGAAAAGCAGGCTGAAGTCCCACAGAGAAGCGTCTATGATCAGCAAGGAAGGGTTGATGTTGCAAAGGGGAAGTATTCTTTCTGTCCCAGAAAGTGCCACACATTAAAACTGGTAATATCAAATATAGAAGTGACTCTATGAACATCCCTGGCGGGGTGAATGACTTTAGAAAGCTGGAGAAAACCCCAGTGTTCCTACTGAAAACATCTCCATACCTACCTCTGAATCTGTGTGCTGGAAAGATCCAGCAGCACTTAATTAATCCAGAAGCAATAACAGGAAAAGGAAGGCCCATGCTAAGACACTAAATGTACTTAGGCTGAACCCAGCATTGAGCTAAGACTCTGTTTTAGCATAACTTGTTTACAAAGCATGGAATAGACACATTTTAATATCCTTCTTAGACTTAAGCTTTCCCAAGAGTGCCAATATATGCTTTTGACTGGGGTAAAATGTAGGTAGTCCCCATTTTTCATGAAACAGGAGTGACATTTATTTTGCTTGTCTTTAAGACAAGTTTCATGATTTGCTGGTTAAGATCCCGGTTCTACAAAGCATTCACTCAGCTTCCAAAGGGCTTTTTTACTGGATAGCACAAGACAGCAAAAATGGAGCACACGACACTTTTCCATCACTACTGAAAAACACATGGAAATTTGAGCAACAACTTTCAAATTGCGAACTAACAAACTCCTTATTCGGTAAAATCCATTCAGGTCAATATCATATATTTTTATAGTATCTCAAGAAAATTTGAGTTTGCAGGCTTAGTGCACAACCTGCATGTGGTCTTCTGGGAATATAATTTGAAAACTTTTGCTACAGTATAATTACTATATAAATTATTTGCTGGAGGGAACAATTTAAATGGGTCACATGTTCCTTCAGTTACTTGCTTGGGGAGATTTTCCAGATTATCCAGTAACAAGGGTAGTGAACAGGTAAACTACCAAGTACTTAATTTACTTAATAAAATATATAATAGGCATTCAAGTATTAAATAAAAACATTGCTCAGTAAAGAAGTTAATTCATACTGCATGGCTTGAAATTACTGAAATATCCTCTATGAGGAATTAGCAGAATGGGTGCATTATTTTATTACTATCAACAATTTAAATGAAGAATCATCCCCTTTAGGGAAGACTGCAGATGATTCAAGTCTGAACTTGAGAAGAGTTGCAACCCTGCCTTCAGTAGATGCCTATTCTACTCGAGAAACTGGAAATCAATAACAAAATCTGTAAAAGGGATTAAACAAGGAAAATCCATGTTACAATAAATCTGTTTTGGGAACAGAGAGAGTAAAGTGCCTATGCAGTAAGATGGAGTGAAAATCTTGAAAATAATTTATTTGAATAAGGTACAAGTTCTGAGGTGGCTGGCTATTGTGGAATAATGACTGACATAGGTCAGTGCTGCAGTCAAACCTGCCTCCACTTGTCATCAAAAGGGGAAAATGTGTTATCTAAACAGTGGGTCTTGACCAGAAAATTTGGACTGACATCGACATACCATAGTAGAGACAAGCAGAAGCTCATAGTAATTAAATTATTTCTCCTCTTCTGTAGTAGTTCAAGCTGTGTTTACTAATGTCTTTCTACACAGGCAAAACAACTTTTTTTCTACACAGGGAAGTCTGGTCAGTTCTAGTCCCAGCTGCTGTGACAGAGGTTGAAGAAGTGCTGAAAGAATTTCGTACAAGTTCTGAGGAAGGAAGGATTTGGCCTGACTCATCTCAAGGAGCTTTATATCATGAGGGAAGTTAATGTAATCGCTCCTTCAATAGAAATGGCAGAGGAACTGAGCTGGGGTGCCATTGGTGCTCTATCAAGTCACAACAGTTGCTAAATAGTGCTGGCAACTACAAGTGGAAGAATGTGCTTCATTCTGTCCAAAGATGTTTGCCCAGCATCCAAGCATCATCTTTATTCCTGAAGGTATGGCCTCTCCAGACAACTTATTTAATGGGGTTTTTTTCCTGTCAAAATTTACTTACAGTTTCTACCTTGTGGAATTTATTTTATTTGACAGACTTATCTCTGCATCCAAACTACAATAGGAGCCATGGCTTTAGAAGCTAATCCTATCAGTCTTGATTGATGTGGTGTCAGGAGATTCTGAGATGCTTGGAACCATAGAACAAAAGAACTTTGGAAAGATGTGTTGAGGAATACATCTGGTGCAGGTACTGGGTTTGTAAGACGCAGATTGAGATGCAGATTGAGCTCTGGGTGGGAGCTCGAGACAAGAGGCCGTGAACTGCTGACCCTGTGCACAACAAAGGGCACGAAGTCTTGTGGTGGCCAGCCAGGGGAATGGGGAGCCGTGAAGTAACAACCTTTTGGAGAACAAAGGGCAGGATGATTGGTGCTGCCAGCCAGGTGAATGGACACTGGGAGACACAGCAGGAGCTGAGGACTCAGGAGGAAGAGTGAGACTTGAGCTGACTTGGACCGTGAGGGTATAAAAGCCCAGGGGCTCCTTTCTTTGGGATCCTCCTCGGAGGCACCAGCTGGGGCTGTTTCTGTGTTACTGCATCGTGGATAACTTGTTCTGTGGAATGAGGCATCTGAGACTCTGCCCTGGGAAGCCTCGTCTGACTGTGAGAGTGGGGGACTGAAGAGAGGCTCCCAGTGGGTCACTGGAGCCACCCGCTGTGAAGGGCTTTGGTCCCAGCAGTGACAGTCTCTGGTGGTGGTGTTGGAAAACATACCAGTTAAAAAATTTTTTATCTATGACTTTAGCCAGGTTTGTTCATCTTTGCCCCAGGGGAAGGGAACTGAAGCTTCTTTCCAGGCCATTGTTTCTCTAGGTGAGGCCTGAGGGGCTCAGCATTTCAACAGACTGGGAGTAGCCCCAACAAGATAAGGCCATGGAAGGAACACCAACAAAACATCAGCGGCCATCTACGAACATCTACCCCAGACTCTGCCTCTGGCAGAACTGGGGACATCTCCTCCTCCTCCGGAAAAGACTGACAAGAAAATCAAGCAATGAAGGTCTAATTAACATCGGAAGTGAAGAAATCCTCATCCAATAGGAGACTAAATACTAAGAACTACACAACTTGAGACCAATGAACACTGACCCAGTTGGTTTCTATGAGTTTTGACTGTATAAAAGATCTAAAAAAATCTAGTAAAGGTGATGTGTCATGGAATGATTCTCCCTGCACACCTGGGCTATGTGTGGATGAGATGATTTCTGTGGTACATCCTGGCCAGAACAACATCCTGGCCAGAGAATAAAGTAATGTCTTGACTCTCTAACATTAAAAATGTTGTTGGAGGGTTTTTGTTTTTCCCGCAGTTTCGGTGACAATTTTGGCGAACAGTGGGAGTGTGACTGCCAGAGTCTCATGAATGGTCAGACTGAGAAGTCTCCTTAATAGGTGTCTGGAAAGCCCCTGAGACATCTGAGTTCCTATTTTGGACAATTCATCTCTTATTTATCACAATATACTAATTATGCAACTAAAAATACTCTTCTAAATTTGTTAAGAATGCATAAAGTCATCGGATGGGGATGTGCTATGCATCACCATGGTCTCTAATATCCATCTTGAAGATACTTTTACAACAGGCTCAGGCTATGCTGCTTGAGCCTTCTTCAGGTACATCCTTGGTACTACGAAAAATGTTGTGTTGCTGTTGCGCCTCTTCTCTATGTACCCGCTTCTTAGAAAGAAAAGAAGTGGATTATGGTTACTGCATTCTCAAAAAATTAGAATAGCCTGTAAGTTGAGCACATTTCAGATGTCTTATCCTATTTTATGCTGCTCCATCCTGCATGTGCTCCCACTAGAAACATTGATCTCCCACATCAGATTTCTGAAAATAGATTTCCACTTCAAATTATAGTATGTTTTTTTCTTATAGAAAATTAAAAACATTAGCATCTTTGCATTAGGACTTACAAAACTTCAATAGAAGAAGTATTCTGGTTTTTTATTTCTTAGAATTTTTAGGAAGAAAATCTGGACTGTTCCAATCCACTGTTACTTTTAAATAAGAAAATGGAGCTTTAAAATTACTGAGAAAACAGCAGCAGGTAGGTTTCCAGGCAAGGCTTATGTAATGGTTCCATATTGACAGACAGTATTTCCTCTTTGGCTCATTGCCACATGGGGGTGAACAAGAATCTCCCATGATGTGTGAGACTCATGTCTACTGTTCCCCCTCCTGGTCATTGACTGAAGAAAACTTTTGGGATATGAGAATCCTGGAGATGCCATCACATGCTACCATGTGAATTGTATGGCCACACATTTCTTTCTCTGTACTTACCATACTCTCTGTACGATGGAACGACCTTCCTGGTGTGATCCTGTATATTCATGTGCCTTCAGTGTGCTTTCTGCACTACCTCACAAATTAAAAATGCTGCCTTTAAATAAGGGCTACATGAAGGAAGTTTCTTGGGCAACAGGCATATGGATGTGGTTTTTCTCCTCAACTCTTGTACATGGAAACTACCCCTCTCAGATAGAAAAAGAAATATGATAGGCAAAGAATTAAAAAATTCAGTTGAGAATTAAGTTTACATGGACTGCACTCCTCATTTTCTCAGCTGAAATAAATAAACTAATAAACAAACAAATAAATAAATTGCACGTGGAGACTGTTAAGTTTTCATTTCAATAAAATTAATGATAATGCAATGAAAAATTCCAATAAGTCTTTTGATCCAGAGTCTTGAGGGGGCTTATGAGAATCTGTCATGAATCTTCAAGAGGAAATAGTCAGCACCCAGGAAGGAATAGGAATAAATCAACTGAAATTTGAACATGTATACAATTTATCCTGTGCATACCTAAATACCCTTTTACAGAAAATTTTGCATTAGCAAGCTCCTTTGAGAACTTTTTCTCAGTTCTATTGTGTCAGAGTTTGTTTTGATTTTTCCTTAGAATGTGTACACCTGCTCTGCGCTGCACCTTTTGCTGATTGGGGTGAAATGATGCCCCACTCTGAATATGAATTTACCCCTGCAAGAGACAAGATGGAAAATGTAGCAACACTTTCCCACAGCATGTTGAGGGTTATTTCTAACCCTAACAAACATTGTAATATGTCACTACATAACGCAACCAGCTGTTATGTCCCTCTGTTACCCAGTTCCAGGGCAACCTGATGTACTGAAAAATTAAACTTCTGGGTTTCTTTCTGTAATATATAACCTCTTTTCACCAGATTTTTATTCTGTGTTAGCAACTTGGAGGTAGCAGATTTGGCTCTGTATATTTTGTACTGATCTTTCTTAAAGAATACATACATCTATATATATTTATTTACATAACCATTAATTCTGTAGCCTTCTGTCAGAGACTGAAATATTTCATGCCTCAAACACTGATAAAAAGTTCTACTCATTATTACAAAAACTGTATAAAGAAGGTACAACCAAAGAAGCCTCCCTGAAGATACCTGACTGGGACTTTGGACTGTAAGTTAAACCACTAAGATTTGATAAAGGGAAAACCCATTCTTTAATCATCTCAGGCCTAGGAAAAAACTAACAAGGCTGAAAAAGAAGAATGCATCCACAAGAAAGCCAAACACAGCAAGGATTCTTCCCTTGCTGAGTTGGGGGTGGGGGAGACCAGAGCCCGCAGACACCCACCCCCTGAAATGAGGCGGGGGAGGAGGTTTCAGGTGTAACCTCTGGTCAGAGGCAGTGAACACCCAGCATATCTCCCTTACACCAACCGGCCCAGCTGTGGAACCCCCAGCCCCACAGGGCACATCCACAGGACATTCATGTGAGAGGCAGCTGGGGGGGTGCCATAATCCATCAAAGACCCCCCAAGGAGCCCCTTCAGAGTCATTCCTGAAGCCTTGCACACAGTGATGCAACAGATCCAGAGTCTGCTGTAAGAGACAATGGCAAACTCCCCCCCACCAGGGAGGTGCCTGGGTTTTCCTACCTGGCCCGAGCGAATATTAACCCATCAAATTCTGTGCTTTTTGGGGGGACCTTCACCACCAAGAAGACCACCTGGAGAGGATCAACAGAGCATCATTGGGATCCACGGAGTGGTGATATTTTCCTTATTCTGTCCCTGTAACTCTCTTTCTGTCCCCCCCCACCTATTTTCTATTTCTTTCTTTCTTTCTCTCTCTCTCATATTTACTATCAAATAAAACCCATACTATTGGCACTGACATATGGTCTTGTTTGCACCTTAATTCAGGCAGAGGCATTTCTAAGAACTTTAGTAACCAGATCATGACACCTTCTAAAAATGCTTTTTTTTTTAACCAATGAAAGTTTGGAGCTAGGTTTTAAGTGCTACTACATTGTGGACCTTCAGGAGAATCAAATTTTCCGAAGACTAGGTGGTACTGAAAGAAATCCCACAAATATTAATTGCATCTTAACAACTGAAGTGTTTGTGGATTTCCTTATCTCTCGAATAAATGGAGATCACTCACTTGCCATATTCATACTCTGAAAATTTTATACTTCTTGATGCTATGATAGATAGCCACTGTGCATTTGAATTTGAGTTTCAATTACATTATTTTCTCTGTTCTCACTGTTCAAGTTTTCAGTATATCATAGCAATTTTCTTATCCATGTTCTCTCTGTGCTAACCCCCGGGAGTTTAAACAATGCTTTACACTTTCATTGCAGTACTATAGGTAGTTAAATGTAAACTGCTTTTTGGTAAATCCAGCCTTCCATATAATATAATAAAATAATATTTATGCCTGACATCTTTTGCCTCCTGCAGCAAGTCTTTCATTCAGCACTGAGCTGTTTAAATTTTTGGGTGGGAGCAGGGGCAGGAAAAAGCTTTGCAAAGATAACCTTAAAAAGCAAGGTTATTTCTGTATATTTGCCTCTTTCTTTCTGAGCTCAGACTTGAGCTGCTGTTTGCTGTTGATACTGAACTAAGAACCTGGTCAGCAAAAATATTCTCTCTCTCAGAAATCTTGCAAATCTTAATGATCTAGATGGCTCTGCTGCTGACTGACTGTGCAATTCATTAGAAAAGTTAAGGTGGTAACTAATTCACTGTACACTCCCTGTGTTTTGAACAAGACTAATGCACACGGAATTTTATTGTCCCTGGTGATGTCTCTCTTTTTCATCTCTTCAACATTATACTTTTTATTTGTGGCAGTGGCATTGTAATGGTTCTCATGTTATTATAAAGACATTCAGAGGTGCTTATTGTGAAAGGAGTTATTTTCTTCAACAAGAATATCAGCAACATATGGCAAGGTTTTCTCGTCCTGGGGGTATGAGTTCCCAATTCTTTACTTCTGTGTGTTTGCCCTTTTCCTTTTGTTCTGCTCTCTTGAAGAACACTTGAAGATTTTGCTTGGGTCTAACCACATCCAATCCTTTTAAATTTCACTTTAACATAAAAAGTACCCTGACAAAACTCCTGATCTCAACAGCTTGTTCACTTTTCACCAGTGTCAGTCAAGATGATTTTTTTTTAACCCAGCTCACCACAACTGTCTATTTCCTAAACAGCTGTTTGTGGCTCCAAACCCAGTATACCAAGTCACTGCACTATGCTTCAGCAGGTCATTTGTCTCCTTTCCTTTTTTGGAATCTCCTTTTATCCCTTAAACACATCAGGGTTTTGGCTTTCTTACCGTGTTCAATGGCCCAGCTATGTTCAAAACCATCTCAGAACAGCTATTATGTAATAGTTGTTTTCCACAAGGTTTTCACTGGGTTCTTTCCATTCTTATTTATGTTTTCCTGCACCAAAAGCATGGATAAAAAGACATAGAAGCTAAAAACATCCTACTCATCCAATGTCTGCTCCACCCTCTAACTAGAGAATAATCCTTCTATAGAGGGAAGAATATAGGCTTCTGTGGAAACTGTGGAGGATTGTCTTAAATTGATCATGAAAGTGAGTTTAAATAGGCTTCCAGACTTCATATTGAACAGCAGAAACACATTCTTTTTCTGCTTTTGCAATCTCTACTCTGAAAGTGTGTACACTAGGAAACCTTCAGTAGAATGATCAGAGCAAACTGTTAAAGCTTGAATGGCCACAGTCGTTGTGCAATGCCAAAAGAAGGAGTCCTGCTCATTCCTCCGGCACAAGTATTTGTGCAGCCATGCAGTGAAGTCAATCCTGGAACTAGGTGACAGGAAGAAATGAGTAAAATTGTTATTTTTGATCTGCACAAGTTCCTTATTTAGCTAACCTTGTGGTCACACAGACACCTGTGCTGGAAGAAGGGAGTGGGTGCAAGTCATGAGTTACTGAGAGTGGGACTGATTCTTCTGATAGAAGGACTGGCTTACATCAGCTTAAAGTATCAACTGAACAGCAACTTAAGTGAATGAACTGATTCACCCCTTTTTGGAAGAGTCTTCAGCTGAATTACAGATAAGTATTTGATATAAAATAATTGTGTGAATTGAGCAGGAATATTGAAGAAATAATCATTCTAAAATGAGCTGATAAGGCACATATTCCTTATGCAAACAGTTCTTGAGTCAGGGCTGAAAAGATTTCCTGTTAAAGGCTTAGTAATATTTTATAAGTGTCATTCAAATGGGTTGCTGCAGCTCATGAGAATAGATTGTCTGAATTTCCACTGAGAGATTTCTGCTGTTTATGGAAGAAGATTAAAATTTATTAAGTCTAAATTATTCGTCTCCTAATTGCCTTGGTTCTAATAATGTGTTGCCAGATACATTCAATGTTTTACCACTCTACTGAAATATCCCCAGAACACTGTATTTCCCAGCACTTATTCACTTAATCACTTATTTACTTATTCCAACAATAGCTGGAATCAAATATCAGCATTAGAGTCAACCAAGCTTTTATAGAGAACGTTGTCTGCTGAATATGGAAACTTAAAAGCCAGTCCTTTTTCCTTCATTCTTTTGAGTTCAGTTGTTTAACTTCTTTTCTAGTGCTCTTGCATGTTTCTTTTCTATTCTGCTTTTAACCAGACAAACAACAGCCCAGTAAAGGATGAGCCTTAATACTTCTGCCTGACTGACTCCACTAATAAATGCCAAATAAAAATGCAATACAGAGTTTGTAAGAAGAAGAAAGAATAAATGATCTTTCACTATCTTCAGGGTCACAATAAATATCCACAGATTTAACTGTATTTGTACATGAATCACAGTCAAATTCAGCTTAGCTCCTCTTAGTTGTATTAAGTCTGTAAGACTTACAAGAATAAGCAGTAGAGGACCTGGTTACATGGACAGGCTCAAAGCTCATTTTGCTACTAGAAGAGGATATCCAATTAGAAATTTAATCTAGTTTTACTTAGGTTCTTTGACTGCTTTACGTTTAGTTGATTCTTTAGTCTGTTCCTGACATTTTCAGCTTGGAGGTGTGTCTTAGTGAATGTAACAAGTTACATACATTTTCTAAGATGCCATTTTCTGTAACTGCTTGATGATTAATTGCTCAACACACATCTAAGATTCCAAACTGCCTCCCAGTAGTCAGAAAAAAAAATAACTTTAAGAACTGCAAACAAACCCTTGTAACAGTCTGTCCATATCTCCCTAATAAACAGCTATTTCAGAATAGGAAATTTAATAACTTTCAGGGTAAAGATGGACTTTAGCAAAGGATGTAAACAGCTCCTGTGCAGAGATTTCAATAATCTTAAAATTCATATTTTTACAACTTGGTTTATTTAAGACTAGTACAACATCAACAATCATATACTTGTGATACGATGTCACTCACAGGTTCTGTCTGCGTGGTTCATTAACTTAACCTCAGCAAGTACAATGGTATCATTTCCATGGCTGTATACTCTTCTTGTGGATTTTTTTGTACCCATACACTGCCGTATAATTTCTAACCACTTTTTCCATATCCTAACTTGCTAGTTTGGGGTTTTTTTATTTCTCATTTGCAAATTTTTCTATTAATTTGTGAACAATAATGTTGTGAGCAACATTGTTAGGCCATTAGCTATACACTCATCCATGCTGGAGTTCAATTTTCAGACCCAATTTACAAAAAATAATCCTCCTTTGTGCAGCTTCAGATGAAAGAGGTTTTAGATTTCACTCACAAGTTCAACCCTTCAGGTACAAACATTCACTGGTTACCATACATCATACAGGCAAAACTTAGCCAAATGAATGTGGATTGGGATATATAGGACCAGACACTCAAACAGTAAATGCCTGCACTTTGCAGTGTTCCTTGTTGCCTACTAAACAGAAAAGTAAGTGAAATACAATGTAGGGAGAGATATCAAGTTGAATGGGAATGTTCTTCCAAGAAATTTTATCAGAAAAGTGACCCTTCACAGACACTGGATTATGTTTTCATCTGTTAAATCATGGACAGACCTATTAAATTAAATACATACTCGGCTGTTTATTCGTATTTGCAATCTTTTATTTTTAAAACATGAACGCACAGGATCCTCAGAAAGGAAAAACCCAAAACAACACCTGGCTCAAAGCCAGGTTGGAGAATGACAAGGAAAGAAGAGAGAGAGATCCATAAACTAAGAGTAAACTTTTTCCAAATGAGGTTGTACAGCTGTGAGTATAACTGCACATTCCACTTGAATCCTTTTCATATGTGTTTTGAGCACAGCCCTTACTGCAAAGCAATTTTATTTTTTTCTTGAATGCTGCATACCAACATGATACACAGCCTCTATTATCTAAATACTCCAGGGAACGGTTGGAACAATTCACTGACTGCTTGTTCTGACTAACAGTTTTAATTGTTTTCAAATATTATACTTGGGTTTTTATTCAATTTCTTAGTTATGTTTTGTGGACATGGAGGAATGGAACAGTTGCATAAATACTAAGCACATTTTTTTCACCACAGCTCTACTTGAGTCCTAATTTATTATTATGAAACTCCCACATTAGGAACTGAACCAAAAAAAAGTTTATTTTGTAGGAAGATAACAAACCTCTTTTTCTTCTACTGCTTTATTAGTCTCATATATTTGAAAAATCGTAATTGTTCCATGTGAAGTGAGGCTTTCTTATCATTACTGAAACACCTTTCTTTATCACAGCAAAGTCAGACACAGCCTTCTGCAGTTATAATGAGGAGAGGAACTTCAAGATGAAACTTGGGTGATTCTCCTCACAAGATCAGCAGATGAAGACATGGCCTTGGGTCTTTTTGTCAGATAGAAGCAGAACTTGGTCTGGAGGAGGGCCTTGGTAGTGCCATCACACCTGCGGTTCCTCTCCCCTCCCTGATGGCTCTCAGATGCCATACCACCCACCTGCAGCTCTCTGCAAACCCTTCAGCCTTTTGGATTTTGGCATGAGAGGTATCTGGTGACAGAAAAAAGCTTCCCAGGAGTCAAGTGCTTTATGAAGGAGCATCCCCTCTTTGGCAGTGGGTTTACACACAGAAACTTGAACTGAGACAGTACTGTTCCCATCACCAGGAGGTCATGCTGATCCATGAATAAGTTAGTCTCCTTCTGGGCTTCTTCAGATGTGACTGACTTACTGGACCTGTGATTAAACAGGAAACAAGGACAAAATACACTGGCTGACACCTTAGATGGCAAGGAGAGTCACACATTACAAACTCATATTCCAGCACAAAGAAAGTCTTTGGGTCAACTGGTCTGTCCTGAATTATAAAAACGGTGTATGGGACAAATAACCACATGCCTACTGTCTTGAATTCTTCCCAGCCTCCCTCATTCAGTCTTTCAACACTGGGAAATGAGGACCCTCCCCTAGGAGACAGTAGCGGAGGAGTAAAGACCTGTTTGAGTTGCATGACCTGGCAAGTGCCTGTACTTCCTGATGACAGGAGACAGGATGCTTCCCGTCCTGTGACCACAGCTACCTCTCCATGGTGTTGCCTCCTCTACTTCTGAGAATGAGGAAGGGCTCTTTCTTGGCAAGGCTGAATGTACCTGTGGGGTTGAGCAGGGCTGGACAGAAGAGGAGCTGTCTGTACATTTATTTGCCCCTTTATAGCATGTGACCTGGAACACTGGGCAGCACTAGTAGGGAAAGAAAAAGACTGCAATCTTGTCAGCGCCTGGTAAATCCACTGTCAGTCCTGGTAATCACCCTGAGGTAAACATTTTCTGTCTTGCAAAGGCATCACATGAGGAAACACTGCTCCCTGCAAGTCCAGAACTGAATTATCCATTCTTTTGTGTTTCTTTGCAGAGGACATGCTCAACATTACAACCCTGCCACTTGACTGTGTAGGTTAATTTTGTGAAGTTCTGTCTCTGGGTATTTTTGTGGTTTTTTCTTTGGGTTTGTTGTGGTGCAGGGGGCACTCTGCATGCAATTCAGCTTCCCAGAGCAATAGCTCTCTGGAACTTGTAAGGATAGGGTGGAGGATGACTGGGTAGTGAGCTATAAGTCATTCTCCACGTTAATTGCTCTATCTGAATGTTTTATCTAAGGCTTCCCCACCAGTTTCCCTAGAGGAGGAGATTCTCCATGCTGAGGAGACACTAGAAGAAGAACAGCAGAGTATTCAGCAGCATGTTCAGCAACTGCTTTCTATTATGCAAGAGTTTAAAGGAATGTGAACAGTCTGCTGAAATCCTCCTCATGTGACCAAGATCACAGCAACAACCCGGAGCCAAATGAACAACCAAGCTCTTATGTGCTAGTACAAAGGCCCAGCTAGAAGAGCATGGTGGAAGTCTAGTTTCAAACATGGTGAATAGGATTTTAATCTCAGCAGGCTGCTCAGCTGGCTACTTTTCAACTACGGAACAACATTTTAATTAAATTTCTACCTCACAATAATTAGTGTATTTTCCCTTTTCACTCAATATTTTTCATCAGATCCTTGAAAATTCATCTCTTTGCCCTCTGTGAGCTTTAAAAAGCAGAAGGGAAAAATTGCTTCTTTGCCCTGTGAAATTTTTGACTGTTGGTTGTTACTCGTATGTTCTATGATTTTGTGTTGCAAGGTTAGGGTAAGAATGGGTCTCACATACAACAAAACAGATGGGTATTTGAGCTGAATCATCATAAAAATAAAAATCATAGCAGTTGCCTGCAATGCAGAGATTTTGAAAAGGCTAAGGACATAATTATAGCTTCATATAGAAGGGTCCAGATATAAGTTATGTTGCAATATTTTGGTAACAGGTGAATAATTTCTGTCTCTAGTGGAAAAGCAGTGGTTTCCTGTTTCAGGGGCTCTTAGTTTTTCACACTCAAATTCCCAAAGACAGGCATTTCAGTCATCTGTTTCTCTGCATTAAGCTACGTCTCCCTTTTGAATATAAATAGATTGCTTTATACCATCAGGTGTCAAGCCAACTCACTACTGTTTTAAATCTGGCCTTGAAAATAAATGGTGTGTGGTGTACCCCTATTAATTAAAAATATATTTTAGCAGACAGTTTCCAATGTTTGTAATGGGGAAGTTATTTATCATGTTATGTTTGTTACCTGTCATGAAGTGAGAAGTCCTGTTTATGAATTACACATTTTGATTGTTCTTTTAAGTTTTTAATATGTGCATTTTATGCTAGCATTTATTTGCACATATATATTATGTAATATAATGTATATTTTTATACTTAGCCATGGTAAATATGCAAAAATAGAGCAAAGGTCTTCTGCATTGGGGGATACTACAGATTTAAACTACACCTAACAGTCTGAGGACCACCAGGACTTAAGGGGACTATATGCCCTCTTCTATGAAGTGCATAATTGCAATGTAACAGCTCCCCTTTGAGATTTAAAAGCTTTTTTCTGATACCCCCACCATCTGGACAGTAGGAATGATGAGCAAAAATGGTAAACAGTATCCTTAAATATGACAGATAAAGTGCTTACAAATTCTTAAAGCAAAAGGCACCATTTTCAAGAATATGTTCACAAAGTTCTTTACACTTTGCAGTTTGTTGCAACCAAAATGACACTTTTCTCTAAGCCAGAGGAAAACCCCATATCACTTTGTTGTGTAATAAATATCTACGCCCAATTAAAATTAAAGCAAGTATAAAATTTATTTCGTGTCCGAGAGTTCGAACACGCAATGCCATGATCAAAAAAGGAGACAGTGCCAAGCCTGGGATTGGTACTGGGTGAACACAGATCTGACCTCTATCTCATCAGACCTCCCTCTGTTCACATCCACTACTTCCAACAGCTTGCTTTTATACAGTTTTTCCCATAAAGTCCGGATCTTGGGTATTATTTTTGCCAATCAGCATATGCATGAAGTACCCCATTCATGAAACTGAGGTGGACAAACAGTATCCTATTCCTGATTAATGTCTCATCACCAGAGGAGGTTATCTTATGGCTCATGATGTTCCATATCTTGGTTCCCCATCCGGTCGTTAACACCTGAGCTGGGAGGGGATTTTCGTAGATAGTTAAGCAGTTCTGCTGGGAAGTTCTCCTTGAAAATGTAAATATCAGGAGCCAGCTTGATTCTTTCTTGATGAGTCGTTATTCTCTGTAGCTCAGTTTTTGGGATGCAAATCAGTTCCTGGTTGAGGTTACAATTTTCCCTGGGCAAGAGTTCTGTTCGTTTTTAATATTGGTTACAACTTAACTTTAGTACATATTTCAATATTACATATTTGAGCACGAATTTCCCATTTTTATTTATAACAGTTGCAAGCAGGAAGGAGTTCCTGAACTTTCTAAGCAGTGGTTTTCAGCACAGAATAGCGTGGAGTTTCCTGGGCAATGATAGAACAGAGTAAACTGGGAACAGGAAGATCAGATCTACAAAAGTGTCTTTTGCTGCTGGCTGGCTGCCTTTGGAATTCAGATTTTATCTGTCCTCAGACTGTGTTCAACAAGGCAGAAACAAAACACAAAAGAGGAGAGGACTACAGTTCACAGAAATCAAATAATAGATATTTAAATTAAGATTGTAAATGTTATCTTGCTGCAGGAAGAGTCAGCTATTTAGGTCCTTTTAGGAGAAGGGTCATACCTTACTCTGAGATGGTAAAACAAGTTCAAGTCTCTTGTCGGCAACTGATTACAAAACAGTAATATGTAATCCTAACCCTGTAGTAGCTAACCAGCTATTCAAAGAACTGCTTACCTTTTTAAACAAATTGCTCTGTAAAAACAGTGTAAGTGGTAAGACTGTAGACAACCTTATTGCAGTGTAGTTTTTTTCCAACAAACATGGATTTTAAATAAAATATCGCTCTTTTTGTGTGTAAAAGTATATTCATTTTTGGACTGAGCAGGGCAGAAGGCTGCCCTCCCAAGTATGAGTCAGACCACAGCAATTTTAAAAGTTATCATAGGTTCAAACAGGAAAAGTTTCAGATGACTGTGATTTTCAGACACTTGTTTATGCTGTATATAAAGGTCATTTTAAAGTCTAACTACCCTTTGTAAGGTGGTGGTTTTAAAATTATTATTAGTGTTCCCTCGAACAAAGTGTAACGGTAGATGAAAACTGGAGGCTAGCTGATGTATAGGGCTCCTCTTAAATCTGGCCTGGTGACCAGTAAGTTTTGCTTCAGGTCTGTACGGTCACATTGATAATTTCTTCTTCATTGTTTTGTGCGTGTGGTCAGCCTGATGATTCAGAAATTAACAAACACACACCCGTGCATCACCTCCTTTCTCACTGTGAAAGGTTTTTTGTAAGCTTCCTGCTTCCAGGGCAGCCATACAAGAGGATTTAAAGCATCCAAACACAGGTACGAAAAGGATGGTTTTTTACATCAGAAAAAATAACTAGTATTAGGGGGTTTTTTTTGTTATTTTGAATCTTGTAGCTACGGGTGTTCTTACTAATGCAAATTAGCAGTATGTCTCAGTAGTTGGACCTAACCTCAATTAACTACAGTAAGGCAGGTACAACAGCATCTTTTTACTAGAACTGTGTGTTGCAATAGCTGCTTTCACGGTAGTGCAAGCTTTTAAAAATTAATTTGCAGATACAAACTATTTTCTTCTTAGCAAGTAAGTGCATTCATAGTTAGGATACTTGTGTCTTCTATAGAAAACTTGTATTTCTAATATTCTTAGCCTGCATTGTAGTTGGCTCCTTGTCATGCTGGTAGTGCTGTGGTTCCACTGGTGCTAATGAGAATAACAGAATAAGGCTATGTGAGACAATGTGATAGGCTGACTTGGATTGCCAGCCTCCCCCCAGCTCTCTCCCACTCCCCCTACTCAACAGGTCAGGTGAACAAAATACCAAGAAATAGACCATGGGTTGAGATAAGGACAGGGAGATCAGTCACCAATTACCAGCATGGCCAAAACTGAATCAACTTGGGGAAAATTAATTTAATTTATTGCCAATTAAGACTAGGGTAACAAGAAATAAAAACAACACTAAAACCACTTCCCCCACCTTCCTCTTCTTTGGGAGCTCATCTCCATTCCTTCATTCCTGACTCTACTCCTCCACATGCAAACGCACACCAAAGCCATGTAGAGAATGGGGAACAGGGGTTGTGCTCTGCTTGTCATCGAAACTGTGGGAAAAACAAAAACCCTCCAACAACATTTTTAATGTTAGAGAGTCAAGACATTACTTTATTCTCTGGCCAGGATGTTGTTCTGGCCAGGATGTACCACTGAGATAATCTCATCCACACATAGCCCAGGTGTGCAGGGAGAATCATTCCATGACACATCACCTTTACTTGATTTTTCAGATCTTTTATACAGTCAAAACTCATAGAAACCAACTGGGTCAGTGTTCATTGGTCTCAAGTTGTGTAGTTCTTAGTATTTAGTCTCCTATTGGATGAGGATTTCTTCACTTCCGATGTTAATTAGACCTTCATTGCTTGATTTTCTTGTCAGTCTTTTCCGGAGGAGGAGATGTGTGCAAATCTGGTCTTGGTCTTTGCACATATAAGACAGATTCAGTGCATTTGCCCAGAAACTCAGTCAGAGGCCGCAAGCTGCTGTGCAGAGGTTGTTTATTCTAATGTTATCTATAGCTGCGGTGTCCTGCACAGCCACCGCAGGTCCATCTAGCAGCCGAAGTACCCTGGTTCTGCCCCCTGGATGGGCGTCCCGTAATTTATATACCCCGTTACAAATCCAACCAGAGGACGGTACATGTCTTTATTTATAACTTTATACCAATTAATCCTAACCTGTTCTAGACATGCAATTTCCTGTCTTATCTCTATTCTACCAATGAATCTGTGCTCCCGTCACCAAGAATATGGTGGACAGTGAAGAAGAAGAAGAAGGTGACCACACCCTTTAGACTCCATCTTAACCCCCCTGTACATATTTTACCCCCATGAACATATCATCTAACATTCTATGTACTATATTTCACCCTGTGCAAATTAACTATTAATGCTTATATTAAACTCTTGTGGCCTGTAATTCATCTCTCAGAGTTGGCAAAGTTCTCCAAGGACAAAGATCAAAGGCAGTGCCCTCTGGGGCACCCCCCTTTCTGGGTGTCAGGTCCCCTAAATTAGACAGAGACATGTCGTGGGTTCCGACAGAGATGTCCCCAGTTCTGCCAGAGGCAGAGTCTGGGGTAGATGTTCGTAGATGGCCGCTGATGTTTTGTTGGTGTTCCTTCCATGGCCTTATCTTGTTGGGGCTACTCCCAGTCTGTTGAAATGCTGAGCCCCTCAGGCCTCACCTAGAGAAACAATGGCCTGGAAAGAAGCTTCAGTTCCCTTCCCCTGGGGCAAAGATGAACAAACCTGGCTAAAGTCATAGATAAAAAATTTTTAAACTGGTATGTTTTCTAACATGCTCATTATGCTTTGTCTCTGCTACGTCTTTCTCATCATGCTCTTTTCTTGCTACAAGAGGTCCTTTCCATGGAGTACATACAGTCCTTCACAAACCTCTCCAATGTGGGTCAAAGACTGCTGAAAGAGATATTCCATACCACAAAACATAATGCCCAGTATATGGGGGGGTGTTGGCTGGAGATGCTAATTGCTTCTGGGGAACAGGCTGGGCATAATTAAATTTTATTTTGTTTCAATTATTAAACTGTTTTTATGTGAGCGAATGAGTTTTAGTGTTTTCTTCTCCTGATTCTCCCCTCCATGCCGCAGAGAGTGGTGTAGGGGAGGGGGAAGCAAGGAACCTGCATACTATTAGTTGCCAGCAAGGTTAAACAATGACAGGTGTCCCCCAAGGTCTGCAACATGAATACCTGCTCCAGCATGCTCCTCAGTGAGCTGCAAGGGGAGAACCTGCACCACCACAGCCCTGTGCTTAGGAGGAGCAATCTGCACCACCACCGTCTTCACCACGGGCTGCAGGGCCTGGAGCACCTCCTGCCCTCCTTCTTCACTGACCTTGGTGTCTGCAGAGTCTCACAATTTTCTTACTCCTCTCTCTCAGAGATGCTGCGTATCATTTTTAACTCTGTAATAAACGTGTTATCACAGAGGTGCCACCAGTGTTGCTGAGTGTATCAGCTTTGGGCAGCTGTGGGTCTGTTTTGGAGCCTGCTGGTGCTTACTCTGTCCAGCACGGGGGCAGCTCCTGCTCTTTTCTCACGAAGACCACTCCTGCGGTCTCCCTGCTGCCATGAAAGCCCAATACAGATCAACAGTTCAGGCTTCAGGCACTGAAACCACCAGGTGCCACCAAAGTTACTCCAGGAAAGTTCTTGAAAACTATCAGAATAGCTAAGGACTTTAAGTCCCTGCATAAAAAGTAGTAGCATGTTTCTTAATTTCTCTGAAACTAATAACAATAATAATCCTCGCTTTCAATAAATCAATAAATCTTTTCAATAAATCAATAAAGAAATAAATTTTTCAATAAATTTTTTCAATAAATCTTGCAATCACCAGAGGGATATTCATGACTTCTTAGGGCAAAAATAATAAGAATCAATGTAACTGCATGGAAAGGGAGTTCATATGATATTTAAAATCAATATCTTTTACCCAAGTGGTTGTGTACAGTCTACCAGCTATGTGATACTCCTCCAGATTTTAGCTTTCCTTTGTATTTTCTTTCTTTCACAAAGGTGTATAGGAGATCAATACATCAGGCTAGTTTTAGTCTTCAGAATAAAACTATAATAAACAGACACAGACTAATACACTTTGCCAATGGCTAGCCTTTATTTGCTCTCCCACTGCATTTTCAAAATTAGTTCTTAATAATTTTGTCTGAAATCAGCTCTAAATGAAGAGTTGATGCCATGCTGATAGCACTGATGGCTATAGTTCTCCACTGCATTAGTAAGTAAGGTTCAGCTGCTCTGGCTTACAAGCCCCTTGATGAAAAGGAGAGAAGCTGAAATCAAAAGGGAACAACATCCTTCATCCTTATTCCAACACCTTTGGTGGTGTTGTGCTCCTTGATCCTTCCAGCACAATAACAAAAGGGTGAGGAATCTCATCTTTACCCAGAATATTTTATCCGATTTCAGGGGTCACCAGCTGCCTGGGTCTCTTTATTCTACAGAATTTTTCTGTTTTCCCTGTGTTTGGTGTCCAGGTGCTCATTTCCCAGCTGCTGATCTACGGCTCAGGTGTATTCCTGCACCTTGGCTGTGTGACTCTATTGCAGGTCTCTTTGTAGCTTATTATTATTTATGTATTGATGCTTTGTGGCATTACAAAATGCTCACAGGATGGTGCCAGTTATGCCATTAGCAGTATTACAGTGTTAGAAAATGCTTACATATTGCTATAATTTACCCTATTTTGATGTGTTTAGGACTAGGTTAAATGCATGCAAACACTAATTACATTCTTTTTAGTGTAATTCTATTTTATGGGAAGCAACAGCCTTCTGCTTTTGCTACAATTTATTTCATATTAAAGATTTGGCTTTCTTGCATTCAAAAATCAGCAAATGCAAAAGAACTCTGTTTGCTGATTTCCACATGAATTTAACTCACAAGTATAATGAATCCTTGAACATACAAGTTTACCAGAGAAATGCTGTCAAGCACTTGCACTCTAACTGTTAATTGGGGATCTTTAACTGCAAAAGCAGCATTTTGCTGTGTTGAAGCCCTTGCTCATGCCTCAAGGCCACCCAAAGATGTAGCATTCGACTTACTGGGAGTTGTTATCACGCAGTGTAAAGGAATGTAAACAGCAAATCCAAGCGGTACAATACAAGATAGTGTTTCTATCTACACTGCCTTCTCCAGCAGCTCTTTTTCAATTCCCTTTATTTTAAAATATTATTTATATTCACTTGAGTTCCCATTATACATGTTTATTTTAACAGCACCTCAACTACTCTGTGTGATTACCAGGACATTAAAACCCAAAGTATTTTACTGAAAGTAGTTTCATACCAGCAATCAGTTACATGATAGTCCTTCAGCCTTCAGATTTCCTTTAAATTTCCTTTATATTATTAGGATGTATAGGAGTCTGATTAGCTTCAGAGTTTCCACCACTAGAATTGACCTGACTTCCAAGCACAAAAGCCTGTCTTACTTGTTTATCCATCTTTTTGTATATTCCCATAACCATCATCTTGTCTTGAAACTCAAAGTTCTTGGCAACTGCTTTGTTGTACATTTCACAGTAGGCAGAGCATGTAATTTTGTACGTCTGTTTATCAACTGCATGTGATGTGTGGCCTTCCAGAACAGCTGCATGTTTTACTGAGACCAAAGAGCCTCTTCTACTAAAGTATTAAGCATTATCAGAGAATCACAGAATCCCAAAACACCCTGAGTTGGAAGCGACACACAAGGATCATCAAGTTCAACTCCTGGCCCTGCACAGGACAAACCCAAGAGTCCCACTATCACTGAAACAGCGAGAAAAACTAAAACTCTCAAACAACATCTTTTCAGTGTTAGAGAATTTAGGCATTACTTTATTCTGGCCAGGATGTTATTCTGGCCAAGATGTGCAATAGAAATTATTTCATCCACACATGGCCTGGTTGTGCAGAAAATCATTCCATCACACAGGGTTCTTTACCTGTTTTTTTATATATTTATATATACAACCCCCAAATAAATTCTCATTCATTGTCCCAAATTACACAATTTCTAGTATTCGATCTCCTATTGAATATTGATCCCTTCCCCTTCGATGCTAATTTGCTTCTCATTCTTTGGTTCTCTTATCAATCTTTTCCCAGACCAGGTGACCGTTCCAGGGGGTAATGTTCGCTAATGTTCCCTTATCTCCTGTGTATCTTCTGGCTACTCCCGATCTGCTGATTTTAAGATCATCAAACCTCGCCCAGGCTCGGTGAACAAAGCCTTGAAGAGAGACTTCGATTCCCCTCCCCCTGGGCAAAGGGGAACAAACCCCTGACTGAAGTTATATAATGAATTTTAAAAGTTGTGCCATTTCCAACAACACCGTGTGTCTGACAGCATTGTCCAAACACTTCTCGAACTGTGTCAAGCTGGTGCTGTGACCACTTCCCTGGGGAGGCTGTTATGGTTGACATCTAACATCATAAAGTGCGAGATAACTAGGCAAGTCCATAATTCACCTGGTGAACAAATGGCTGACAGGTCAGATTCACAGAGTTTTAGTTAATGGGGTTACACCAGGCTGGTGCTCCATCACCAGTGGGGTTCTGCAAAGCTCAATTTTAGGGTCAGTGCTTTTCAATGTTTTTATAAATAATTTGGATGCAGAAGGAAAATGTATATAAGTAAGTTTGCCAGTGATACTAAATTAGGAGGAGCCATGGACTCCCTACAGGGCAGAGAGATCTGGAGAGCTAGGCAATCACCTGTCATTTGAAATTTAACAGGAGCTAGTGCCAGATTCTCCCCTGGGGCAAGGTAATCCTGCTTATACATACAAACTGGGGGATGAGAGTCTGGAGGGCAGCCCTGCAGAAGGAGATGGTGGGTGAGGGGTGTTGGGCTGATGGCAAATTGAACGTGAGTCAGCAGTGCCCTGGCAGCCAGGAGGGCCAACCCTGTCCTGGAGGGCATCAGGCACAGCATGGCCACCGGGCAAGGGAGGGGATTGTCCTGCTCTGCTCTGCACTGGGGCAGCCTCACCTCGAGGGCTGGGGACAGTTTTGGGTGCCACAATATGAGAAGGGCATAAATCTCTTAAGGAGTGCAGAGAAAGGTTACCAAGGTGGTGGAAGGTCTCCAGGGCAAAATTTACAAGGAGCAGCTGAGGTCACTTGGTTTAATTAGCCGGGAGAAGAGAAGGCTGAGGGGTGATCCCATCGCAGTCTACAGCTTCCCAAAGGTGGGCAGTGCAGGGCATGTGCTGATCTCCTCTCTGGTGAGCAGCAGTAAAACACGAGGAAATAGAACAAAGCTGCATACATGATTTAGTGTTGTTAGGTAGTCCCGCAGGGAGTTGGACTTTATGGGCTTTATGGGTTCGTTCTAAATTGAGATTCTCTGTGATTCTAGGGTTCTATAAACTTCTCACAGGTTGTTCAAATTTAAACCCTGGAAGATGAACACTTCTTTCTAAACTCAGTGTCAGTTTTGAAAAACAAGGATGTGCCTTTCACTTACCTATTTAAGCCTCCTTAAATTTGGCCTCATGTTTATCACTGTTGCAATCAGTACTGTTTCAGAAAAGACACAAGCCTGATAAACCACACTGCCACATTTAAACATGTATCTATACTTCTACCTACACACCGAGAACTTCTTACAAAAAGTCTGAGAAAGCTGCTCCAGGTGATAACAGCCACAAAAAATGCAAGTGACAAATCTTTTGAACTGAGAGGTGAGTGTAGCATTAATTTTATGAAGCAATCTCCTGTTTCTCAGCCAAAGACCTATTGTTTCTCAAAGAAGAACTCTTCAATGCTAAGAAACACATTTGAACACATTGAATAATTGTAATTTCACAACATTCGAATACTATGCATCAATTAATTTCTCTTGTGAATTTTGTCTCCACATTAAGTCTGAGAGTTACAGCAAGAGCAGTCTGATTCTCTTTTTTTCAGAAAAATATTTCTCGAAGAGGGTTTTTTTCAGCTGAAATTATTTCTTTTCCATAGGAAAAAATGATCACCTGAGGTGATTTTTTAATGATTATCTACAGAAACTATACTTACCAACTAGTCTGTATGCTTTTTTACCAGCCCATCTGTCGATTTTGTTATCCCAAACAAATTTTGGACTGGCTGGCTTATTCATATTATTATTTAAATTTTAAAAACTGAATTTCTAAAAATTTTGTGAAAGCAATGATTGAAAACAGCTGAAGCAGCAGAAAAAGTTTACTCGTACTCCTTGGCCCAGATATGACTCTACCATGATAAAGAAAAAGAATCTCAATGACCCAGCTTTTCTGACATTGTTCTGACAATCAGAGAAACTTGAGAGACAATGAGAGTCAGAGCTCTTGATCAGCTGCATGTGCAAATAAAATCGACACATCCATTCATCAGATGCAATTCTTCTAAGCAGTAAAAAAAAAGAAAAAGCTGCTTTTTTTGTTTTGTGTTTTGTTTTGGTTTTTTGTTTTGTTTTGTTTTTTTTTTCCATTTTATTTTAAGCTGATTTTCATTTTTGGAAGAAAAACGATCAAACTTTTCCCCTTTTGTAAAACTAAAGAGAAAAAACATTGAAGCATAGGATGTAAAAGACTATGGGGTTTTTTCCTAATGTTTTTATCAAAAAAAGTATTTTTGAATTAGATAGAGACTTTTTATTTCTACTTTCTGTACTTGGAAATCTTATTTCTGTATTTCTTATGAACACTGAGACATATAATGAGCTTATGATTCTGCCAGTTAACGAGGGGCCTTAATATAGTCAACATAAAGACTAATTTTGTTCTCACAGGATTAATTAAGCTGATTTGAAGGAGCAGAAAATTTTGTTTTACTTAGATTGCTAAAATGATGCTAATAATTTAAATGAGGATTCTCCTCACGCTCTAATTAGTTTATTTCCTTATGAAAGGAAAAATTTTTAAAAATTACCAAAAAGGGAAAAATGAAGTTCAGAACTAGAGCCTCTTTTTCAAATGAAGAGTTTACGTTATGAATATGTATAAATTTAGTACAGTGGAGTACCACCAGTTATGCGTCATGAATTTATGCAGTAATATTGTTTCTGTCACATCACTCTAAACTCCATTCCTCCTGGTTCAGCAGCCTATTGATTTATTCAATTTTGTTTGCATGGGTCAAACATTTTGCTTAAAAGAAAAGCACAAAGAGAAAGAAACAAATGGAGAACAAAAGGGGAGAACAAAACAAAAGCAGAGTACAGAATGGAATAGGGAAAAATAGAGCAAAGGTTTCTACAGATGAGACCACAAGTCTGAAATTTGGATGAAGTGCCTTTTCCCTAGAGGAACTTATCACTTTGGCTGGTAAGTCAGCCTAACAAACTCCACCAACCTGTTGTCCCTAACATTGATAGAATCGTTCAATATATGCCTTTGGCTACAAATACTGCTTGAAACAGCAACGCTTTTGATAACTTGAAAGCTTCCAAAATGGCTGACAACCTCTCAAAGCACAGTTCTAGGAAGCTATTTTTAAGAGGTTACTTATTGTTAGAGTAATCCTTCTGCCTATGTCTAGTCAAATAGGCTCAACTGTTTTGATCTCAAGTTGATCCTCCAAGCCATGCCACTGTTCTTTGCTAAATGCTCCTCCTTACCTTAACCTGCTTTTTGTACTTGGTTGCTCAGTCCTATGGACTGCTTAGACCCACAAGCCACTCACACAGAATATCAGGATGTGGGAAAAAAATAAGATAAATAAATGGGGGGTGGGAAGGGGAAGTTTCTGGGGAGAATGGAAGTTGATTTACTCTTTTTTTAATTTGAGCAAAAAGACTGCAAAGCAAAAAACCCACCAGATAACATCTGCACTTGCATCTTTGCATTTGTGTAAAGTTACGGTTTAAGTTGAAACTACAAAGGTCTCAAACAGAGAAAGTCTCCCATCCCAAAAAACCCAAATCCGGTTCAGAGCTAGAAGTGTGTAGACACCAAGTTTCACTGGTCAATGGTCACAGAATCAGATGAAACACAACTTTGAGAAAAAAAAAATCTTACTGAGTGATCAGATCAGCCAGTAAGTTTAATGAGCTTTGGAAGAACAACCTCCTCATTGCATTTAATTTCTCATATTCAGGGAAAGAGATTTTAGTCATTATTTGCAAATAAATAATTTTGTACCAAAACAAAGACTTACTGTGTCTTCAGTCTCTGACATAATTTTCCCCAAAACTTGTGAAGACTTGAATATCTGACCAGCTATTTCTGTCAAAATGGATCATAGAGTGGTTAGGATTACATTTTCTGTTTCTGAGCAAGAACTATTTTCTTCTTTTTCTATTCACACTGGCATGCTTTGAAATGGATCACATTCTATGTATTGTCTCTCAAAACTTCTAGGCAAATGTTTACTCATCTTAAAAATTTAGACACGTATCAGTTTCCAAATTCTGCCACCTAGTATACTGCAATACAGTTGGAAAAACTTTTCGTAAAAATAGTTACTACAGGTTTGCCCTAACCTCACGTCTACAGTCCCAGACTGATGACAATGTTGGGATTGATAAATCTCCCATTGACTGTGGTGGTGCAGGACTTGGTACTAGCTGAAGATGTTAGATTGGTTTAATTTTGTGAATTTAGTGTGAAATCCTGTCACGTATAATTTTGAAATTCTCTTTAATCTTTTAACTGTATGACAAACTGCTATAATACTCATGTATTACTTATGTATCAGTAGTTGTCAGCTGTATTTAGTTCTTTTTAGTTCTGTTCACACTGATCCTTACAGTAATATTTCATCCAAGAATTAGAAGATAAAGAGAAGGAATGTATATGCATTTGCACAGGAGCATACACTGCTATCACTTTTCAGATAACTGTCATGATCTCCATTTGTTTCACAAATGGAAGAGCCCAAGACCCTTTCCTGGCTTGGGGTGTGACTAATCAGGGAAGAATTCCCAGGAATTAAGTGGGATTATGCTGGCCTGTCATCTTTCCCCATCTCCCTGCAGAATATGACCATGAAACAAAACATCCTCTCTAGAAGTCTTTAACCTTCCTTTTCTCAGACATTCCCATCTTAAAATAAAAACCCTCCAGATCACCCTACTTGATCACTCTTTCTCAAGAGATGTTGTTAGTTTGGGACAGGGCGTTAGTAGAAGGAGGAGCTATATAGTTTGAAAACCCCAAACTGATATTGATGAGTTCATGGTAATAACTTCACTGTAATCCTGTTTCCATCTAAAGCCCAATTTTCCAGACTCTGTCTGATTAAAATTTTGTGTTTAGAGCCAAAATGTCTGTATTTCCTCTAATCGAAATGCATTTGTTCTGGAACCATTTCCAAACTAGAGTTGCCAGTGTCTTGTCCACAAAAGCTCTTCCTTGGGTCACAGTGACAAAAAGTCATCTCAGCAGTGGTCAAGATGCAAGGCTCAGTATGGCCCATGAATCAACCAACCTCAAAACAAACCAACCAAATAAACAAACCACTGGGGGGTACAGGAATTATGCTCTATCTTTGGAATCTCAGCGTCCCTGGTGGTCTCCACTTAGTTCACAGTTCTCTTTCTGAGGCTCACCAGCATGTGCCAGAGAGGCAGAGTGCACACAGACAGGATTCAGCTCTTTGATTTACATATTTTTAGCAAACTTTTTTCTGCAGACTCCACTGTGGCTGTGTTTTCTTTCCTGGCTTTTTTGCTGTTGTTGTTGTTTGGGCTTTTTTNAAAAGCAACAGTACACTCACTTAAAATATCAGAATTAATTAATTAGCAATTAGGCTGACTCACTGAATAAAGCAAGCCACAGGCTTCACATAGTGAGTCCTGCATCTAATCTTGAAATGATCTGTAATGTCTTTAGATGTGTGTTGTCTCATATTTGTTCCAATGTTTATGCCCTGTTGAAACAGGGGTTCCTTCATGAACTTCCCTGATGCCATCTGACAGCCATTGTATCTCATTACACCTTCGCCTCCAAGACAAAAGTGGCACAGCTGCAGCTGTGAGAGTCAAAAGCATCCCCATGAATTCACACTCTTCCTCCTCTCAGAGGTTTCTTTTGTTCATAGGACTGCACCATTCCTGCAAAGGCATTTGTTGCTGAGTGTTTCTTCCATGCTCTTGCGAAAGTGACAGTGACGCTGTATTTCCTTGTATTTGCATGACTCATTTTGAAGAGTCATTAAATTTGCACACTGAAGACATGTAGGAAGTGGAGAAATAACTGTTGTGTGGAAGTAACTTTGCCTCTGCCTAATGAGAGCACTTTTCAATTAGATATGCTCCTCAAGTCTGTTGGGTGCTTGTTGCCATTATATCCACTTGTAACTTTACCTCTCAAGATTGCAAATTTTTTCTACTGTTGCTGTAATGAGACACAGCCTTTACTGCTTCTGTGTGTAAAGAGGCACTTCCACAGAGGTGTGTTGATGAGTAACACTACACGCTTTCTTTTCCTTGCAGCATTCTCCTCTAAATATTTCTGTATCCAGCAACTCAGAACAGTAATTTGCTGTTTAACAACTTTGTCTGTCTCTCTCAGTTCTATTCTGCTTTTCTCCAGCAGTCTATTCCAGTATTTGAGCTTTATCAATGTGATAATCTCATGCCTCACAAAAATCATAAACTTTTTTGATAGTGCAAAGTGGTCTCCGTGGTACTTTCCAAACACTGCTGTTCCTTAACTTGTAAAAGCCACAGACACTTTATAAAAGGAAGAGATGAGAAAAATATGTAAATTGGAAATTAAAAATTAACAAATCTATTTATTTATTCAAGACACTAATAAACTTTTTGAGTTAAGGTTCAGGCTTGTTTAATACGCAATTTTTACTTCGCTTTAAGTTTTTCCATGTAACTAAAACATGGAACATGTGAAATAATTTTACAGCTTACAAATGACTACTGCTATTAACACCTCATAACTGTAACCAGAAGATAGAAGAAACATTTAAACAGACTTCTCCTGAGTTTGGACAGTTCCTTACATCCTAATGACCATACTCAATGTAATGATTCCTAGAATATGATAACTTTTTTAAAAAATAGTCATTCATTCTGTATGACATCATGAATATGTTGTGTATGTATTCTATTCCTTGATGTATGCTCCACTTGGGAAACTCAAGGCTTCCTTTCTTTTTTTTCCCAAGTCTTTTTTTATGTCTCAAGGTTGTTTTTTTTGTTTTTGGTTATTTTTTTTGGGGGGGGGGTTTTGGGGTTTTTTTGGTTTTTTTTTTTTAGTTTTTTTTTGTTTCCAGGTTATTTTAAGGGAGTGAAGATCCAGTCCAACAATGAAGAATCATTAATCCTGATGATCCTCTTCTGGAAGAAGTGTGCTGGTTGTCCTCCACTTGAGAGAATTTGTTTAAAAGCAAAAGATCACACAGCAAGGAAGTCACCAGGCAAGCAGTGATGTGGATCAAGTCACCCTGGCACACAGCCGGGTGCTGCTGTAGATGCCAGGTAGAATTAGGGTAGTCTGCTGATCTCAGGTGTCTCTCCACAACATATTCACATGGGAGCATGAGTCAGAGCAGGGGAGTCTTCAGCTTACTGGGTGTCTCACCAGCAATCTATGTTTGACTGCTCTCAGTATTGTAAGTAAAATGCAATTGTCATTGTAAAGCTCTGGAAAGCCTACTTCAGTGATGGGAACTGTATCTGTGGCATGGTCTTGGAAAGAAAAGAGTGGAAATCAAACTTAAATTGGTGGAATACTAAGCTGCCATCCATTACTAATCCTGCACCCAAAATGATTGCTAGAAGGTCCAAACAAAGGCAAGGTGTGGTATGAGAACACTGTCTAGCTCTGCCGAGGGGAAAGCACACTGTATTAGGCTCATGAGTTTCTAACAAGGAGAAAGCAAGTCACTTGCAACAACACATTCTCATTCTAGTGTTTCTACTTGGGGTCTGTATTCCCACCGTACTGCTCAGGAAGTTGGCCAAACCGGAGCTGGCACCTCCCTTTCCTCTTTTACAGGCCTCACATATGGATACTATGGCTTCCATCTCTTTAGTCTCCTGTCCTGACAAGGCAGTGGATGGGGTCTTCTTTTCTTCCTAATACTTCCTAGCTCATTAGGAACTGTTAGGGTTGAAGGAAACCAGAATTGTTCCAGGAAGCTGAATTATTTTCTTTTCCTCTGCCAAAGACTAAACAACTTTTTTTAAGGACCACCGAATCATCGTAAATACAAATAAATCACTCTTTCTCTGAAGTCTTTATGTTGAAGGATAATGGCATCCTCTCAAAACAATAGCAGATTAAAAAATAGACTCTTGGAGAAGGAACAGTGTATCTAGGAAGAAAATTTGTGTGTTCTGCTCAAGCTGTCATCATCATGCACCTAGTAAACTAGTAGCCATTTATGAGTCATGTACAGGGACTAAGGCACTCTATTCACATTGAAAAAATGTCTTATAATGGGCAGGTTATCTAAATAAATAACTTTCCAGGGCTTGATAGAACCATACTCAAGCACAAATATCCATCCACTTAGACAAAAATTACTCAGTATGATACTTCTATTCACATATGCACAGGTATTCTTTACCAATGGCATTCTTGAATACAAAGGGTGATTATCAGAATTCTTGCTCCATCTCCCTTCAGTATTAATTCTTGTTCAGTCGCCAGGCTCTCACATCACACTTGAAATAAACTGCTGCCATGGAAAGTCATCAACCCAAATTTGCCTTCGTTTTCCCCCATAAATACAGGTATAAAATAGGATAAAATAGATACAAATCTAAAGCTTCATTAAAAATTTTAAATTTTGTTGATAAATAGTAACAGTTGTCATTATACATTAAATCCATAACCACGTGAATTTACACATGAGCTGAATATGTGTATGAGTTTTCTTTCCCTTATTTCTTTATATTTAACCTTATTTCCCTTTCTCTTCTATCATAGAATGCAAACTATGAAATTCTCAACTTATTAAAATTTTTGGCAAAACTCCCAAGTCTGACATGGAGCCAGGATTTTACTCGGTAAATCTGGTTGACTACTTTCTTCATTTTAATAGTATTACAGTGTATCTTTTTTTTCTGTGTTGTTTTCATGCTTTATAGTTTTGTGAAAGCTTATATTTGAATTAGCTAGCATGCAGCTGTGAGTACCTGTTTATGGAAAAAAAATCTGAATATTATTTTGCCAGGTTTAAAATAGAAGACAGGTGAGCTGCAGTCGTCCTTTGTGCTCCTCTGATTGATTTCAAAAGCATCCGAAACCTCTTTTGATTTCTCACAACAATGTGCATTGTGTGTCTATTACTTTCAGCATATTTAATGCAAAATGTCCTCAGCATTTTCCACCTAACTCCTGTGCCTTACATTCATTTATAAGGATGCTTCCTCTTGTTATGTCTTTTCAATTTCTCCACAATCCCAAGACATGCTTTGGAGTTAGTGACAAGGTACACTCAAACTCCTCTCATATAAAAGAAGGGGCAAGGCTGTAACTAAAGAACAGTCATCACAAAAGCATTGATAGAGTTATTCTGCTCAGCAGCATGTATGTACCACATAACAGTAGTAGTTAGTACTAGTATGTAGTAGTAGGACCTGTGAAACAAATAGGAATATTTTAAGGTTCTAAATGTTTTTAAAAGAGAAAGATGTCATTGGATCAAAGAGCAGGTAATTCAGATCAGCATATACATCCATGAATCTGCATCTCCTTGTGTCTCTGATGGTTTTCCAGATTTAATGACTATATACTAAGACTACAATAACATTTGAATGGAAGATTGACAGTTTGATCCTTATGCTGTACGCTTTTTCACAACAAATCTGGCTTCGAGTGGTAAATGTTGCTTCTCTTCCAGTTTATAATGGAAGCTGTATATTGGAGTTCTTTTCTTCTGTTTTCTGATGTTTGTGCAAAAACGCACAAGGATTTTATTTCTATACTAGGCCCTCCTTTTTTTTAAACAGTTACCTGTCTTTTCATCATAGATATAGATACAGCTATAGATATAGATATGTAGATATATATATATAGAGATAAAATCTAATTTTATCTGGCATTTGGGATCACTGTTGTATCCATTCCTAATAAGGTCAATTATTTCAGTTATGTAAAATAAAACTTGCTGAAAAAGCTTCACCATGAAGTTCATCAATACTTTTGCTGTCAAGCCATAACACCTGTAGATATTTTTGAGTGAATCATGGTGAAGGCAGTTGAAGAGTTAGACAAACAAAACCCCTTCTGAAAATTTCAGTGACAGAGTCTTACAAAAGTTCTCTTCAGTGACTAACAGTGGAAATCTGCTTGACAACCATCCAAAGTGGAGACCAGCCTGTTCTCCCTGGAGCTACCCTTTACCACTTCATTCATACCATTTCAGAATAGTCTAAAATACATTGCAGTAACATTTTGTTGGCAGTTTAAATCACTTGCATCACTTTTCCGTTGTGTTACAACATTAAAATTTTTCTCTATTTTTCCAAATGTTTTTTACTGAACTGTAGAAAATTTGTCTGGGAAAACCCATTATGCTGTACCTAGCTTGTTCCTGGAAGATGCATTTTTCTTTTGCAACCTTCTTAAGTGTTTATCTGATTCCACCCACCTTCTTAATCAAGTTATTTCTGTGCTTACCTACATCCAAGTTTTTAATACTCCCCAAATAATACCTCATCTGCTGCAGTTTAAGTAAATTACATCTTGATTTCTCCCTTGTTTCTTCCACACTGGCACTTGGCCATTTTGGCCCTCTGTGAGAGCATTCAAGCAGGAGTTTACATTCATACATCCACTTAAGCATTAAGACACAAATGTGTCCATCACCCTCAGCTGCACTTAGCCGTGCTTGTAGCTTCTGCTAGACTTCATACCTGGTTTCTCCAGTGGTGGAAATAGAATGAAGCAAAACTTTGCTTACAACATGTTTGACTCTGACAGGAAAAGCAGAAGGTGGCACAAAGAGTGTGCAATATGAATAGCTGAATTTTGCAAATTAATCTTCAGATGTGGGTATCCGTTTTCATGGAAAGGTGAAAACATTAATAATAATGTAGGAGAGGAAGTCTATCATACCAGTGGAGGAAAATAATGACAAGGTTTAGCCCTGACTAACAGAATATGATGTTCACAGAATCAGTTAGGATTTCATGGACATCTTATTGTCTGACACTAGAAATTATATAAATTGTTTATAATTTTTTCTGTCAGTCCTTTTAATAAATTCAAATTTTACTGCAAAGTTAATTTCTCAATACTGATACATAAGTAACCTGCTGACATAAACATATCCTATGCAGAACAGAATCCTGTGGTAAGTAGCCTTCTTGTTTGAGAAAAAATGTCCCTTCAGCTGGAAAAGGGACTGAGAAGTCGAAACTTCTGGGTTGTCTATACTTCTGAGTGTAACTTATTTGATAAAGCTGGGCTTTTCATCTTACTTTTGATGTCACATATCTCTCAGTAACCCCAAAAGACTTCAAATTTTGCACATCAGTAAACAGTATTTATGCACTACTCAAAACACATAATTTCTCAAATATACCACACAAAATTATATACACTGAATAAAACCCCCCCCATATTTGAAATCAATCTTGGTCTATGTAGACACTTAAAATATAGAATAAAAGAGAAAGGAAGAGTATGCATGTACAATGCCTGGCTGGGATGGAGCTATTTTTCTCAGAGCAGCCCTTATAATGTTAGGCTTTGCATTTGTGGTTAGAACAGTATTGAAAACACACTGGTGTTTTGGCTACTGCTGAGCAGTGCTTGAACAGCACCAAGGTTTTCTCACCAACAGCCTTCAACTACCACCAAAGGAGGCTAGACTGCGTGTGGGCAAGAATTTGCAAGGGACAGCAGTCTCAAAGTGATAGAAGTGACACCTTGAATCATGCAAAATTCTACTCAGCAATAAAACTGGGGAAAAGGAGAGGCAGGGGGTGACATTTGTCGTTATGGCGCTGGTCTTTCGAAGCAACCCTACATACGTTGAGGCCTAGCCTCCAAGGCAATGGACAGACATCTGCCTGACAATGGGAAGTAGCGAATAATTCCTCTTTTTTGCTTTGTTTCCATGTGTAGTTTTTGCTTTTCTGGTTAAACTGCCTTTATCTCAGACAATGAACTTTTCCATCCTATTTCCTCCTGCTGTGTTGTTGAGTAGGAGTGAGAGAGCAGCTGAGAGGGCCTCTGGCAGCCATACAAGACAAAGTACAATGTATTACAACTTGATCCCATTTATCCTTTTTCTGCAGTACTTGGAAAAGACACTGCATTTGTAACTCTTAATACTAATGTTGTACGAAAAAAATATTGTACCACACTGAATACAGCACAGTGCCATTAGGACAGAGGAGCAAGAGATTTGATACATTGCTTATCACATCACCTGAACTGGTATTTATTTTCTGGGTCATTAAAGTAACTACACACCAGAAGCAGTCCTGACAGGTTTCAAGGTAGGGTGGTGGTAATTCAATATAATTGAATTTATTTGCAAGCTTTTCAATAATTCACTTTTAGCACTAATTAATTTGAACAGACAAAATATAAACATGAGTTCTGCAGTAAATGAAAACCCTACTATCTTGATAAATTTCTGGTGTGGTTATAAAATCTGTTCCCAGTTGTGGTAAGTAGTCAGAATTGTACAGTGTTGCTTTAAGACAGGCGAAGAATTGATGAGGCTGGTTGAGGAAAACATGAACTGGGCCATTTGCTTATCTTACATCTGGTTCAAGCAAGGCTTAACAACAGAATGACGTCTGGAGTGGAGACGCTCAATGTTGTTTTGCTGCCTTGAAGTGACTACCTGAAAACGGAGGCTAGACAAGATTAAGAGAGTAAAAAAAGGTATTTATTTGAAGGGCCTACAAAGGTACACCTTGGGAGTCAAAAGCCTCCGAGGGGCTCCACGCAAGATGGACCCCGGGTTACGGGTTCTTCACACTTTCATAAGTTTGGTCCATTTGCATACCAGGGTTAATTCTCCAATTAAAATTTCAGTTAATGATGTAATTACCCCAAGTTTTCTCCTTGTCTCAAAGGCTTTAGTTTACATCTTTTGGGGCCTGGGACAACAAAGTGTCCTTGAAGTGCATCACTAGAGAGGGTTTGTTATGTCTAACCAGCATGAGAGAACAGTTGTAAACAGGCCACACTAGGCAGCACAGGATTTGAAAATATAAAAGTTAAAACCTAAGGCATCAGTTTCAGTGAGGCACAGAAAAATGCAGCACCCCTGTACCCTGTACAGCAGTCACGCTCCCTTCACCAGGAAAAAAAAGCCCTGGTTCATTAATGAGATATGGTTGAGCACAAAGACCTTCTGAAGAAGGTCAGGCAACCTTTACTGCAATCTCAGTATGTGGAGGAGGACCAAAGTGTTTATTGTATCACTTCTGCCAACTATAAATCCTGACTAAAAGTAACTGAGACCCTCATTAAGCCCCATTAACAGATTAACTTAAGCATCCTTTGGGATGCAAATGAAGGAGAACATGTGTTGTGCAATGCATGTATGACCAAAGCCACCAAACCCCACCAATAATGTGTGATTGTTCCATCCCCTTGCCATGGACCAAAATTTATAGTATAAAAGGTGGGCTTCAGGGCAGAAAAGCCTGGACTGGGGAAAATACATCTGGAGGGAGAAAAAGCCTCTGGAGGAGGAAAACATCACTGGAGGGGAAAAATATCTCTGCCTTCTTGGCATCAACTGATAGACTATGTCTCTCCTTTTCCTC
Organism: Dicrurus megarhynchus; assembly: GCA_013399195.1. Lineage (NCBI taxonomy): Eukaryota > Metazoa > Chordata > Aves > Passeriformes > Dicruridae > Dicrurus > Dicrurus megarhynchus. The sequence goes on from VXAD01006005.1 coordinate 105,666, forward strand.
CTCTCCTGAAGGGATGCCCTTAGGTGAGCACCTCCACCTGCATTGTAGCACACCTCAGAATACTCATTTTCATATATATATACCACTATTAGAATATCTCTTACGACACCTTCTGATGTGACACGTATTAACACTGTATTTAGTGCATTTATCACTGGCAATCCTGAACGTGCTCTTCTGTTGCTTCAATAAACCTCATTACTGTGAATCTGGATTGTGCACAGTGCTTTTTGAGTGCAACCAGACCTATAGTGCTGGATTGGTAAACTGCACCTGTGCTTCAAATTCTTTCGAACTCGAGCAGACTTACACTGTCACAATCAGGCCAAACCCAGGCCCTCTGACCTCTGAAGGCCAGCTGGAACTCAAGAGGATTCATTTTCTGCTGAATTCCCATACCTTTAACGCGAGACCAGGTAATATGGTGTGTGGGGTCTTAATTTACTCTTTTTGAAATATGTGTAAGTTGACCTAAGTATAATTACAAAATTGTAAGAGCATTTAGATTAGATTAGACCATGCTGGATTGATGTGCCTGGTAAGTTAAATACCCAAGTAAATAAATATATAAAAATAGTATGCTTTTCCTTTATATTACATTTTTCCAAGTGCAACAGTAGAAAACATCAAAATCAGGTATTCTTGTATTCAGAAATACGTAATTTCTTAGAATCTTGTCCACAGCAACTGTATTTTATATATACTTTTTGATCTTATTATGTATGACATTAAAAAGCGCTAGTGACCTCCACAATAAGATTGTCCCTTATTTCCAAAATAGATGTAATTGCACCTAAGTAGAGATGACTATGTCTTGGAGCATATATTTGCAAATTGTGCAAATCAGTCTTCAAAATTAGGTTAAATGTCTAAGAGCTAATTAACATTCTTTACAGATAAACAAGGCTAATCCAATCCAAGAAAAACATATGTCTCATTTTTCACCATCTTGATTTATCTCTTAGGCTTCTTACCCAGAGTGGACTGATCATAATTAGGTCAAGTTATTATATGATTTTTTGCAGCACTACAGGCTGTTACAAATATTTGCTCTGGGATACAAGCACTTTTTTCTTTCCTTTAAATTCACCATACTGTAATAAAAGACACATTGGTGAATGTATATTTATTCAAAATATTGACCAAAAAGATCTTTTTTTCCTTCTTCACTTTGTGCAGTTTTGGAGTTAAATGAACCAGATACACAGCTGCTGTCAGAAGAAGCGGTCCAACCATTTATTTTTCTTATCTCCTCCCCACCTTTCCCAGTGTGCTGATCCAAATAAAAAATCCCATTTTGTATTTTGTACAGATCTGTTTTCAGTGAAAAGGCAGCTCCCACTCACCACACAACTTCACTGTCACTAGATCCAACAGGGGTAATCAGTAGGAGGGCACATCAAAAGGGTAAAGTAAGGCAGGACCAGGCAACAGCACTGCTTCAGCTAATTTGAACCAGTCCTGAAGCATCTTCTGAGAATGAAAGATGTGAATAGGATATTTCCCACTCTTTTTTTTCCTTTCTTTCAAGCTCAGATTAATTTTTGACTGCCTAGCAAAGTGACATGTCAGCCTGTAGACTTGTCAGATTTATTGGGTTTACCGATAGTCTGTGGACATCCTGAGTGTAGAAGTTCTGTGATTTCACTGGTCATAAACTTTCGTTGTTGTGCAAGCACTTTCCAGGCCTTTAGGCCCTTCCTGAGAAAATGGACTATGAGCTGGATCGAAACACCTCTCCAGTCTTTCTCACTGCATATTTACTGAATAATTTACTGAAACTATTACTCTTCTTTATTATGTTATCATCAAACAACTGCTGAATACAAAAATGGAATCAAGTAGCAGAAGTGAGACCTTGTTTTTCAAACAAACAAAATTTCTCAGATCTCTCCATATTACAGATAGGCTGTTCCTCACTTGCATCTTGATGATTGATTCAGGCAATTAACTCTCCATAACTCAATAACACTACAAGACTCTACAATTATCTTTTCAGCTATTTTACTTTTAAAAAAGAGGCACAAAAAATAACTGTGAACTGACACAATTGTTTCTCATTAACACAATTGTAAGAGTAGTTCTGTATTCTAGGGGTAAGAAGAGTACTTTCCTGCAACATATGAATTTGTTGGCCACATTATTCAGTCTGCAGATTGAAAATTATTACGAGATACATTGATCTAAAACTTACATTAGTTTGAAAAGGTGGTAGAGGTTCAGGATGTCAGCCATGGAAATAGTACATCTTTTTGCTACTGGGTGAAAATCCAATAGACCTGGCCAGACACTTCTGTGTCAATTTGATCTGGGAAACAATGAGGTGATGACGATGTGTTTGCAGTGAGTACTCTTACACAACACAAACAATCATGCTGTCTCATGCCAAAACCTACTTTTTAAAAAATGTTTGCAAGATGAAGCTTTGATCTGCTACTAATGGAAGGGTTTGGATACTATTGTTAACTCATAAAGTATCCTATTTACTACACAGTATAGATTACAAATGATATGTAAATGAAGGTAAGTTTAGGAGATAGAGGTGTATTTGAAGATTTTGTTTTTAAAGCTGTTACCAAAGATATGATCTCCCATTTATAATTTAGAATCATTTAGGTCAGAAAAGATCTTTAAGATCATTGAGTTCAACCATCAGTGTGCCACTAACAAGTCCACCACAAAACCGTGTCCTTAACTGCCATATCTACATGTCTTTTAAATACCTCCAGAGAGGGTGACTCAACCATTTTCCTGGACAGACTGTACCAGTGCTCGATAACTCCTTCAACGAAGAAATTTTTCCTCATATCCAATCTAAACATCCCCTGGCACAACTTGAGGACATTTCCTCCTGTTTTGTTGTTACCTGGCAGAAGAGACCAACCCCTACTGAATTAAAACCTCATTTCAGAGAGCGAAAAGATCACCCTTGAGCCTCCTTTCCCCAGCTTCCTCAGCTGCTGCTCACAGGACTTGTGCTCTAGACACTTCCCCAGCTCCGTTGCCCTTCTCTGGACACTCTTCAGCACCTCAGTGCTTTTCTTGGATTGAGGGGCCCAGAACTGAACACAAGAATCAAGGTGTGGCCTCACCAGTGCCAACTACAGGGGGACAGTCACTGCCCTGCTCCTGCTGGCCACACTATTGCTGATACAGGCCAGGATGCCATTGGCCTTCTTGGACACCTGGGCACAGCTGGATCCTGTTCAGCCACTGTTGACCAGTACCCCCACATCCTTTTCCACTGAGCTGCTTTCCAGCCATTCTGCCCCCAGTCAGTAGCACTGCCTGGAGTTGTTGTGACCCAAGTGCAGGACTCGTCACTTCACCTTGTTGAACGTCACATCACCGGCCTCAGCCCATGAATCCAGCCAGCCCACAACCCTCTGCAGAGCCTTCCTACCCCCAGCAGATCAACATTCCCATCCAACTTAGTGTTGTCTGCAAACTGACTCAGGGATGACTCGATCCCTTTGGTTCAGACCATCGATAGAAATGTTAACACAACTGGCTCCAGTTCACAGTGGCAACACTGCTCGTGACTGGACACCACATGTAATGGATGTAACTCCATTCAACACTCAGGCCATCCAATCAGTTTTCTACGTAGCAAAGAGTATGTCCATCCAATCCATGAACAGGACATTTCTACAGGAGAATGCTCTAAGAAACAGTGTCAAAGGTTTTCCTAATGCCCAAGCAGGCAACATCCACAGACTTTCCCTCATCCACTAAGCAGGTCATCTTGTCATAGAATATCATCAGCTTAAACATTTACTTTGTTCTTCCTAAGTCAAAGTTCTCTCCTGTTATAACTGTGACTTCTAGAATGCATAAATTACCTACTAAGTCACCTGAGCTTATTACACAGATCTTAGTGTATTAGTTATGTACATGTATTTATACATACATAAATTACATAGCTATGATACAAATATTACGTATTAATAAATGTATCAGTTCATGCTAGATAATATATCTATTTCCAATGTGCTGAGACATTCAGCAAAGCTTTACATTGTATAGCCATAGCTTGTCTTTTACAGGCTAACTGGGAGTAAGAGGACCAGAAGACACTGGGAGAGTATCAGAGTGTCGGAACCCACGACATGTCTCTGTCTAATTTAGGGGACCTGACACCCCGAAATGGGGGTGCCCCAGAGGGCACTGCCTTTGATCTTTGTCCTTGGAGAACTTTGCCAACCTTAAAAGATGAATTGCAAGCCACAAGAGTGTAATATAAGCATTAATAGTCACTTTGCACCGGGTGAAATGTAGTATATAAAAGATCTGATAACATGTACATGGGGGTACGACATGTACAGGNAGAGAAATAAGCAAAGATTTTCTGAAAGCGGGAGTCAGAAGATAGCTTAAAAGCAGAAAAGCTTTTTGTTTGCCTTACACAGATTGTTAAACTTGCTATTAATAATGTCCACTTACATATTAAAGTTTAGGTAACCGTATATAAATAATATGCAGATTAAAGGTATTGGGATGATGTTTCTCTTCCACTAAACTCTGTTCTTCAGAGGTATTCATCTACAAATGCCCCAAGTTTTCTCTAGAATTTATTCTTGCAATTTAAGTAAATCCAATGAAGTTACCTCCTCAATAGGCTGACTCACTGTCACAGAATCATAGAATAATTCAGACTGGAAGAGATTCCAAGTTAAGTTCTCAGCCTTAACAGCACAATTTTCAGTACTGAATTTACATATTTATTTACATTGTATGCAGTAAGACTGTCTATTGCTGTTATATGTGACTTTCACAGGCTTTCTTGGCAGTTGATGAATCTTTATTTACATACTGTTCCTCACAAGTCCTGAAAAAAAAATTGTTTCTGGTAAAATCTTGTTTATGTAGAGTAGCTTTCTTAAACTGCTATAGGTCTCATCCCATGTCCAAGAATCAGTAAGAAATTGCTAAAAATTTTTCTAAGTTAGCTTAAGATATTACAAAGAAAGAAATGTTAATTTTAAATTTTATTTGTGATGCACAAACATATGATATTTGTAATGTGACTCTCTAACTGGTAAATGAACAATCAGCATATTTCATAGTATCTCACAATTAGAGTAATGGCAGTGAACCCATCTTTGATCATCAGATAATATGAATTTGAACAGATTGAACAAGATTTTTGAAATTTTTCACCTGAAATCACTTTGAGAATGATTTAAACCAGCCCATTATCCACTCTTTCCTAAAACAAATCTTGAATTAATATTTGCCAAATAATTTCAGCTTCTTACACTATGGACAAATCCACTTATTGCAAGTCACAATGTATTTCTTTTTTATTTTCCTACCAGTAATCTGGTATTAGCAGGAAAAGAAAACAACAAATAAACAAAGATACAACACTCCCTTCCCCCCCAACCTGGAAGTTTAATCAAAAATAATGATCTCCATAGAGTACATCCATTCACATATCATCTTACCCACTTGGCTACAGAAGAGTCAAAGGACAATTATTTTTGCCTCAGATTTTCAAAATGGGCTGCTGGTTGGAAAATGAAACACGTGATATTAATTGAGTGACTTGTTCAGGTATTCCTGGAGCTTATTCACTACAGATGCAAATTAGATTGACACATGATTCAACAGAATGTCCTTGACTGAAACACAGTGAACAGCCACATTGAGTCCATTCATGTGTTTCCTGCAAGTCCTGCGGGACGGCATCAAATGAGACCCTCAGACTTGCTAAAAAAATTTCATGTGGAACAAATCATATGCCACTCACCAAGTTTAGCATTCAATCAGAAGAATAAAAAGATGGATCCACAGTCAAAGTGGTCTTATAGATGGGTTTTATTCATGATTCCCAGAACCTGATCTTCTCCACTGTCTGGACCCATCTGGATTACAGGTGAAGATTGATCTCAGAGGCAAGCTAAAGAGCTTTCAGCTTTTTTCACCTGTAAGATAGAGTTCATGCAAAGAACTGGCAAGATGCAGAATAAGCACTAGGGGCATTTTCATCCCTCTTTGCCATAGCCATACATACACGAGAGGAGAATATGAGTGTTAAATATCTTAAAAAGCTGCATGTACTATAAAAGCAATTTGTAGTTATACTTAATACCCTTTAAATATTACCCTCCTAAAATACCATCAAAGCAGATGATTAAGAAATTCAGGTCTTCTGATGTTGTTGGTTTTGTCAATATATGCTGCTTCATGCATCTTGGAAAACAGAGCTCTGACTTGTCTGCTTTGCTTCCTCAGGCTCTCTCATTGCTGTAAAACAGAACTGTAAAAGAATATAAAAGCAAAGGGAAATGACAAAAACTTTCATATATGAATGTGCTTTGTCTTAAGGCCTTTATAGGAGATTCAGTTTGGACAAACCCATTGCTACTCTCTCTGTCCTTGCCTTGGGCTGCCTAAAGTCTGTGGATATCCTCTGCAAGCTCTCTGCCTGGCGTGGATTTTTTTCCACAGAATCTGTTCAAGATAGTAGAATCCGGGATATTTTGTGTTCTGCCATTTTTGGGGAAAATGACCCAAATAAATACATGAGATTGTTGATTTCCACAGTGTTAAGAGCTGTATGACGTGAACAACTGGTTTTCAACATTACAGCTGTGACAACTTAGTATTATTTTGTTTCACGCAAAGGGAATATTCTCTCAGGTTTTCTCTCCAACAAATGTCTATGTGAAACAGCAACAAAACTTCAGCTGTTTCCAATCAGACAGGACTGTCTTCTTTCTTGATCCAAATTTTCCAGACACAAAAAAATACTATTTTTCTCTGTTGTTGCAAGTAACAAATATTTAAGGTATTAATTTCAAAAAAATAATACCTGCATTATGAGTCAGGGAAGAACATCTCTCACTGTAAACAAGAAAAAACCCTTTTTCATTGAAGATATGATTCACCTCTTACAGAATGACTGCTTGAACTCCCTATTTCAAACCTAGCTAATATTAGAGAAAAGCAGAAAGAGGCATTAGTTAATGTGGGTGGGGGAAATCAGCACCTGATACTGCTGTCAGGAAAAATGTCCAAAATCAACAAGTTCCTTGGAGCAAGCAGATAGTATTGGTTCACATAAAATTACAGCCTGTAAATGCTATACCATGAATAGTCCTGGTGTTACTGGAATATAGACATAAAATGACTCAAAAGTGTGTTTTCAGTAGTGAGATATTTTGGCTAGCTGGGTTGAAATGGCTGGCAGAGTAGAAGTGCAACAGAAAGATGTATCTTTGTGTTTCAAAACTCATATATACCATGCTGAGGCAAGTTCTCCATTTCTCAGGCAACAATAGATTTGCAAGGCAGGAATGCATTCCTCCACCGTTATTTGTGAAGCCATACTGTCTGAAAAAATGTAAATATTCAGCTAGTGAGATTAAACTGAAGTAAAAGAGTATCTCTGGTGAAATATTATCTGTCTCCCAAATTAGGAAAGTCATGCTATATACTCCTGACATACTAGGAACTTCTTATTTTCCTGTCTCTTTTTCTTATCTTCAACATCTCTCAGCTTTATTTTACCAGCCATGTGTAAAACATTAATATGTATCTTCTTTTGAAATGCAAAGTAGTTTATATTCTTAGTGCTACTTTTAACTATGGTATTACTTAAATGTATTTATTATATATGTCAATCCATTTGTGACTCACTGGAAAACTGAAGATTTCTGTAGGCCCTCTTGAAATTAAGTATAAAGACCTCCATTTTCTTCACTGTTTATCTCATAACACCATGAGTTTCCCATCTTCCTCTTTCTTCTAACACCATCATAGCTATTTTGTAATATTAAGTGAATTCAAAACAATTTTTCTTGCAGTATCACAAACTTGTTTTCTCCAACACAAAACTATTTAATAGTGTGATCTTCATTTAACAATCTTAGCCATGTTACATATTTTAATTCTGGCATACTCTGGTTGTATAAACAAAAAGGTGACGGGTACAAGCTTTCAGACTCTTTGCTTTATAAGAGTTTTCAAATTTGGTGATGGGTAGACTGGAGGACTGTGGCACCCACTTTTTGCACCTGATGATTTTTAAATTTAAACTTGTCATACATGTCCTGAAACACTTTATATTGGATGGTTCTTGGTTTTATATTAATCTTGTATTATAATAATACTGCACATAGAATAGGTCTTCTTTTACTTCCCCTTTTGAATCTCTTTCAGTAGCAGTCTAATTCTCAAGATGGCAAACTCATGTGAATATCCATTTATTCATGGAAATGGATTTGCTAATTACTATATTTGCTAATTACTATATTTTGAAAGCTGATGCTTTATGCTCCTCCATTTACCTTTTTTATACAGAAAATTATATGATTTTTCAATGTAAACATAAACATGAATAATTTCTATATATTACCATGTGGCCTAATTTCCTCACAACACAACCAAAATTATAAGAAATGGCAAAAAGACAGGACTGAGTGTAGAGCAAAACAGTAGAGCCATAGTAGTTTTTAATCGATCAACAACATCTTGCTTTAATGAAGTCCTTGGCTTCATTGTTTCCACGTGCCCCTCACCCCTGGCATTTTTTTGCCTCATTCCCTCATTCTATTTAACCAGCAATACAAACAGCTACCACGTAACATGTACCATGTCACACCACCACATATAAGTCTTAACACTGCAAATCAACATCAAGGTAATGTAGACACAAAATTTAGTCACGAAAGACTTTACTAAAAAAAACAAGAAAGTTTTATCTGGTTTGCTCTCCAGTAAAAATCCCTAAACTGTACTATCTCTAAACCAAAAGTATCAAATTGGCAATTTGAAAACCAAACTTTTAAATGTCCAGCAATATGGTTAAGATTATGTCCTTTGCTGGCTTTGTTTTTAACAAGAGAGAGGGAAGGAGGGGGAGCCACAGCTCTCCATCAAGAACTATTAAGGACACAGTAAGTTACTACTCCTAATAAATAATACAGATTCATGAAATTGGTTCTCTGTACATGGAACATGAGAAGGCAGCCAAGAGGCGGCTATACAATCTTTAGTTCCTGCCCTCAGGCTGCCAGACATTGCACAGACAAAATCAGGAATTCTGAATGTCAAGGTACGGAAGAATACAGTGACAGCTATCTCTTCAAAGTGGTTATTTTTTTTCTTAAAGATCCCTGGAGCATAAACTCTATCCACCCCCAGATTTGTAAGAGTAGGAGTACTTTCTAGGCAAGCCACTTGAAAAGACTGGAAAGGCACTGTGCATGGCCATCATAAATCTATTTCCAGTGTTTAAACACAAGACAGATGCACTTCGTAGGCAATTCTACAGTTCTCATGCACTAGCCACGCAGACTTCAGGAGACAGGAAAATGTAGCTGATTTCCTCCTGCTTGACTACACATATTTTGCACTGCAAAACAATCCAGGGTGCAGAGAAGGATACTCTCAGGTCTCATTCAGCTGGGATGTAATCTGGACCCAGTGAAATGTTTTTAAGGTTTCCCCATCTGGATGTACTCAGTGCTCTCCAAATCTATCCAATCAAGTCTCATGATACCCTTCTCCAGTATTAGTCAGACCCGCTAATTTGGTGCTTGAAAGCTCTGTATCCATTAACCAACCCTGTGTGTGTGTATGTGTGTCTGCATGTGAAAAGGGTTTATTTTCAAGTTGATACTCTAGAGACATTACAATCCAGTCTTACTGCCAGCATACATCCTTCTTTTCTGTAAGGTAATAGGTATATCATATTATACTGAGCGTAACAAAGTTGTCTTTCAATCAGACAAAAGGTCTCCATTCCATCCTTTAAATATAGTTTCAACACTTTCTTCCATCCCATGTTCACTACTGAGTCACATTAATTAAACAATTAAAAATACTGAACACTATACAAATACAGAACTGTCAATTTACCAGTGGTTTTCTGCCCTTTTTGATTTAGAGATGTGAAGCGAATCCACATTTCTTTCACTGAATCTTCAGCAATATAGAAGCAGCTTAAGAAAATTTAAACCTTCCTCCACGGATGGCAACAGGTACATAATGAAAATCTGAAATCATTCAGGCCTGCATGAGAATTGTCTGACTTTGTGTATTTACTAAAACCTGTTTATCACACGATTATGATGATTTTGAAGTTAAGGATTTGGGAACAATATAATTCCTTATATTCTGTAAGTGTTAATAACAGGTTCTGGATGAACTTCACAAATAATTACAAACTCTAATTTAGATATTGTGTCTTCAATACGCTTGTGCAGTGACTTCGAAATTATATGCTACCAGTAACAAAATAATTACTTAACATATGCAAATTTACTGCATTACCACTGTATCTTTAAAAATGCCTGTATAATTAATTGCATTGCTTCCAATTTTCCTCTGTATCTCATGCTCCTTGATCAGTTGAGGCGAACCTAAGCCCTTGGTTTCACGCAGCTCAGAGCAGAAGGATCAAACTGGTTCCCACACATATAATTAAAGAGTTGGTACAGAAGGGAAGACATCTTTTCAACTAACATGGTTGCTTGTAGTTGAATGCCTATTTCTGCTTGCTCCTAGAGTGAGCACTTTAGAAAGATGCAGAAGGAACAGCTGTCTACAGAGCAAAAATTACGACTTATTTGAATTTATGGGAGACACCAGTTTAATGATCTGAAATATTTCTGAACAATATTTGTTTTCCTGACTTTTTATACCATTTTTTTTAAAATTAGTACTGTTTTGATTTTACTAGAAAATTATAGGGTGACATTTCCCTGATATTTCTTATTTATAGGAAAATAATGTTTCTTTCTGAAGCATTTTATATGAGCAGTTTTCAAAAGTTGTTTAAGAAAGCTCAGAATTGCCTCCACAGAGAAGGATGCTCAGCCCTGAAGCAGAATGAAGACATTAAATAACTAGAATTTTCTTAACAGGATAGTAGAGAAATTCTTAACATGTTCATAGAGAAAATTACGTAGGAGGGAACATCTGAAGTACCCAAAGCAGAGCTAACTTCAGACTTAGACAGGGCTGCTCAGGGACTTGTCCAGTTTTGAAAATCTCTGAAGACAGAAATTCCACAGTTTCTGGGCAGCTCATTACAGGGTCTGATCCCTTTACCAGAAACAAACTATATCGAGTTATTTATGTAATTTATGACTGTTGTCTCTTGTCCTTTTGCTGTGTACCTCTGAGAAGTGTCTGGGTGGTTAAAACTACAGCACACCCAATCACCTTGAAGAAACTGCTTACAAGCACAAGTTTAGATATCACATAATTAAAACAAAGCACATACAGATGGCAAAAAAGACCCCACTTGTGAAGGAAAACAACAGGTTCCCTGTAAATCATGTTGAATTCACCTCACCTGCCAAAAGTGACTCTCCATTTAATAACTGTTCCCCCATTTTTCCAATTCCATTATGAACAGCCAAAGCAAATTTTCAAGAAGGTGGTTACACTGCAATGGGCATACACTAGCATAAATAATCTGACAACTCATCAAAGGCCTTATCTGAGTAAATAGGTATCTTGGAGATAGATTATGGGATCTGCCTCTGTCTCTGCTGAAATGAGAGACTTTAACCTCAACATCCCTTTTGTGCTCATTCAACACCCCCATTTTACACAACACCACTGTTTGTTAGACAAGTTTAATTAATTATCATGCTAGAACATGCATTAATTTTTCAGCTACACTTTCACTGCAATTCAGACTTAATGGAGGAGCCTTAAGGGAGCTGTGTTCCAGTCAAGTGAAGTAACAGACATTCTCATAAGAGGCCTCAGTTTATTTATTTGCAGTCTCATTTTCTCTTATATTCTTTCCTTTTTCAACATTCCCTTTCCTACATAGATCTCTATATTTGAAATAATATTGCAACCCTGGCAGCAAAGCTTAAGATGAGACCTTATAAGAAGAAAAGGTTTATCTATTTTACAATAAAATCAATTTCACCCACACTGTCATATTCACATACTCAAAAGCACACTCAAGAAGTGTGTCTCCAGGAGCTGTGTCATCTGTCAAGCATCAGGTGCCATTCAGTGTGCTGCTAGGTGTCTTTACAGGATTCAGATGCAAAGGGCAAGGTACACAGACTATCAAGCCTCCTTTGTCACAAAAGCCACTACATTCCTAATGATCTGTTTATCCACTGGTTCCAACTATGTTTAGCATCCGTGTGTCTACTTTAAAATTCTTTTAGCTATTTTCCAGTTACTCTTTAAGCTCTCTTTAGCAACTTCAAGGGGAACTGAAAACTTCTATTCTCTGTATTTTCTGTGTTGGCTGTCAGTGAGCACAAAGGCAGAGGTAGCAATAGCTTCAGCCCCACTATGGACACACATGTAGCTGCAATCTAAATCCCCAGCTGGCATTCCCTCCTCCCAAACAGGATGCAATGTTGATGCTGCTATTGGATAATCCATGTCACTTGTTTCCTCTGATTCATAAGTTGTCTGCAGAAGTAAGAAAGATTTATTTCCTACCTACCTGATTAAAAATGGTATGCTTGGATTCTCTGGAACCACAGGCAAAAAAACTTCAAGGATCACCTTCCTCTATCCTGCTACAATACATAAAAACCATGTCTTAAACCCCAAGATATTCCAATACTATCCTCTTGCGAAGATTGATGATTCCTGCAAGCAGTTAAGACTTCATTGAACGATAAGCTTTTTTGGGGTTTAAGTCCAAACACCTCCTAAGTGCAGGAGCTTATAAATTATTTTTCTTTCCTAATGAAAGCAAATCCACTCCAGATCAAAAACAGGAAAAATTTATCTCAGTATTTTTCAAACAATTTTATTTCTGCAATATCTTTGGGAAGTGGTAGAGTCACTATCACTAGATGTATTTAGAAGACATGTAGGTGTGACACAGACATAGTTAATGGTGGACTTGGCTGTGCTAGGCTAGTGGCTAGACTTGATGAGCTTAATGGTTTTTCCAACCAAGATAATTCTATGATACTATGTCAAAATCCAATATTTTTATTAAATTCAATAAGGGACTTTTAGTCCCCTTGTATGAATGTTTGCTCCCAAGTTCCGTTTAGAAGGTATTTTTTTAATCTCCCCAGAAGAAACATATTAAGGCACAAAGGACAGTTATTTTGTGAGAATACTACTACTATTAAATGGATGTCTCCATCCTTTATCAACTGGTTCAATGCTGATGAGCAGTGTTTGATCAGCGCAACACCACATTGTTTCCATGAAGACACGTGATGGACACAATGGACTGGATCACATTCTGCTGAGTCCATATATAGAATTATTATATTTTGATGGTTCTGTGGTAGAAGGTACCTATTGAAATAGTCGTGAAGTTCTGCAGGTAAGTCTTCTATCCATTGTTCTGGTGCAATTTGGTTCCATTTGCTGTATGGTCTCTAGGAAGCCTGACCCCAATGAGTCTCACAGGGCTGTGGGTAAACGAAGTTCCAGCTTTAAATATATTTTATGAATTCTTATGGAATTTTCAAAGCAGAATGGTATAAAATAACTGTATGAGCTATCACTTCATATTGTACTTATTCTATACAGGTTTTCTTAATTTTTTCTTGCCATGCTGAGCCTCTCAAACTACTCTTTCCTTGTGTTACTCTTATTTTGTTATTTTCTTTTCAGGTTCTGTTGCAAGTGCAGCTGAGTAGAAAGTAATTGAGGCTTTTATGCAAGCATATGTTTTAGATGGCTGCAGGTTTTATGAAGGTGGATGTGTTATGTTTGAGTTTTAGGTGCACCTAGTAGTCCACAGGTTGCTATTTCTTTTCCTGTTCATCATCCTACTCAAAGCTTACTGGATAAGTATCACTATAAAAACAGTCTAATTTTTATCCCTAGACCACCACAGCTGAGACCACTAAAATATTCATCCTACTAAGTTTTGTACAGACTCCATCTTCAGTACCAGCATGGAACAGAGTAAAGCCTACTTTTCTTTTTATACAACCTAGGCACAAGAATTAGGAAACACATCTGAACTGGAAGTGACATGACTGTAATTAAAGCAAAAAAAAAATAAAGTAATGAAGATATTACACATAAAAAGTGAACAAACAAATGAAAATAATAAATACAAAGTTATGTGAATACTATGAAAAATTGAAACAGCATGAGATATTATGCTCATAATGCAGCATGAAAATACTTTTTAAGATTTTCTAATTAATCCAACACTACTGGGAGGAAAATTACACAAGATTATCTACATTGTATTTTCTATCTTGTATAGAAATATATTTGCCTTTCTTAAAAATATTTCATATTTTTTCCTCTACTTTCAGTACTAAATCTTGGAAAGAACAGTCTTCCCATCTTCTTTGGAAGCTATTAATATGTTGGGAAGACATGCCTTTTTTTCCAAGATTCGTCAAAGGGGTTTTCTTTATTTTTCTTCCTTCTGTGTATTTTTTCAATATTATTATTTGTTTCCCCTGGAAATCTTTAAAGAACATTACACAGAGACCACATGTATCTCAAGCACTTCTGTACCTCCTTTAAAACGAAAATTATCAGAATGGAAATTATTGTCATATATTTGCAAAATAAGTTGTTCATCAAACTTCTCATGTTTTGAAGTCCATATAATGGAAATGATGAAGAAAAGGTGTATTTTGGAGTAGGTATTTTCCTCTTCTGTCACAGAGATTTAATTCTTCTACCTATACAGAAATTATAAAGAGGCAAAATTCCTATACTTTGTCCCACAAAAGGCTGACAAGTACTTCCTTTGTATGTATGTGTGTGAAAGTGAGGAGGGAAGATCCAACAGTGGGAGGAGAAGGGTTTAAATTTCTGCAATAGTAGTATGATCCATTTGACAATCTCTCTTCCTGGGACCAAAGTAAGTCTGTGAAGCAGGGTCTCATCTTACATGACAGAAATATTTATCTGTTCTAAAAGAATGTCGGGTTAATACCTCTGATTCTTCTCTCCAAGCACATTTATTAGACTCTTTCCCCTTCAGTAGTTTATCATTCCTTGACACTTGGTAATAGATCATTCACTTATAAAAGGGATGTAACTACACCAGTAAAAACGAAGACTTTTGTTAATAGTAAGAAAAATGTAATCATGAATTGAGACTGGGCTATAAGAAAAATAATTAATTTTCCTACAAAAGCTTCCCTACCAAACCTCTAAAATTTCAGTTAGTTTTTGGATTTTGCTTCAAACTGAAGTTCTGGTTTAGGTTTTTTTTTTGGTTTTTTTGTTTTTTGGGGGGGTTTTGTTTGTTTGTTTGGTTGGTTGGTTGGTTTTTTTGTTTGTTTGTTTTTGGTTTTGGGGGGTTTTTTTTAACTTTTTATATGTGTTTCAATTCTAAGCAGATTCATTGTAAGCCAGTCCTAGAAATTAAACACATTGATCAGAAGTGACTCTGTTAGCACAGGATAGAAACCTCTGATAGATCTTGAGCTTCAGTTCTGTAGTAGTTGGAGAATCTCTTTAAGCTGAGCTTTATTCACCATGTTCTGATTTATGCATAGACTAATTTTAAAAAAGACAAGTTTTAATATAAATCACCAATATTTGAACCTTATTGCGGTTTTACTTAAATTGCTAGAAGACATGTATTTGGTTCCTGTAGACATGCTATTACACAAATGTTGCAACTATGTCATTCAGTAAACACACTAGGAGGCCTCTGTTTCCCTTAATTTTAAATAACATCTCTATCAGCTTTGTAACAACTTGTTTGGAATAGACAAATTTACCATAGAGTCAATTAAAGTTACCCTTTAATACAGGAATTAAGTCCCCTTAGTCCCTTAAAGAAAATTAACAGGCTGACTGATGCCAGTACTTGAGGATGTGGATTGAAAATCAAGCTCAGAGGAAAGATGTCATCTCCCCTTCAAATTCACATCAAGCGAATGTTTTCCCACTTGGATTCCAAGAGTTCTTGATTCTACCATCAAGTCAATAGCCAATTTCTTTCTTCAGGACTTAAACCTGATTCTTCTTAGGCTTGGAGGATGTTGGAAAAGAAAATGTTTCTGGAACTAGAGGGAACCTGGTTCCTACCCAAAGCCTCCAAATAGCATTCAAAGCTTGTGGGAGATTTCAGCCATTCTGTTCCCTGAGAAACTAGGCAGCATTTAGACTATTCCAAAATTCTAAAAAGTTTTTGTACAACACTTTGTAAAAAACCAGGATACTAATAACTGGATTAAGCTGCTTTTTGAGTTCACAATATGATAGCCTCAAATTGAAGTCTTCATGCCTCTTAAGGTACAGGGAGCCAAATGAAGAGTGTTTTACGGGTCTCCAGGAATTAAAGTTTCTTTGTCTTATGTTGTAACAAAAAAAGTCCCATTATGTCATGTTATACTTGCCAAGCTCCAGTGGAAGGCTTTCCAGCCCAACAGAACCAAAAAGCTAGGAGCACAAACAACAGTTCACTAAGGCCATTAGGACTGTGTAAAGAACTTACAACCTGTGCTTTTTTTAGCAGGGATTTTTGAAATGTTCCCCCATCCTCTTTTGGTTTCTCTAGTTCATAGATGACAAGAATGAGAAAATTTTTAAGGAATCCTTCTGAAGGAACTACTACTCCTGCATTTGAAGAAATACTGCTGTGTCTCTTCCATAAGTAAGAAAATTTAGTACAAAACGTGGTATTTGGTTTTGCTTTAGTCAGCATCTGAGGGCCTGTATTGGTCACAAACACTTTGCCTACTCACAGGAAATGCTAATTAATTGTCAGGTAGCTTCACAATCTTGGGCTTCTCTGTACAGACATGACCACCTACACTTCCTCAGAAAACCTGAATGGACATGAGAGCTCCAAGCTTGTGCCAAGGAATCCACAGATTCACAGTCTGGCTGAAGCAGAAGGTCAGATCCAAATCTGCAAGCTTTACATAGTTCAATTTCCACTGCCCTGCCTACAGTCAGGCAGGAGCTCTTAGCAATTCAGAAGGAAGAACAAATGGCCTTGATGGGGAGTCAGTTTCAAGTGCTTCTAAATCAAGTGATCTCCCATTCCTCAGGGATCATCACACCTCAGATGGTGGAGGAAGGAACGGGCTGATAGCACTGACCATCCTTTTCTATGAGGGTTTTCCAAGGTAATGGCTCTCCCATTGTTCCCAAGAGAAGAAGACAACTACAACCCTGACACAGCCCATTATTAACAGTAGTTACAGTTTTCCTTTTAAATTGCTCCTCCACCCTCCAACAGCATAACAAAACTAGGATGTCAGCAGTGTGTGCAGGACAGAATGCAGTTCTTGCTCCTGGGACCACAGATATCTTTCCAGAAATTACTCTGTTGATTTCACATGCGGTCTGATGACTTCAGGAACAAGACCTCATTGAACTCAAGCACTGTTTCATTCAAAAAACAGCCACATCCCATTTCTGTTCCGTGGCCCATGAACTGAGAAACAAGCCCTGTGGTACAAGTGAGGGCTTGTGGGTGGGCATGGTAACTGGAGTTACTGGCAATGTACATTTTGGTCTGGCTTCCTGGGTACTTAGAGGCATCTAAACTGAAGAAGTGTATCTGGAATTGGTTCTTATATGTTGTGGTCTGAATGGAAGCTTCAAAGTTTAATAGAGAGATCTTCCCATTGTGACAGAGGGTTGAGAAAAGACCCCCTTGCTTTCTGAACTCCTCAGGGAGAAGTCTAGGTGCAGCTGGATCCAATCCTAGTCCCAGACTTAATCAATTATTTATGTCTAAAGGATTGCATAGGTGTGACTGAACCTTTATATGAGTTTATCCTGCAAGATTGAGGATGGCAAACCAAATACATTTACATGAAGAAAGTAAATCAGTTATTTTAACTGATAACAGTGATTAGACTAAAAGACTTCAATCAGAACTGTAACTACTAGTAGAGTGCACTATTTGTTAAATCAATAATTCTGAAGCTAGCTTAACAACTATTAAATGGAGATTGATGTTACTTATCCATACCAATGACCACGGGCAAAGTAACCCTGAGGGGCATCACCGCTCAAGGGAGGAATCTCCTCATGCACTCCTAAAAGGGGCATATTGCAAATCCCTGCTGGAAGAAGACGGACTGGGCTTTCATAGTATGAAGTAATTGACTGTCAAGCATGTGTTTCTAGGCCAGCAGTGTCAGCTCAGCAGTCTTTAGCTCAGCACCTTTAAATCAATTACAGTATTATGGTTTCTTTATCAGGATCTTTGTCTGCAGCCTCCTCAGCAACAGCAGCTGCTGTCAGAACATTGTTTTTCACATCCTCAGATGTTTAGTTTTGGGATGAAGGACTAAGGCTGGTTCCAGCATTCTTCAAAACCAAAAGCAGCATGAACCCCTTCTCTATCTACCAGATAACTTTTACAAATAGGGTAAAGTTAGAGCTGTTTCTCCCCCACTTAGGCAGAGCATCCTCTACAGTCAATGACAGCTCAAAAGAACAAATACATCCTAGTACCATTAAATCCTTTCAGAAAAATAACACTGCAGACACTACTGCAAAGCTGTTACTTAGTATCTTTCCACAATGGAGTATGCCCCACACCATATATTCAGATCTTGGTATTCTCTCAGTCTGAACAGTCATGCATGATTTGATGGATGGTTCAGCAGATGAGGAATTGGTAGGATGCTTGCATCCAGAGAATAGTGTTCAACAGCTCAGTGGCCAGATGGAGACTGGTGACAAGGGGTGTCCCTCAAGGATCTGCACGGGGACAAGTACTGTTTAACATCATCAGCATCACAGCCAGTGAGATCAAGTGCACCCTCAGCAAATCTGCAGACAACACCAAGCTGAGTGGTGCAACTGACACAACTAAGGGATAAGATACCATCCTTAAGGACCTGGACAAGCTCAACAAGGACGCCCGTGTGAATCTCATGAGGTTTAACAAGACCAAGTTCAAGGTGCTGCAGCTGGGTCAAGGCAACCCCAAGTATCAATCCACACTGGGGCATGAACAGATGGAGAGCAGCCCTGCAGAAAACGACTTGGGGCTGCTGGTGGGTGAGAGGCTGGACATGACCCAGCCAAGTGTGCTCCCATCCCAGAGAGCCAAACGTGTCCTGGGCTGCATCCAAAGCAGCGTGGGCAGCAGGGGAGGGAGGGGATTCTGCTCCTCTGCTCTGCTCAAACCCCACCTGGAACACTGCATACAGCTCTGGGGTCCTCAGCACAGGAATGACATTAATCTGTTGGAGCGAGTCCAGAGGAGGGATACAGAAATTATCAAAAGGATAAAGCACCTCTGCTATGAAAAAAGGCTGAAAGATTTGGGATGGTTCAGCCTGAGAAAGAGAAGGTACTAGGGAGGCCGTCAGAACTTAAGCCAAGGATGTAAAAAAGACAGGGACAGACTTTTTAGCAGTATCTGTAGGAACTAAACAAGGGACAATGATTATACACTAAATGAGTGGGGATTTAGAGATGGTAGGAAGCAATTTTTTACAATGAGGGTGGTGAAACACTGGCACAGGTTGCCCAAAAAGGTGATAGATGCCTGATCCCTGATCCCTGGAAATACTCAAGGTCAGATTGGATGGGGCTCTGAGCAACCTGATCTAGATGAAGATGTCCCTGATCATTGCAGGGGCATTGGACTACATGACTGTCGAAGGTTCCTTCCAACCTACACCATTTGACGACTCTATGCCTGTTTTAATTTCAGGAAAATTTAACCAATAATTGTTTATCTCAACAACTGTCTTCTAGTATCTCAGTGATACGCAAAGCTGGTTAGAGATTTCACAATCCTGCTGGGATGGTACGGCATTAATAACCTGTACCCTCATCTTTGCCAATCTTTGTCCCCCACTTCATTGTTTCTCACTCTCTTTTCTCTCTCTCTCAGAAATTTCGTTCTTTAAATTGCAAATGAATAATCTCTCAGAATCTCAGGACTCTTTTGTCATAGGAATTACTGGGGATACAGTCCCTCTGATGAAATTAAGAGATGTGAAAACAAAAGACTAACCAAAAATATGACTCTTCTGTTCTGCCAATAAGAATTTTAAGCAAAGTATATATGTTTGTACCTTCACATACCTGTGTTTTATTTTTTGTCACAGGCACGGAATTAATGAATGATGTGATCTGTAAGTGTGACTTGGGAATTTGAATCTTACCCTGTGCATTTGCTACCATTGAACTAAGAAATCCCAAATATCCATTCCTTGAACCAAATCTTCCCTTCCCCAAACTGACTTAATTTCTTGCCAAGCCTTGCTTCAGAAAACAGTATGAGTTTGATTTGTTGTGGCAGATCAGCTATTCACCTGCTTTCATTATTAAACAAATTTGTCAGAAGGTAACCTTACGGATGTTTCCCATTTTGCTGTCACCATGACAGTATGAATGGATCTTAGATGTCTCTGCTTGAATGATTTACCAAAGTGATGGACTAGGATTTGATGACACTGTATCACATTTTCATCAACACATTTACAGATAATTTTACTTTTTTCCGCCCTGCGATTAATGCCTTAGCCACAGTTTCATCCGAAGATTTCTGCTATGGCTTACCAAATTTCTTCCTTTGTCCCACTCCATCTAGATCATGCACACCTCATGAATTAGAAAGTACTCCCCATTAGGATTAAGAAATGTGCATCTAATGCTAGCAGTGGAAAAGATGACATTTACCTATGGTGTGTCAGTGCTGAACAAGTCTTGATTACTTGCAAATTTTCCATTTACTGCTCCTTCAGGTACTGTCTCTCAGCCTGCCAGGGGCATGCAGGACAGCCCTTCAAGAAAGGGTAAGAATTTTTAACTACTGCTTTTGTTCAGCACAGATTTTTGAAGGCTTCCCCACTTTTTTCATGTCCTTATAGCATCGACAAACAGATTTTCAGGGAACCCTTTTAAGTTTTGAAGGAACTACTCCTTCTTTCTCCCAGGAATGTCGCCTCTTTTAAAATGAGAAGACAATTTCATACGAAATGCAGTTGTTTGCTTGTATTATTTACAAATACTTTCCCTGCTCAGGTGAAATGCTAGTCTGCCTTCTGGCATCTGCACTACACTCTTGGACCTTCCTCAGCACCAAACCTGGCAGAATTCAAAAAGCATTTGGACAATGCTCTCAGGCACATGGTGTGACTCCTGGGGGTGTCACCTGCAGGCCCGGAAGTTGGACTCGACGGTCCTTGTGGGTCCCTTCCAGCACAGGACGTTCTGTGATAGTTCTGTGTCTCTCTGTAC
>VXAD01006005.1:134291-404410 GCA_013399195.1 Dicrurus megarhynchus
CCCAACAAGAGAGTAGCACCCTTTCCGGGGCAACTTCTTTTGTCTCTCTGAAGTACCCGGTCGTTATTGTATCTTAGCAATATATGGGACAAAATTCCATGAGAGAAAGAAACAAAAGAAAGGAATCCTAAACCCCAAAAAGTAAATACTTTACTTACACTGAATGGGTGCTTAACTTTAGACCTTCTGTTCCATATGGTATTTTCAACAAAATTGAACTGTATCGATTAGTTACTACTTTGTAGTGTAGTAAGCTGTCCTAGATGGTCTGTGCCATCATGCTAAGGTCTGTAAAATGTCACCAACATAGACTTCAAAAAAAGCATAAACAAAAACAAACAAGCAAAATCCAACTTCCCAACTTCTTTTCCCTTGAACTTCTTTTAATCCAATTTAAATGTAAAAGGGAGCTTTGCTAAATAATGATTTCTTACCTTAGGTGGGTAAGGACAGAAAGAGTTATTAGATGTCAGACTTTTGGTCTGTTTGATTTATTAAAATCAAGTAATTATTTGTTTCAGAACTGTTTCCATTTTTCCTATTTAAGTATTTGTGTTCCCTACATGGAAGTCTTTGCTAGTATGTGGAACCAAGGCAGCTCAAATCCAGTATATTACCTTGTGGTTTCAGGTGAAATTTTTGAATAGGGAAATTTTCAGGTTTCTAGATTTAATGTTTTGTGAGCTGAGTAGGACAAGAAAAAACATGTTCTAGATTAGTTCCCCAGAGAAAATTCTGTTAAGTTCTGTTGATAAACATTTCTAGATACCGTGACAAACACAATGTTTGCTGAAGTCCAGAGTTGTGCTTAGGGTTCTTTTAGTAAGCCAAGGTTAAGTGCCTGCCATGGACTGGGAAGTATTATGTGTGTTCTGCTGCATATCAGTAACTTATTTCTGGTTTTCATCATGCACTTAAAAGTGTCTGTAGATTAGACTGTCTTTTTTCAATTTTCTAGGAATGATAAAAATTAGTAAAAATCCTGCTTCAAATACGGAGCTTGTGTCATTCATAAAATTATGCTTGGAAAAGAGTTGACTGATTCTGGACAATTGCTTGCCTGTCATGTTTAATAACCATATGTTTTAGACAATGAGGTAAACCTCACAGTGAAACTAGAATGGGGGCAAACATGTTAGAGATCAATTTATTCCTTCTTTCTCAAAACGTTCCGGTTGCAGAGAGCTTTGTTGAATGGATGTAATTACTTTTTTCTTCTGAAATCCCCTTCAGAAGTTCTTTGTCTTAATGGAGAAAGATGGCCTACAAACCCGTTAATTGGTTGGTTAGGTGTCGATGCAACTGCAAGTGAGATATTGTGATGCTGAGATTTTGTAAGATATGATAGGCCAAAGTCTGTACTCTTGACAAGTATGCCTTCAAAACCAGCTTAACAGTAGATTCTGACTTTGATGTGACTTCATAGAAGTCTGCTCTTGAGTGCTTTTAGGGTTAAGGGATGTGCAGTTGTTTGATATACCTGGAAACCACAGGTTGTTACATATTCTTATGGTTTTATGTTGACGGGGAGAGCGGCTGGCCTCTGGGTCATCTCGCCCTACCGCTGAAGGGAGGAGTGAATAAGCACAGAAATCTCCTTCAGTCCCTCCACTGCAGGAGTATATCTCAGGTGAATTACATCTCTGTCTTCTGCACCTCCATTTTGTCAGTAAAGCATATGTACTGTTAGATGCCAGACAGAAGATGAGAGGGCAAGCAGACCTTCCCACCTGTTTGAGTTGGGGGGAGTTTCACTCGTGCCTTTAGTTATAACTGTGTTTACACACCTGTGGCTTGTGTGGAAAGAGATGAGACAGGTTAATGTTACTTCATGCCACTAGGGATATGTGGCTGTATTGCTAGTGGATGAAAAGTACATTTTCAAATGCTGTAACCTTGGTGACAGTGACATTTCTAACCAGCAGTGAAATAGGCATTGCATTACAGATAGTTTTAGGCTAGAGGCTTGAAGAACCAAATTTACATGGATTTGTTTGAGGCAGGTTTTTTCTTTTGCTCTTAGGTATAATTTAATTGAAGAAGGAATAGTGATGGTGTGAATAAACACCCTAGTTTTTGGTTGTACTTAAGCTTCTAATCACATTTCTAGGAGAGTTTATATTTGGGTGGAGGTGGTGCAATATGAAGCTGGCATCAGCAAAAAAGGCAGAGGTGTGGTTGTTCTTGTGTGTACTTTGATTGTCTCTAGGACAGACTTCTAGAAAGCCTCACCTGATTTTATGGGGAAGGATATTCTTCTTCCTGAGATCCTGTTTGCTGGAAGAAACCTCACTTTTTTCCCTTCTTCAACTTCTGTTTTTCTGCTTCTCTGCTGCCCAGCTGAGTAGATTCAACTTTGTTTCAAGCACCACAAGACAATTTAATCCTCTTTGCAAATAAACATGTGCATTTTCAAAAGGGAAGAGGGATGTGTGTTTTCTCAGAGGATTGTTGTTGTTACTACCAGTACCCAGGTTGATGCAGAATCTCAGGAAATACACTTTAATGTTTATTAGTGAATCTAATTCAGATCAGATATAAAACTTTCTGGAGAGAAAATGAGATTATAAAGCAAAAAAACCTACTACATTTACCTGTTGCTGCTACTGGAAGTTCTACCTCCAAGTTCTATTGTGATTAATTTACTTTCTCATTTCATTTCCAGTTGTGCTGCATGCACAGTGGAGTAGTTTCAGAGCAGCGTTTTTGAAAACTTACCACTGAAGTTGAAGAAAGGAAAGCAGGTTTACTGTGGGTCAAACACAGTGTGGTAGGGAACAAGTAGTTCCAAGGTGATTGTCATTCTGGAAGCCTTGACTTCCTTTTTGCCATCATTTTGTTACCTTTCTGCAACTAGAGAATGAGGACAATACAGTGTTTTAAGTCAGCTATAGTCAAACATATGCAGATGTTGTCTCAAAGTTTGTTTTTTCACAGTCCAGTAAATAACTTTCCAGAGTAACTTGAAATAGTTTATCATCCTCTTAAATACTTCAGATCTTCTAATTAGTTTCATGAGTACACAGATAGCATACTAAAATCAGAGCTAATATTTTGTACATTTTTTTTCTGTGGTTTTTAACAAATACAAGTGGTATGAGGATTGTTGTGTTCTGATGTCTCCGCATCCTTTTAGGGAGAGTCACTGGTTTCACAGTTGAACTTTCCTCTCTGTTGTCTTGCTCCTCACCAACGCACACACACACACATGCAGGATGCGTTGTATTTTTTCACCAAAAATGTGAAAGAACTGTACACAAGCAAAGAACATACCATGTTATGTCACAGGGATGATGGTTCTCATCTTAGAGAAGAACGTATGACTGGTGGTTTAGTAAGTTAACATTGTCTTTACTGATGAATCCAGTGCTGACTGCAGTATTTAAATTAATATTGTAAACATCTGATACAAATTTTCTACAGCTAATTTCTCTTTTTTTTAAAGTAATAGTTTTTGTTCTTTCACTGACCCTCCAGAGTTAGAGAAACCAGTGCAGTTAGCTGCAATTAGAGCTCACGTAATACAATGCTGAATTCTGTTTTCCGTGACTTGCTGTTACGCATATTGCAACTTTGACATCTGTTGCAGCTATTCACCATTTAAATGTGATAATCTCTTTAGGCCAAGATTTTTAGACAGCGAGTGAATATTCTGCAGGTGATCTGGAAAAACTACGATCTCATTTTTAGTTAGTAGCCATAGCAAGAGGCCTGCCATTCTTAACAGCAAGTGTTTTCACTTAAGTGGTTTATGTTTTCACTGTAAACAGTTAAATGAATGCATTTGAGAACTGATACAAGCTAAAATGGCTGAATGTGAAGAAAATAGGTAAGACAAATTCAGTTTAGGACTGGCTGCTCAGCTTTTTCAAACTGTAGATTAAAGCCAAGAGATCATGCTCCCTGTATCCTTATTTCAGTTCTGTTTTTTGGGTTTTTTTCTCCCTGATTATTGCAAAGATAGGATGAAAAATGCTATTGATCTGAATTGTCTAACTATGTCTATAAGCTTTTTTAAAACCAGGTGTGTAGTGAGAAATTTTCCTGTGCTTGGAATATGAGTTTAGTATCTCTCTATCAATGTGATCATGCTTCAGTTTGAAAAAATGGTAGTTTCCTCCTTCATTGCAGTAATTCCTAAAAATATTGTCCATTTTCTTCTGAGTAGAAGGGGCCATAGTTTATCAGTAATTTCACTCTAATTCCTACTGTCGGCTGATTTAAGAAAGAGAGCTACATTTTTATTAGAATAGAGGCAATCAGTGTTTGTGTCCAGTGGAAATCCGAGTTAATATCTGATTCATTAAAAACTGTCTGTTATGGTTGTAGGTGCTGTGATGTTGGTTATAGGAGAAGTTTAGATACAGGTGTCTCAAATTTATGAATAAGATCTTGTAGCAAATCTTGTCGTAGTTTTGGTTATATAGAAAGCTAATGTAGGTAACTTTTCTAACCTCATCCTTTTCTGGTGTTTTATGGTCCTGCTTTGGTTTTTTTCTTTTTAAATGCTGAATTACTTGTTATTTGTCAATAGCTGCACTGGATACTTAGGCTGGGGTTCATAACAATTAAATTTTGACTTTCTAATAAATGCTGTGAATAATAGCTTGTCCTAGTAAGAACTTTGAATGTTTATGTGCTTTGTTTGCATTTAGAATTGGTAGGTGGTTGCTGTGTTGCACAAGTATTAAGTATTGATATATTAATTACTTGGCTTACTCTCACACACACAGTTTTTGGTGTATTCTGGCCCTCTGCTCCAAACTGGTGACCTGCCACAGCTCATCTTGAAGATAAATAGTGATTATGTCAAGAGTAAAGTTTTAAAACAGCTGGAGAAATTGGACATAATAAGAATAATTGCTGAAGTGTGAACCTCTGAATGCAGGAACAAGGTATCTCCTTTCCCTGTGGGCCTTTATAAATAAAGTTGTAGAGGCATGCTGCATTAGAGAGGAAATATTTCAGGTATATCAACAAAATTGGTCTTGGGCAAGACTATTTGGTGTCACAAATTCTTACATTTGGTTTAGGAAAATTTTTTATTATGCCTAGGTTTAATTTAGTGTTGGCAGTGTCATCTTCTCAGGGTACTCAAAAACACGTCAGAGAATAATTTGGTACTTACAGACTAAAAAGCTTGCAGGTGGTCCATCAAATGGAGATCATCCCCCTGTCCCTAAATCTATCTATGTGCTACTTATGTTCCCTCATTGTTTGAAGGTGTGTGTAGCAGCACTGCTAGCCTGGATTGTTGAGAAGTGGTTGTTATGCACTTCAAATGACGCGTAGATCAGCCAGGCTTCTCAAGGGTTGTAAACCCCAGAGTTTGATTTGCCGTGATTAATCAAGCTGACGGACTTATACGTGCAATAACTTACCACTCCATTACCTTCTAACAGCAGGGGTAGGTATGTTTGCCCTAGGCTTGCTCTTCCAGAATGTTGGAGTGATCCTTTTGGCTTGGAGCAATGCTTCTTTGACTAGCAGAATAGAAATTAAACCTAGTCTTCTGACAAAGGCTGGCCAAAGTATACTCCATGAGGAGACATGAGCAGAGAACAGAGAAATGCCTTACTTTTTTAAATAGATATTTTCCTCTATGGTTTCCAGAGACCTGTTGTAAATGTTTCCAAACCAAATTGAGTAAGCTTGCTTAGAGTTGTAATAAATTGTTTGGGTCACTTCTGTCTGTAAGAGCATGACTAAGAACAAAATAATTGCATTGTAAAACTTGAAGTTCACTTGCATTTACCATAGAGTGGTAGCAAGCACAGTGATTGTGCAGTGCTGCTGTCGTATCCTGGGCAGCTGGTATTTTTGTGCCGTTTTATTTATTTATTTTATTAATTCACGGAGAGAGGAGGATAGTTACCTACCAGGAGGGAAAGGTCTAGAACCACAGAGTGGTTTGGTTTGGAATGGACCTTACGGATCACCTAGTTCTGACTCCCCTGCCTGTCAAGGGACACCTTCCATCAGACCAGGATGCACAAAGGCTCATTCAGCCTGGCCTTGAACACTTCCAGAGATGAGGCATCCACAGCTTCTCTGGGCAGCCTGCTGCAGTGCCTCACCATCTGCATAGTGAAATGTTTCTTCCTAATATCTAATTCTAAACCTATACCTATTCTCTCTTACTTAGAAGCCACTCCCTCATGTCCTGTTGCTACTTGCCTTGGTAAAAAGTCTCTCCAGCCTTCTTGTAAGCCCTCTTCAGGTACTGAAAGGCTGCTGTAAGGTTTCCCCAAAGCCTTCTCGTTTCCAGGCAGAACAGTCCCACCTCTCAACCTGACTTTGTAGAGATGTGTTCCAGTCCTGTGATCATCAACTGAGAAGCTAATGTGGTTCATATTTGCCATGGTGCAAAAGTGTGCAACTTCGGGCAATTATACAAGCTTGTGACAACTTGTTATTGTGCTGTCTGTGCATGTTCTTGCCCTGTGGTTAAATGCAAAGTTATTTGCAGTAGACTGAACAATTAGGAGTGAGTTAAGATTTACCTTTGGATAAAGTGATGCAAGGAAAATTATCATGACTTTGAATAAGTACTAGATAGATCTCTTCTTCGTGTTTTTAAAAAAAAGCTGTATTTTGTAAGATTACTTTAAGCATGGAGGACCATGTAAGTATCAAATGATTGGGCTGTAAGTTAGAAGACACACAAGGTTAAATCAGCAAGTATTTTTGCATTGCCTTTAAGAGGATGCTTTAAAAAGAAATCATTGTGTTTCAGAGTCTTGGTGTATTGTGCAAAGCCATAGCAAGAATTATAGCAATATAGTGAAAAGAAATAATATCTTCATGTTAATAAGTATACAGTTATTATATTATATATTATATTATAATATATTATATATTATATTATATATTATATTATATTATATTATATTATATTATATATTAAAAACTTTGTTACTGTTTTTAAAGCTGTTTGGCTAAACTTTGGTAGCTGATGATGATTCCGTAGTAGAAGGACAGAATAATACTGATATTGAATACTGTCTTCTGTTAGCATAGGCAAATCATTCAATAATAAAAGAGGTTGTGCTTATCCATACTGTTTGAGAGAAGAGTAGACAAGAGCTATAAGAGAAGTCTTTTAAAATGTGCTCTGTGTGTCTTTGTTGTTCTTATACTAAGGTGTGCGTAATGTTGCAGTAATGGGCAAATATTTTTGTTTTCAAAAAAAAAAACATTTGCCATCTGTATGCATAGGAAACCAGATACATTTGTTCTTAGCCATTTGAAAGAAAATGGACTAGAAACTTTTTTATATAAAAACCACTACATGAATTTGTGTGGAACTTAAAGTTTATGTTGACAAGTATATTTTATTTGTTGGGTTTGTTTGGGTTTTTTTTGAAGGAAGCTCTTGTAAGCTCATTTGGCATGAGTCAGTTCTCTTATTCTTTCATTAGCTTGATTCCTAACCAGGAGAACAGCCAAAATGAGTGTTTTTAATACTAGAATTAAAAATTTATTTTTTTGCATTTTTGTGTTCAATTTTTGGAATTTATTTTTTGAACAAAGAGAGAAGCAAGGAATTCTTTAAAGGGCAAACATATGTCAAAATGTCAGTGAGTCCTTAGCCAAATATTTAATGTGATTGTAATATTGCCTATGTGTGAAGCAGATCAAATAAGAAACTATTACATTTTAATCAGTTTAATTTTAGTGAAATGCTCTACTTCGGCACAGCTTCACTGCTGATAAGCTGTAAAAAACCAGACTAAGCCTGCAAGGTTTTCTGAAATGAATTTCTGGAGAACTTAACTTTCTTTTGTTTTCTGGGTTATTTATTTATGAATGCTTAAAGTAGCAGCCCTACAGTTTTCCTTTACCCTGAAAGTTTAAGAGAATTTCAGAAACCTAATTGTATTTAGTGTGAGACTAGACTTAAAAACTGGAGTTAATTGAGCTTTTTTTATTTTGTTTCTGCATTCTGGATATGTCGCTGTTCTCTCCGCGGAACGGAGAAACAACACAAAGTCCAAGTTCAGGGTAAAAGAAGGCCAAAGCAATTTAATAACTTCTTAGAGGGTTTTTATATGTTAGTTCACAAGAAGTGTACTATATGGCATAAGGTAATTGATTCTTTCAGCCATCCACCCCTTAGGGTGATTGGCCAAGTTCTAAGACACCCGTCTCTAAATGTTTTCTAGTTGGAACCATAACAATGGTGAAAAACAACCTTGCAGTTGCAGAAGTTTACAGAACTGTAACATTGTTTGGAGTTACTTGCATGGGAAAGACAAGAGTTCTCACAAAATGCTGCTGAGAGCTGAAGAAATTCCTTGCTGAAGCTTTTTCAGCATCCATATGGATATGGCGTGCATATGTCATTTTCTACTTTCTTTTACCTCATGAATCTCATTTTTCTTTTAATTTATCACTGGTTTTATTTTTTTTCCACCTCTGCATTTTGCTAACTAGTGGTTCCTTTTCAGGCAAAATCCTATGCCTATTTTTAATTGCAATCAACAGCTGATGTCTGGCTTAGTGACTGTGTAGTGTTATCACTGCTACTTACTTATAATCAACCCATATAACTTGAAAGAAAGTTTTTATCAGCGGTTCCCACTCTCTTTCCAATTGATTCAAAGGCCCAGACAATGGAAGAAGGCTTAATCTGTGAACTATTGAGCTGGCCCAGCCAAGATGATAATTTCTTGCAGGTGCAAATGTCTGTTCATTACGAGAAGATTGAGAACTTTTAAAACCTCTGGACAGGTGTGTTAATTCCCACAGAACAATACTGGGCTGAATGTTCCATTAGTTTCACTAATGCCTTTCATATGGAAAAAATAGAATGAAGAATAGATAAAGCATGATTAAAGTACACCTTTCTTCTGTTGAAAGGGAAGTCATTCCCTTTTTACTTCTTTGTGCATTTTTTAAATTCCACAAGTAGTAAGACCAGCTGGTCTTTGGTTCATTTATTTGGTGGGAGAGGGGGACGATGACATGACTATGTACATCTGTACTTTTAAGTGCTGTTGCAAAGATTGCTCAGTGTATTGTGTGCATACAAGTATTACAGATGCTAAGCAAGTTCCTGAGTTCAGAGAACTGTTAAAAATTTGCTGGTTATGTTCTACATCAAGCTAAGTATAAGTGTGTTTTTTATGTTGCTTACACTCTAGTGACTTCTATTCCTGATAGTTAAATAAGGGTGCAAGTCGAAAGGTTGTGGAGCTGTGGACAATTGAATAGTCACAAGTTTTACTGAAGCATGGTATGTCTGATTATTTACAGAATTTTCTGCCAAAGGATGATTTTCACAGAACAGTTTAAACAGAAGTATCTGCCACTAATGGGCTGGAATGATGAAGATTTGTCTATAACTATTTAAAGGGGATTTCTCACTTGATGCTAGTGTAAGCTCAATAGAACTGGTGATCTTTTAGTGCATTTTAGGAAACAGATTTTACAAACTATAGTGAATTGTCCCCCATCTTGGATTGTTTTGCTTATTAGAAGTCACAAGGCACATTTTTCTGCTGATTGCCTTAGGGTTGAGAGGTGTCCACTCTATTACTGCTATTAAGACTTGTGAAGGCAAAATGGAGAAATTCTCATTGCTGAAGGTCATTGCGTTAATTTGTCTGTGTTGATGATGCAGGTGTTGAGGTGTACTTGTAAAATGAGGTGAGTTTATAGGTGCTTATGTACACCTGATTGTCTGTCTGGAAATTTCTTGTTACTTCATCCTTTATTCATTGCATTTTTAAAAAAAACCACTATATTTTTGCTCCATAAGGATCTGTAACTGAAGGCAAAGTCTTTAATATCTTAGAAGTTTTTTTCTTAAATACAGTGAAGTATTTTGAGACAGTTGTATCAGAAAAGACATTGTTTTCATCAGTCAGCTAAACTTCTTCAAATGAAAACATGTCTTAATTTAACCTATACTTATGGAAGCTGTAAATATAAATAATAAATTGTAGGTGTGTGCTCAGAGGTAGTTTTTGTTAGGAAGATTAGTTTCTTGATCTGTAGAAGGTGCTTATAGGTAATGACTTGTTACATGATCTCCTGCGTTCTGATAAACCATGCTTATTATATATCCTTGGGTTAGTTTGCATTAAAGTTCCGTTAGTAATTTGAAAGATAAAATGAAAGCATGCTTACACAGAATAATTTTAGGCAGTGTGTTTTAAAAATAAAAACAGAAAGTCTAGATAAATGATAAATAGAAAATACAAGACTTGGAAAAATTTGCTTTAGCTGTACTAAATTTAACCTACCATCAAGTAAACAACAGAAGGAGATGATAATTTTCAGGACTTTTAAGGCCTACTTCTCTAAGGTGATGTTTTATTATGCATGTGGCAGTGTCCCAAATGAGTGTTCATGAGATTGCTAAAAAAATTGATCTCTGGTCACAGGCCCACTGTGGTCCAGGAGAGCTCAATGGGTACCATTTTGGACCGCTGTTTATAGGGTTGCAAGAGAGTGGGCTTTAGACATAACAGTGTTTCATCCTGTCCGCGGTTTGGGTCAGCCCTTTCTTTGAAAGTGTGAGAATGGGAATGTTATGCCATTCAGGCCAGAGAAGAATTTTCCAGGGCTGGTCATGAGAAAAACAGAAGCTTGTTAGGAGTTCCTGAGAGGTGACAGTGTTTTTTGATAAGCTCAGAAAGAGCTGAGCCCAAGTGGTGTTTTCAAGGACGAGACCTAATAAGCATTTTCTCAGATCCCACTGCAGCCTGGAAAGGGAAAGCGGGGGGAAGCCCCTACTATCTGTCTTTGAAGCCTTCACTGTACAGAATAATACTAGAGTAGTTGGAAAAGCTGTATGAATATGAAAAGATGAATAGTGTAGACATAATTTAAGAAAACTGTTGTTTTGGTTTTATTTAAATTGGTAACTTGTTTTTTAAAAGCTACTAAAAGAAATTGCTGATAAAACTAAATCACAGAGTTCTAGAATATGCTGAGCTGGAAGGGATCCATCAGGATCATCATGTCCAACCCCTGGCCCTCCACAGGACCATCTCCAAGAATCACACTATGTGCGTGAGAGGGTTGTCCAAATGCTTCTTGAAGTAGACGGATTTGGTGCTGTGACCACTTCTCTGGGGAGCCTGTTCCAGTGCCTGACCACCCTTTGGGTGAAAAACCTTTTTCTGATACCCAACTTTAGCATCCCCTGACTGAACTTCTGGCCATTTACTCAAGGTCTGTCACTGGTCATGAGAGTGAAGAGATTGGTACCTTCCCCTCTGCTTCCCCTCATGAGGAAGTTGTAGACTGCAATGAGGTCTCCCCTCAGTCTCCTCCAGGCTGAACAGACCAAATTACCTCAGCCACTCCTCATAAGGCTTCCCCTCCAGACCCTTCACCATCCTTGTAGCTCTCTTTTGGATGCTCTCCAATAGCTTCATGTTTTTTTTTTTTAAATATTGTGGCACACAAAACTGCACACAGCACTCAAGCTGAGGCTACTCCAGTGCAGAGTGGGACAATCCCCTTCCTTTTCTGATTGGTGATGCTGTGCCTGATGCACCCCAGGACAGGGTTGGCTGTCCTGGCTGCCAGGGCACTGCTGACTGATACTCAGCTTCATTTTGACCAGGGCCCCCAGGTCCCTTTCCATAGTGCTGCTCTCCAGCTTCTTGTTCCTCAGTCTGTACACATGTCCAGGGTTGCTCCAGGTGCAGAAGTTGGCATTTGCCCTTGTTAAACCCTTGCATATTGGGTTGGGGATCACCCACCTCTCTAATTTATCAAGATGTCTCTCAGTGCTCAAGGGAATGAACATCTCTTCCCTTGCATTCTTGGCAAACTTAATTAGTATCCCTTTGACTCCTGCGTGCAAGTCATTAATGAAGATGTTGAAGAGAACTGGGCTGAAGATAAAACCTTGAATTCAGTTTAGTTAGTTTAGAGGAGGTTTGATGAGAGGTTTTTTGGCATAGCAGGTTTTTTGTGGTATAAGGCCATATGTATCTTAAAAGTCACAAAATGTGAAGGGACCTTTAGGGTCATCTTGTTCCAACCCCTCTGCCATGGACAGGGACACCTTCCACCAGACCAGGATACTCAAAGCATCATACAGCCTGGCCTTGAACACTTTGAAAACATAGAGCATTCACAACTTTTCTGAGCAGCCTGTTCCAGTGCCTCACCACCTGCACAGTAAAGAATTTTTTTCTGATACCTAATCTAAACTTACCCTCTTTTACTTGGAAGCTACTCCCTCATGTCCTGTTGCTACTTGCCTTGGTAAAAAAGCCTTTCTCCAGCCTTCTTGTAGGTCCTCTTCAGATACTGAAAGGCTGCTGTAAGATTGCCCCAAAGCCTTCTCTTTTCCAGGTGGAACAACCCGAACTCTTTCAACCTGACCCTGTAGCTTAGCGGCCTTCCTCTGGACTTGTTCCAACAGGTCGTGTCTGTCTTCTTGTCTCTGCTGTGGGCCAGAGCTCTGGATGCAGTATTCCAGGTGCAGTCTCGTGAGAGCGGACTAGAGAGGCAGTATCACCTTCCCGGACTTGCTGGCCATGCTGCTTTTGATGCAGCCCAGGATGTTACTCGTTTTCTGGACTGCAAACACACATTACTGAGTCATGTTATCTGCTTCTCATCCGCCAACACCCGCAAGTCCTTCTCTGGCTGCTCTTCAACTGATTATCTGCCCTGTGTCTGTATTTGTGCCTGAGATTGCCTTAGCCCAAGTACAGCACCTTGCACTTGGCTCCCTTGAGCTTCATGAGTTTCCCACAGACTGTCCAGCCTGTCCAGTCTCTCTGGATGGCATCATTTCCCTCCAGCATGTAGACTGCACCACACAGCTTGGTGTCTTCAGCAAATTTGACGAGGGCGCACTTGATCCCACTGGCAGTGTTGCTGACAAAGATGACAAATTCAGGTCCCAGTACTGACCCTTCCAGACACCACTCATCACTGCTCTCCTCTTGGATATTGAGCTGTTGACCACAACTCTTTTGAGTGTAACCCTCCAGCCAGTTTCTTACTCATTAGGTTGTCTAATCTGTCAGATCATGTCTCTTGAGTTTAGAGATGAGGATGTTGTGCAGGACAGTATCTAATACTTTGCAGAAGTCCAGGTAGATGACGTTAGTCACTTTTCCTTCATCTACCAACACTGCAGAAGGCACCAGATTTGTCAGTCGTGGTTTGCCCTTAGTTAATGTCTGCTGTTGAAATGAAAATGATCCTCCAGTGTTACTCAGAAAAGCCAGTATAATGTTTTTCTTAAACCATTAATGAAGATGTTGAAGAGAACTGGACATTATGAAGTGAACTGTATGCTGTGATAAATTCATGTTGCTTTGAGGGCCAGGATTATTTTACTGTATTAGGTCACTGCACTACCTGTGTGTTAATAGATTTAAGTGTTAAGGCTTGTGTCGTGGTTTATCCCCATCCAGCAACCAAGCCCCATGCAGCCCCTCACTTGCTCACTCCCACACCAGCAGGGTCAAGGAGAGAATTGGAATGGTAAAAGGAACTTGGGGATTGAGATAAAGACAGTTCTATAAGGAAAGCAAAAGCCATGCAAACAAGCGAAGCAAAACAAGGAATTAATTACTGTTTCCTATGGGCAAGTAGACGTTCAGCCATCTCCAGGAGAGCAGGGCCCCAAACACATAAGGGTTACTTGGGAAGATAAATGCCATCACTCCAAATGTCCCCCAGCCCTTCCTTCTTCCCCCCACCTTTATATCCTGAGCATGATGTCACATGGTATGGAATATCCTTTTGGTCAGTTGGGGTCACCTGTCCTGACTGTGTCCTGTCCCAACCTCCCATGCACACCCAGTCTCTCACCAGCATGGCAGTACAGAAAGCATAAAAGGCCTTGGCCCTGTGCAAGCCCTGCTCAGCAATAACAAAATCACTGCTATATTATTAACCCTGTGTTCAGCAGAAATCCAAAATACAGCCCCATACCAGCGACTGTGAAGAAAATTAACTCTACCCCAGCCAAACCTAGCACAAGGTGTAAGAGAAGAAATAAAATTCACCAACTTATCAGGGAAGTTGTAATTTAATAGCCATTGTCCTAGGAAATTAGAGGAAGACAAGTCAGGTTTCTTTTCATCCAAATATTTCTCTTAGAGCAGGGACATTTGCTAAATCTCCAGCTCATGACAATAGAGAACATCAGGAAGATGCTGAGTTGCTGCAAAATTGGGCCAAATATGCAGTGCATTATTCACAGCTGGAGTATTTGGCCTCTGAAATGATACTGAAAATGCCTGAAGCATTTCTAATATCAGTAGATTTTATTGTCACAGATTACATGCTCTACAGAGTAAAGAAGGTCTTGTTTTAACTGTGATGAAAGATACTATTGGAAATGAAAAAACTAAGAATGACAACTGTTTCTGCTCTGAAAACTTCTTTAGCTGAAGAAAACAGCAAAGAAACTCCTGTGTAGTTAGTAGTCATAGTATAGATATGTAACTATATTTCAGTAAAGCAATGAGTAGTAAGCAAGTCAGAAAGAAGAATTTTATATGATTGCTTCCTGTAAAAGGGAAACTCTCCCCTATGTACATGGGAAAGGAATGTATCTCCTGTAGATCTGAAGTTCATAATCAGCTTTAATTATTCTTTGTGCTCTTTATCTAGAAATATTAGTTATCTTACTAATTCTATATATCTTCAGACTGTCTCTTGCTTAATGTATGCAGAGCATACATACCGCATCATATATGTGCTAATTGCATTTTGGCTTCAGCTACAGTAGATAGTTTTTCCTGGGCCTAGAGTTGTTCCACCTTTTAAAGCCATCAGTTGAAGAGATCACTTGAATTAATCAGTGTGTATTTTTTTCTCTTGCTGTACACTGCATGGATGCATGTGCTTGCATTGCATTCTGACCAGTATTAGTTTTAATTATCTGTATTCCTGATAGATGATGAATGGTGGTGAAAATCAACTATTTTTAGTTGCATAGTAACTCATCAAGGAAGAAAGGCTGGTGAAGTTAGGCATACTGAAGTGTTTAGTGGGATTTTGCCTCTTAATTTAGGTTGATTTGCAGATTTTGGTAAAATTATTTACTTTAAAGTGCAAGGAAATTTGAAAAATGCTTTTAAGTGCTGTACTGCCTCTTGTTCTGAAAGTTGTGACTAGTAGTACAAGATCAAGTGTGTAATCCATTGACTTTTATGTACTGTAATGGAAAATACTGTTTTCATATAAAGTACAAAAGCAATAGAATAGTGATACTTTAAATAATAATTTAAAAAACATTTTCTCTTTTAGAGAAAGAACATTTTTCTCTTTTAGGCTTTAGGAAATTACAGTGTACGTGCTTATATGTGCCCTGCATGTTGCTGCTGACTGGCTAAAACTTTTGAATACATAACTGAAAATAATGTACGACATGACTTGTCAGATATCCATTTTCTGACAAACATATTTGATTCATTACTTCACTGTGTGAGTGTTTGTGAACTAAGAGCTACAAGTGTTTTAGAAAGTGTAGTCACAGGCTGCTTAGGGAAGTGGTGGACTTGGCATTCCTGAAAGTGTGAAAGAAATGACTGGATGTAGCACTTAGTGCTGTGGTCCAGTTGATAAACAAGACGGTGCTCTGCCAGTTGATTTCGGAGATCTTTTCTGACCTTAATGATTCTGTGGGGTTTCTTCATTGTTAGCTGATGAACTGAATGTTTGCTATAGCCCTTTTATTAATTTGGATGGCCTAATGAATTATAAATCAGAGATCCTTGGGTGAAAGGCGGAAAGGGACCATTGATTCTAAGACTTCATAATGAAATATCAGTCTACTAACAAAATGGTGAAAATAGCAGTGTGTAGCAGGTCAGAATATGCTGGTGTAAATTGAGGGATTAAAATGGCTTCCTTTTATTGCATTTTGAACTAAAAAAATGAGAGTATTTGGGGAGTGCTTCTAAGAAGGCACGTAAGAATTTTGTGGTGCTGCTTATTTGCAGTTCTTTTTGACTACTTGTGGTCATCATTAGTACTTGTACTTCTTACTCTGGATGTATGCTTCAAAATCTTTGAAGAAGATTTGTGATGAAACTTCAAAATTTCTTGAGTTTCTTTATGGTGATATAGGAAAAAGTGATTTTTTTTCTGCAGAAAGAAACTGTATTGTTCTTGATTAAGTATGTCAAACTTTGTATCAGAGATGTGAAATTGATGAGTATAAAGAGTATATCTTTGTTAATTAGTGAACTGCTAATGGATCAGTTCAACTCGTAAGAAATAAGCATTGGACAATTCTTGTTTATGCATACTTAACCAAAGACCCACTGCATCTGGCAGCAGAGCTCCCCATGTTTTCTATCCAGCATTGTGTGGGCTGGATAGGATTGCAACTGTAATATGTAGAGTTATTTGTTGCACTGCTGAAGACAACCACTGAGACCTTTTTGGTTTGTGTTCTGCAATGTGCTTTATGCTAATTGTTCTGATGCTGACTGAAATACAGAGTTTTTCAGAGGTGGTGGCTAGAAGTTTTATTTATGACAAGTAGCCCTCAGTGAAAAAACAGAAACCACAGAGAAGTATGTACTGTTATTTTTGGTTGGTTTTGCTAACAGCCTAGGACAAAAAAAAAATGCTGCAGTGATCCCAAGATTATTGGTATGAGGAACTACATAAAAAAAGTTGAGCAGCTGATTGAACTGGTCGTGGTCAAATGACTGAAGGACTTCTGTGAAGCAGTGGTAGAATGACATAAATGGAAGAAAGACCAAAGTCTGAAGTCAGGGAGAGGGATAAACAGAAAGAGTGTAATGCAGTGCTTGAGAAGTAAGGTATTTTATAAGAAGTGACAGAATTCTTGGCTTACTTTAGTTCAGTATTTCAGAGTGGCAGATAGCTCTAGAAGCTGTAGAGTGACAAGTGGTTTTGAGAGGTAAAGAGACCCAGGCAGTCTGGAAGGGTAGCCAGTGTATGGTAAATGTGGGCAGAGCCAGGCAAGCCTAGGTGCTGCCAGTGGCACAGATTTGTTAACCTGATACCCTTGACAGAAGCATTTGAATGTGCGTATGTGGTATCACTAGCCGCTGCTGTTGTGTGTCTGTTAAGGTTTACCTCATCTCATAAATGGTCATTACGCATGTACTTAAAATGTTGTGAAATGTGAGAAGGGCAGAGCTGTAATGAACATGGAAATAATGAATTGTGCTTTTATAAAGAAAGCTATGCAATTAGAATGAAGCAAGTGTAAGGGGTGCTCAACTTTGCCTTTAATATTTGTTGAACTCGTATTAAATAGCAACGCATCACGGCAAGCTCAGAAGATCCTGCTAGGAAAGGTGCCAATACTGATTTACATGATTTGGAGAAAAATTTTCCTTGAGTTCTATAGAACAAGTCTTTAAAATGTAAAAGTAATTTAGAAGCCTTCTTTAACTTATCAAGCAGGGTCTGTAGGCAAAAGCTTGAGCTTTGCAGTTTATAAGGATTTGATCTCTGAATTGTATTTTCTTTAATTGTAATCTTTAGATCAGGTCCAAGTATTTTAGATTGTTTTCAGGATGCGCTGTATTGTACACTGCTGCTTTGTTTTGTGTTTAGTTTTCGTATTCTTTGAGCAATTTCTTTTATTTCTCTGAAATAAGAAATCTAAAATCAAAACATTGCTGTCGTGGAGTTTCAACAGCTTGGGCAACAGCAGTTCCTGTTTCAGGTCTGATGTTTGATCGTGGGCTGTGTTTTATTTACAGTGTTCTTAGCACAGAATGTGCTGAAATAAGATCAGGGGAAAACTGTCTCATAGTTTTAACATGCATGTTGTGAAGCGAGGTTCTTTATCTGTTACTTGATCAAAAACATGCTATTGGGTTTCTACTTCCATTTAACAGCCCTTACTTTCTTAAAAGAATGTGAAGTCGCCACTGTAGGTAATTTTTAATGTACAAAGTGGTTCTGATACAACCCAAATGTAAGTACTTAAAGAGCACAGTTGCCTGTCCAGACCTTAGAAAGAACTTGCCATAAGATAAGCCTGCACAGCGGCAACTTGAGATAGCAGAGAAGGGAGAAAGTTGCAACAGGAAGGTGCTAATTCCAGGCCCGGAGGAGGCAAAATCTGGTTAGCGCATCCTGGTTAATGCATCCAGACAAAAATTCCTACTACAGCAAAGTGTGTGAAAGGAAGCAACTGCTCATACACTTATCACTGGTCAAACACAGATCACTCCAAATTATGGGAATATGTGCCATGGATATGTGCAACTTGGGCTTTATAGGTGGTACCCCCAGAAGAATGACTTGGACCTGGCCACCACCAAGAAGCCCAGGGTGAAGGAGGACCAATGGGATGCCACTGGATCCCTCTCGTTGTCTCCCTCCCCCTCTCCAGAGTTGTTCTCTGTCCCCTGGAGAAATAGCATATGGGCCCAATGGACTGATGTGTTTTCAGGAGAACCTTTTGTATGAGAGCTTTTTTGTATTTTGCATGAGAACTTGTTATGTTCAAGGTACATGTCCTCAGTAACTGGATCAGGTATGAACTGAAAGAACTTAACTTGCAAGTCCAAAAAAGTGTCAAAAAGGGCTTTAGATATGTTGTTATTAAAGGAAAAAGGTGTATGTGGAATGTTAATTCTTAATAAAACTGAATGTTTATCACTGTTCACAATGCAATGGCATCTATTGAAGAAGCCCAAGGCAAAATTAAATAAATTGCTACCAATCACTCCAAGCCCAAGACAGTCTTGTAGGAATTAGCCCCAATTCCTGGATGATGTCAGTGCTCTGATCCTTGCAACTCCTAGGGGAAGTGGCGAATGAGACTTGGGTTGATGATTGCCATTGGATTTGCATTTTTCATGATTGGGATAGCTATTGTACACTGTATGATTACTCATGTTATTGCTTCTGTCTTTTCTCCTACTATTGCTTCATACACATCACTCTTGTGGCCAACCTGTGAGCTGAGGAACAAAGTCCCCAGAGGACAGTGTTTGAGCCATGGGGTGGTGTAAGGAGTTAACACAGTTTCCTGGCTCAAACTGTCAAGGACACAGAAGGTACTTGCCTGTAAGATAAGGCATCACAGTGGAAACTTCAGATTGGGGACAGAAGGGAAGAATTTGCGACAGGAAGGTGCTAATTCTAGGCCTGGCAGCGATGAGATCTGGTTAGCACATCCTGGTTGATGCATTGGGATGAAAATTCCCACTGCAGCGAAGTGTATGGGAAGCAACTGTTCATGTACGTATCACCAGTCAAAGAAAGATCACCCCAAGTTAGGGGAATACTCTTCTGTATTCTCCCTCCCTTGTTAACAGTTATGGCACATTTAAACTTCTTTAATTCTTCATCCTTATTGTATCATCTTAATTTCACACTTGTCCTAATTTTGGCTAGGACAGCGTTAATTTCATCTCTCTTGCCAGGAGGGAGGTGGAGCCTGGAGCTATGTGAGCAGGGCCAGGTTATTTTATACCAGCCACACCATCACTAGGGGGTGTGGCTTTATATTGGAGAAAAAGGAACATGACACAGAATGGCTGTTATTTTGCTCAATTTTTCCAGGAGAGCAAAGCAGCAAACAGAATGCTGTGGTGGCATGGTGTGGGCAGTCTAGCTGGAGGATTTGTCCATTGTTGGACAGGCCTTGGGGAGAAGCATGAGTGCAGACGATTTGTCTGCAATTGTTTTTCATTTTCTTGGACTCATGGAAGAAGATGGTGGCTGTGGTAATGTCTGCTATATTCTCCTTTGTCTCAGGAATCTGTGTGTTACTGGACACAGTAACACTGCGTCAGTTGGACTTTTATAAGCATTTTTTGCATGTGATCACCCTCTTTTATATGCTGTTGTTATTAGTATTGTTGCTACTACTGGTTGAGTTCCTTAGCTCATTGCTGTTTTTCTAGTGAATTGTTGTCTCGATCCATAATCTCTGTCTTTTTGTCCCTTTCTCACTGGAGCAGTTGGGGGAAAGGAATTGGCAATTCAGAACTTTATTTCCAGTTGAGTTTGAGCTACAAGAGCTCTCAACAAGAAATCTTTTTATGAGAAGAATTTCTGTGCATTGATCTCACAGTTCTGTGAACTTCCAGAGTAGAGTTTCCTTACAATAACTGCATATCAAAGTTTCCTACACAGTGGTTTCTTCAAGTACATGGACAGATAATGGCAAGTTAAAAACGGAGCTTTTTACAGGTTATGTTGAGATTCTTACCTGTATGCAAGTAACTGATAATTACATGTCTTTAATGGATCAGGCTTCAACCTCTGGTTTTGTTTGCTAGGTTTCTTTAGGCAATTTGTAGTAAGGGCTTTTTTTTTTCCTGTCCAGTTATAAAAAAGAAAATCTAGACTGGTACAGCCTGGGCCTTTGTAACCCTGAAGGTAAAAAGTAGTGCTTTTGTGATCATACATACTTATTATTTTGAGTCGTGTTCAAGTATGTTGAAAATACTGCCTTCCACACAAAAGGATCTACAGAGGAAGCAAGCCAGATGTTCTTTCTAAGGAGTACCCAAATGGCAGATGAAAACAGTAGTATTCTTTACGCCAGAATTCAACATTCATGTTGGATAGAGAACTTCTACTGTGTCCTGAGGGACAGCATAAAATATCAAGCCAGTCAGATGAGAATCAAGATGACATTATCTTAATTTGTAGCTGTCCAGAAAGTCTGAAAAAATCCTTTGTTTGCAGTAGGATTTAGACACACTGTGGAAAGTGACCCCCTGGTATATTTCAAAAGAGTAGGCATTGGATTCTAGATACCTAAACTTTCCGGAAAGTACTTCTTGCTGTCGAGAAAGACCTTGACTCCTAAAGCTGAGCTTCAATAATCAGTTTCAGTGATGTGGTACTAGTTAGGTCTATTGACTCTTATCTTGGGCTGGAAAACATTTAGGAAGTCTCACATTTCACAGATACTTTTTCACATTCAGATTTTACTCATTTTAAGACTAAAACACATATATATGTGACTATTTTAAGACAAATACCCTATCCTTCATTGCATAGTGCTTAGAATTCTGAAATTGATCTCTCTCCCAGTAATCCAGGGCTTTTCAAGGAGCATCTGCTCCTCCCATCAAGTGTGATATAATGTGTTCTTCATGTGATTTAAAGCAGTTGTCCTGCCTGGTAGCGTCTAACACGATTACTCTGTGTTTTGGATTTTTGTTCGGTGTTTCTTAGCAGAAAGGGAAAGGTCCTATTTCCTTGTATTTTTTTGCTTTTCATGCTGTTGATGGATGGATGCTCTAATGCAGACGAGAAGACACTTATTTTTTGTACCTTGAATCTCCCACAGTGATGGGGGATATTACAAATGCATGTGCATACAAACTTACGTAAACATAAGAGTAATGTAGACACTAAAAATAATTTATAAGCTTGGAGGAAGTAGCATCTTTTTATCATTTAGCCTATAACACTTTTTTTTAAAAAATCAGAACTAGCTGCATTCTAGCATGGGGGCTGAGAATCCTGTGCCCTCCTGACCTCTTCACTGGTGTTTCCAAAGATTAGTCTTGCAAGGTAATCCTCTGATCCTATAAAGGTGTTAATTAAGTCTCTGAAATTAAAAAAAGTAAGTTTATTTAAAGTACTGTTTTATAGTACCATCCTGAATGAAGTTTTTACTGCTGCCTTTACAAAGTAGCTCAAATATACACTGTCAGAGTTTATTTCAAATTACACCCATTGTAAATTTTAAGGGCTGAATTGGATGAAGTGAGACAGGCTGCTTTAATGATATGGCATGAGGAAAACGTAATGGAAGTAAAGCACAAACTATACCAGGGTCCCTAACAGCTTCATTTTGCTAATTCAAAAAGTGAAAAACAAGTCTGGATAGGAAACAATGGAAATTACACTTTTAGGATTTCTCTCTGGCTGTTCTTTCCATTCGTGTTTATTTTTCTTGTGTGTAAGAATTTTTGAATGCAGTATTCACAGGTTACAATCTACATGTGATCTTGTAAGACTATACTAATGTTTCAAGTTAATGAAATTAAACTAAAACAAAATAAATCCACCTTTCACCTTGATCACTGTTTCTAACTTTAAGAGAGCTATGGTAAGGACATATGCTAAAAGATGATAGGTTTAATGAAACTTGCTCAAACTGTTGCCTGAGATAGCATCCTTCTGAAAAAATAGTATCTTTTGTAAAGCTACCTATCTAATTCTGAACGTTTGGGATAATTTTTCAATATAATTACTGTTGATAGTTATTTTTCTACTATAGTGTTACCAAATTTTTTTTAGGAATCCTAAGTTATGTCAACTTCCCTGGTTTCACTCTTGTCTTCATAACTGTGGTGGTTTAAGACCAGCTGGAAATTCTACTCCAAATAAGCCACATCTTTTCTCCCTGCCCTTCTAGTAAGAGATAAGGGACAAAGGCAGTCACTGTGGGTTGAAATAACAATTATTGCAAGCAAACAGGAGTGGTATAAGAAACACACAGTAACAGCAGAGGTATTGATAACAAAAGTATAGAAAATGAGAAATTGCTTTACACACAAAAAGAGGTGTTCACCACCATGACTTAGCTTTGCCTGGCTGCCAGGACAAAGACAAGATGGCAGCTGTTCCCACACTTAGTGCCATGTGGTTTCCCCAGACACAGGCAAAGTGGCAGGTGCTCCTCACAGCCAGCTCTCCCTGTCCCCAAGCCCAAGACAACA
The DNA here is from genome assembly GCA_013399195.1 of Dicrurus megarhynchus. NCBI lineage: Eukaryota > Metazoa > Chordata > Aves > Passeriformes > Dicruridae > Dicrurus > Dicrurus megarhynchus. The sequence goes on from VXAD01006005.1 coordinate 156,917, forward strand.
GAAGACAATGTCAGACAAATCCTTGAAAGCAAGACCATCCATGTCACACTGCACCACTGCATCATTCCTCATGGCTGCTTCTTGAACCGGTGATGCTGCTTTTGACCTCTCCACTCGGCTCCACTGGACTCTGCTGTGCTCGGCACCCAGAGCCACAGTCTCCTGAGGTGACAGCGATTGAAACACGGGCGAAGCAGTGATACTGCAAGGACATTTATTAGTAAAAGGCACTGATATTTATACTGATTTAGCTTCTGCATAACAATTTCCACTTGTTCTGTCTACCTGCTAGCTAATGCGTAGCAAGCCACAATGTTACTTCTTCTTTCACGCAATTGCTTATCACAGCAGGATGTTCCATAATCTTCAGCAGAGTGTTCTGTTCTTTGCAGAAGGATGTGATTTCTGCAGTTCTTATTTCTCATGACTCCTTTTGGACCAACTTCAGTAAGTCAGCTGTGCTGTTCATGTCATTCAACTCATTCTGCTCTGCAACACTCCCCCCGTTATGTTCTTATGTATAGCACGCTCTGAACTGCATTACTAACCATTCTTTGCATACATTGCAATAAGCGAGGCACAATCATAAAAAGGCACAAAAATATTCCCAGTACATAAATTCCCAATCGCAGTAGCCTCTCAGCCCAACTGGAGATACTCAAATCCTGGAAAAGTTGGCTTAGCCAATCTGCTCTGTCATCCCATTGCAGTTTCTTAACATTTTCCTCCAATTTCTGAATGCTGGCATGTATAGCTGGAGAATCATCAGATAAATTCATACAACATATTCCTTCAAAATCCTGATATCCATGACCATAGGCTAACAACAAAAAAATCAATGGCAGCACGATTTTGCAAAGTAGCATGGCGTACAGAATCAACATCTGCAAAAAGGCCAGAAAGAGCAATAGAAGTTGCAGTAGTTTGTTGAGTCAGCCAACAGCCAAGCTTTTGAAAGGTTGTAAGGGCTTTGGCTGCTGCAACACCTGGAACAAAAACTGAAGCAGTCCCAACAAGTGGGGAATTCCAAAACTGTGCATTTGGGTCACAGTCTTTGGTAAATTCATGAAGCGCACGCCTGTGTTGGTCCCGATCTGCCTTATGTGTATGATTTATAATCATGGTTAGATTAGGAGTTAACATTGTGAAGCAGCCAGTAGTGCAAGGTCCGCCAATCGCTCACGAAGGCAAAGCAGGCTAAGTACAATCACCACAAATCAAAAATATCCCTTGAGGCAATTTACATGGGAGAGAATCTGAGGATGCATTGTATACAGAGCCATTGGATATTACGGCTTGACTGCACCACGAAGAGCTATTGTGGCATAACAACTGACTTAGGGAAACATCCTGAGTCATCTTGTAGTATGGGTCACTGTTATACTTCTTCCCTAATTTGTTACAATTGAAGTATATGCAGTATATTAATTGATCCTAGAATTTCAAGTTCCTGTGGTTCTGAAGGGGCAGGGGGTAAACGATCATCCCAAGTATTGAAATTATCCATACATGATACCATGGAGGTATTGCAGAATACGTGGGGTTCCCTACTCTGGGCTTCTGTCACAATCACTTGTGGGTCAGCTACGGGAATTCCTACTAGACATGTATGGAGGGGTGCCTGAGGTGTGGCCAGTGATAAGCATAGTGCTGATTGGTTCAAAGCCTTAGCAAGAGTGAGCCACACATTACCTTGTGGCAGTGGGGGGATGGTAGCCTCTACCCAACCGCTGTCCTCCTTTAAGCATAAAATTATCAAAAGGAGAGGACCCATCACATTTGGGGAGCCAGTCCCTTTCCCACACATACTGGTGTGGGAGTAGACCGTATTTCCACCCACACACCCAACAGAGCACTATGCAGTTCCCAAAGGAATAGCATAGGGGATCGGATCGCATCTAGTGCACTTTGCTTGGCGATGCTGTGCCTCGCAAACCCACCTTTTATGACAGCTGGTGCCTTCACAAAATGCCCACGCCTGATGAGTAGGGTCAGCACATTCTAAACACAGAATAGGATTATTTTCTGATTGTAGATACTGCTCTTTGCATTCTTCCTGGACCCATCTGATGTCTTCTTGTTCCTTCTCGAGATGGCATGCTAGTCGCAGGTCAATGTACCAGTATCTTTCACGGTAAGTGCTAAGGTCCACAGGAAACCAAGGGTCTGAGAGATTTGGGAGTTGGTGATGCTGAGGCAGCGCCAGGGTTATAAAGCTTCACCAGTCAAGCTGGTATCCACTGGGGTCCTGTTTCTATGGAAACACAAGCATAACGCCTTCCCCAGGTTATCAGGGCATAAGGAACTCGTATCTGGTTACTTTCTGGAACCTTGGTAAGAACCTGGGCTTTTTCTACAGTATCTATGCATTCCTTCATAGCCGTAATATGCTTTACTATAGGTGGTATAGGGTTGTCTCCATAAAAATTAAAAAAATTATAGACATTTAAGGCTTTGGCTAAACAACTCTGTGGAGTTTCCCCAAGCATTCCCCCTTTCTGTTCAGCAGTAAGGTTTTCAAAGTAGCATAGCTGTGCTCTACAATGGCTTGATCTGTTGGCGAATGAGGAATGCCCATAACGTTGAAAGGAGAAGTGTAGCTTCTGAGAAATGTAAGTAGGGCTATTATCTGTTTTTACTTGTCGAGGCACCCCCAAAGCCACAAATGCCTGTAAAAAGTGATGACAAATGTCCCGGGAGGCCTCGCCTGTATGGCAGGAAGCATGAACTGCTCCAAAAAATGTGTCAACATGCACGTATTTCATGCGACCAAAGTCAAGAAACTGTGTAACATCAGTTTGCCAAACGTCCAGCTTTGTAGGCCTCTGGTGTTGACTCCTGTTTTCACACAGGCAAAATTATAGCACTGGCAATCTGGGCAAAAAGCGATAATATCTTGAACTTGGCGCTGAGTTAAAGTCTTTTGCTGTGCTTTTGCATTTTGATGAAAGAAAGCATGACTAAGGCGTGCCTATTCCTATGTATTGGGGTCTGTCACAACAGGGGTGGTGAGCAGGTCAGCTTGCCAATTGCTTTCTGCCAATTCTCCAGGAAGAGTGGTGTGTGACCGAGTATGAGTAACAAAATATGGAGAAACGCGTTGATCTAGTAAGCGACTCAGCTCGCATACCTGTTTTGCCAACATAGGGTTGGTAGGGCTGCGTAAAAGAGAGGCTTCTGCCCTTTCTATGAGACCTGCAACGTATGCAGAGTCTGTAACCAGGTTAAAGGGTTCTTGCCATTTCTGGAAAGCTCTTACAGCTGCGATGAGTTCAACAACTTGAGGGGGCCCAGGGGCAATTCAGATATTTGAATCCCATTGGCCTGTAGTCAGGTTTCGGCAAATTAAACAGACTTCTGTGTCTTTCCTGATCCATCGGAAAACACTGTTAGAGCTGAAAATGGCACTTCAGAGCGCTTGAGTTTAAGCACAGGACCAAATCCTGTGGCAAATAATTTGTGTGCTGGCGAATGCACTAAAATCTGCCCAGGAAAAGCAGCCAGGGCAATTTGAAAAATCTCAGCAGTTTGTTGAAGCCATAGTAGGTATGTAGAGGTACAAGGGACAAAAATTGCTGCGGGTTTCTGTCGTGCAAGGGCACAGGAGCATCTTCGTGCTTTCATTATTTATTGTGCAAACATCTCATATTGCATGGTGACAGTCTTAAGACATTGCATGACGAAGAAACAGCAACTCCAGAATTACTCCAGTAGGGGATCAGTCAGATGGTCATCCCACTGAAGCAGCAGTCCATGCGGTTGTCGGCTGGGGTTCAAAATAATAGTCAAAATAGGTAATTCTGGATCCCAACAAGCCGCTTGGCGTGCAGCAATTGCTGATGCCACGTGTTGTAGGGCTGTATGCCCCTCAGGTATAAGAGTCCGGGGTGACACAATATGGGTGTCACCTTTTAATAACTCAAACGGTGGTTGAAGGTCTTGATTGGTGATGCCAAGCAGGGGCCGTACCCAGTTGATGGTACCTAACAACTTCTGCAGATCATTAAGCACGTTGACCTGTGTCTGCAGGCTGATAGCCTGAGGTCTCACAGTTTGCTCTGTGGTGCGCTATCCCAGGTACTGTGGAAGGGTGTTGTACCTTTTCTGAAGCAATTCTTAGTCCATGAGAATGCATATTCTTGCACGTCGTTTAACTCATTCTGCTCTGCAACACTGGGGGAATGTTTTTGGCATTCGTTTCCAGTCATGCTCACTTCAGCTTTCAGTAGAGTCAGCTGTTGGGATCCCCCTGTCACCCCAGAAATAGAGATGGGTTCTGCCTCTACATATCTCGATGGCATCATGGTACATGGTGTGTTGGTGCCAACTAGAGCCTTACATTCTTATGGGTCTGGTGTGCCAGTAGACCTAATTATTCCTTTCCCCCTCCTCTTACGAGGCAGGGCATCTCTAGGTCTGGTCATTGTTACTTCTTGTAGATATGACCTGGAGGTCCCTTCAGGAGGATCAGAAATAACATCAGCGTTTTTAATCTCTCTGAGGACTTGCCCAAGGGAAACGGGGCAGCATTTTTTACCAAAGAGTTTCATGTGGTGGTTATCCTTCCTCTCAACACAGGTTCCTGTGCTGCTACAGCAGAGGTGGGTTTTCCATCCCACCTCCTCATGTATTCTCAGTGGTCATGCAGGTAGAACCACAGATTACCTTGTGGTGTGTACTCTCTCTCTCAAGCTGGGGAGCACCTGCTCCCTAATAGCTCCCTCTTATCTGTACTGGCAGGGCATGGGACATGTCCTCCTTAAACTTTTGGTAGTACTTTTTAAATTGTTGTTGGTCCTCTTTAATTTCCCCATTTAATTGCTGTAAGTCCTTGGACAGTCATTTCACAGATGAGATGCAGGCCTGTATTGGGATGGAGATAGTATATTCATATAGCTGGAGTTTGGTAGCCAAATTGTTCACTTCTTTTCCTCCTTCCTTATATGACTTCACTGCCAATGAGTTGGCATGTGACACCAGCACACTCTGTAGGAACTTCAGCCACATGTTTAGTGTACACTGGATGTCATCTCTATTTATAGGGGACTGCTTACTATTTGAATCCTTACAGATTATCTCCAGGACAACTTATTCTCTGAGGTACTGGATGCCTTGCGTCCGTGGTGTTCCACTTTCGTTGATGCACTAAAAGATGCATCCATGCAAAGACATCTCTCCATCAGACTTGACGGGAGTTACTTCCAGAGGCTGAGAGTTTCTGGTCTTTTCTAAATCCCCATGTCAATGCCTGCATCCCAGGACAGGGATCCTAATTGCTTGGCTTCATTGCCATCTAGCGTTGCACCATTTGCCATGATATCCTAGCATCAAGCAGCCAGGTCAGTAGGGGCTCACCAGGCTGGCAGCTGGAATCTTTTTGTGCATCTCAGAGCTCACCCATGGATAGGGATCAGGAGATTATGTCTGGCCATGTCTTTTCCTCTGTTTTTGAGGGTCCTGTTTCTTCTTCATCCCTCATTATGCAAATTGATTTGTTCTTGAATTTTTTCCTCAGAATAGGGGCAATTGCTACTGGCATGGGTTGTTCCTCTGGTTCAGCTGCAGTTTGAGTGGCCTTGGTGCCTGATGGTCTGCTTCCCTCTCCTCCCCCTGAGAGTGCTGTGCAGTAGCAAGCAGTGTCTGATTAGTAGTAGCCAGGGCCCAGCATGTTGTGTAACTTCGTGCCTCTCTGGAGCTGTGACAGCATTTTTCTTTCAAATATTTTGCCACTTGTATCAGGGTCCTGTATTTTTTGGGGGTTAACTTTCAAACCACTGGAGCAGCATACTCCTTTAAAAGCTGGCTCATTTTCTGCCCCATCCTATGCTACTCATGACTGTTCAGCTCCAGGGCAGTTCTCTGAACAACTTCTCTGAATGTCTCTATCCTGACTCAAAACATGGCGTAGACTTCACTTATTCTAAATTTCACTTATTCTAGGCTGTACTGAAGAAATTTGGCAAACATTGCAATTAGAATATGCTTTCTTTAACATCCAGATGGAATTCAAGATTCTCAAAAACTGTTGTAGCAGACCCAAAGGAGGAAAAAGGGGTTGAAAGGCTGAGAAAAATCGTCTCCTGGCCCCGCTACAGGCTGGGTGCTGTTATTAATGAATCCTCAGAGGTAGCAGCCAAGGCTAGGACGACTGAACAGCACTGAACACAACATCCCAAATGACCCTCATTGCTACTGATGTGGTCATGTCATAAACTGATACCACACATTACAGCAACAAAGCAATCCTGATCCTTCTCCCTACTCTGAAAAAATAGTATCATGAGGCGCATATATGGGAATATATACAGGGTTAAATATCACCCCCCCCATGAACAGATAGAGCAGGTGTAGCTAGGGAGTTCTGTACCTAATACACAGATTTTTAGATCAAAGTTGTCTTTACTCTTTCATGGCTCACAGGGGGCATCAATTGAATGTGGTGGTTTGACACCAGCCACAAATTAAACTCCAAATAAGCCTATCCCCTTCCTCCTGACCAAGGAAGAGACTATGGGTTGAGATCACAATTTAGTGAAAGCAAACAGCAGTGAGAGACAGCAGAGATCACAATTTAGTGAAAAGCAGCACTGTAATAGCAGCAATATTAATAATAAAAATATACTAGAAGAGAAGGTGCTTTATACACAAAAATCGGTGTTCACCACCTCTGTGTGGCAGCCGGGACAAAGACAAGATGGCGGACACTCCCTGTGCTACACGTGGTTTCCTCAGACAAAGACAAGATGGCAGGCACTCCCCAGAGTTGGCTCTCCCTGTCCCCCAGGCCTGAGACAACGGAAAACAGTGACAGTCCTGTGAAAGCAAGATCATTTGCATCGTACCGCTGTTACTGCTTTGTTCCCTATGGCTGTTTCCCACACTAGTACCACTGCTTTTGCCCTTTTCACTCTGCTAGGGCTCGGTTCCCAGCAGCACCACGGCTTTTAACCACTCCACTGGGTTCAGCTGTGTTCGCCACCCACAGCCACACTCTCCTGAGGGACAGGAATGGATAAGGAGTGTCAAGAGAGGGCAGGGTCCACTCAGCTGATTCCAGCAACCTCTCTGAGGAAGAGAGGTAAACAAAGTGGTGTCATTTCTGGGGATTACTCACCTTTTCTTTCCCCCAAGGCCGTTCCCCACAGTGGTGATGTAGACATTGTAGAATAGCAATAGAAGCCATGCCCATCAGTTCTGAGCTGCACCCCCTCCTTACAACCACAAGAACTTACTAGCAAACCTTTTAATATTGTTTTTCATTATGGTAAATAACTTGCCCACTTGTTTATGCTAAAATATTTTAGTAAATAATTAGAAATTGCAGTGTTCTGCCTCTTGAATTTTAAAGACACCTTGTCAGCTAAACACAGTTCACACGAATTTCAGATTCTTTTAGGCTTCTGCTACAGTTTCATCACTATGGCATTGTAGTGTGGAGTTAACTTTAAATTTTGTGAGTTTATTTCTGTCATGAGTGGTTCATGTTGGAAGGGGCCTTTAAAGAACATCTAGTCTAACTGCCCTGCTGTGGGCAGGGACTTCTTTCTGTAGACGAGGTCAAAGCCCCATACAGCCAGTACCTGTGCAGTGGTACATATGTGTTTATATATATGCACACACAGTTGCATGTCAGTGCTGCCTGTTTCTGTACAATTGTAGATAGCACCTCTCTGGGTAGAGAGGAAACTCCAGAAGCCATCATAGTGGAGAGGTAGTTACACCTGATTTGGGGTCTTCCAGGTCATAGACATGTTTCTGAAATGTATTATTTCCGTGGCTGTCAGCTGCAAATCACTTTTATCTTCAGACTTCATGTACTGTAACTGTACTTTCTTCTCAGACATCAGATCTTACTATCTACACAAAATCCTAATGTAAAATAAAAGAAGTTCTTAGTAACAAATATGCTGGTTAAGCTGGTAGGATATTTCAAAACAAATTTGGAATTTGAGTTGCTGAATTCTTGTACCACAGGAAAGCATTTGGGGTTTTTTATTAGGGAAGGAAAAAAACCCAGTAACAAACTAAAACTGGCATATTTTTATTCCCCCCATTATTTAGAGATATCTTTGGGAAGGCAGGTGCAGAAGACTTGCATAGAACAATCCTTTCTGCTCGCATAATGAGGATTAGGGAGTTTAAATAACAGACATGCTTCATCCAACTTGTTAGTGCTGGAACAAACTATGCTACTGCTTCATCTGAAACGTGTACCAGTAGCTCTGAGCTGCGTTACGGAAATCACGATGTTACTTACCAAGGAATCTAGTTGATGCATTTCAGTTTAGAATGGCTCCTTCCCCAGAACATTCTTGTGCTGGTCCTCCCCTGAGCAGCTAGCAGTGGAAGTTCTCAGGGATTGCCTGCAGAAGTGTAGATAGCGCAGTAAAAACGTTGAAGCCCACCAGGTGGTGCCAGAAGGCCTAATCACTGGTGGTTCTGACAGCTGGAACAGACCTGAGAAGGTGCGAGCCTGCCACTTCTGTCAGAAATTGTACAATCTGAATACAAGCAACACATGCTATTACCCTTCCTCTCCTTCCAAACTTTTACCCCTAAAGCATTTCCTCAGCAAATTACTTCCTTCTGTATTCATGATGGTAAAATTTAAATACACTGTTTAGGAAGTAAGGCACTTAAAATTGTGGGCTTGGTGTCAGCATTAATTATCACTAGTTTTGTGCTGCTAACATCCCTCTTCAGTGGATAGTAGAGCCATGGAGCTTTCACAAAAATGCTGTAAACAGCATTATGCTGTGTGTTGCAGTGAAATGCATGCAATTTTATGGAAATATAAACATGAACGTTAACTAAAATTTATGCTAGAGAATTATCTTAGGTGGTTACACTCACAACCTTTTAATGTTTCTAAACAACTAAGTTTATAGAGAGGGTTAAGATGTTTCACAGTGAAAACCGAAGTCTGTGCAAGTTGGTTTTTCCGTCATTTCCCTTCATACCGCAAAAATCATTTTTTCATGACTTTATTTTTTCTGTCTTTATGTCATGTCTTTCTGCCTGTTTTGATAGAATGATTCTACTATTCTCATATAAAACTGGTATGATTGACAATTTGTAATGCTAGTGTTTTTCTAACACTTAAATAGTCTCTGAAACACGCCACAATAGTTAGACCACTATCAGACAAAGTAGTCATCTAATTTCCATGGGTTTTTTTCCTAAAGTATACTTTCGTGTAGAAAGGCTTGTAAAACCAAATAAGCAACACACATGGGCTGGTGAGTAGCATCTCACAAGTCAAAACAATGTCTGTTTTTTAAGTGAAACCTGCAGCTGCAGTGATGGTGACCTATGCTGTTGGGTGTTGGGGAAATGGGTGTCTGACAAGTAGGCAGTGGCACTTCTCTTCTGAAAGTTACTAACTTACTTTGGATGTCTCACTTTGTATCCAAAAAACCCATACTTATGTTGGATTTACTGTATCTGCTAACTCTAAAAGGTTGATTGTTTCATTGATCATCTTACATATAGCCAAACAAGGAGTATTTGCTCTTTCTTAACAGCTTATTGTGACTGAATGCATAAGTGCTAGCAAATGAATTGTGACTTTAAAAGGATTAGAAGTAAATTTCCTGTTTCTGAAGCATGATTTCAGGAATTTGGGGCATAGTAATGATTGGGGATATTCTATTAAAAAAATGTAGCTGGTAGAAAACAATATCTTTTGTGATGTCTTCGTTATTTTTCTACACAACTGCATAAGCAATACAATCTAAATACATAGTGCTTTATATTTTTACTATGAATTGGAAATCTTGGGAGGGGGAAGTGTATAATATAGGTGTTACGAAGTAACTTCCTTGAATAGCAGTTCAACAGCTTATTGTAAAAGTGTGTATTGTTTTCTAAATCTGAAGAATTTTCACATTTTGTGGATTTGTGGTGGTGGTTTGGTTTATGTTTTGGAGGGATTGTTTTTTTAGTTTCGTGGGATTTTTTAGATCAGAAGATACAAGATTACAGTTATTTCTCAACTAATAGCTTTTCTGTAGGAAAATAGTTGATCTCTTGAATGCTTATGCAGTACCTGTGAGACTGAGTATGGTAGTATATCACAACAGTGCTACGAATTCGGAGTTGGTTTTTCATAATCTGTGATGTTTCTGTATTAATGTGTTTTAATCCATAGGAAAATGCATCTGAGTTCAGTAGAAAAAAATAATCCTCCTTCTGTGTTTCCAGTAAAGTAGTTAAGCAAGCTAATTGCTTCCTCTTAGAATATTGTTGAATATGGTTGCCCTAGTATCATTTAGCATTGTTGGGTATATACTGGTAGATTTCAGGAAGAGATGAAATGTGGAAAAACTAGTAAGTTTCTGTAAATATTTTTTTAATTTCACAAGTTCTTATGAATTCCTGACTGTGAATGTCTTAAGTTAGTTCTTTCTAAAAACTGCAGATTACTGAATGTTTGTCCCTGTTGCCGCTTTTTCCTAGGTGTATTGCTCTTAGTTGCTGTATTGTTCCTAGAAGTCAATGGGTACAAATTCATGAAAGAATTGTCAAGTGTTAGATGTAAATGCATTTTTCTGTGTAACAGTTTTACCATACCTCAGAGGATGTTAAAACCTCTATGTTCCCTTATTCAGTAAGGCACAAGCTTAAGATACGATTTTTCCTCTGCTAGATCACTAGTTAGGGGCATTTTTCTGGTTTTAACCCCTGTAGGAAAATTGACAACAGCTTCCAAAACTGAAGTAAAAGAGAGAAGACAGTGCTGTACCACAGAATAGAGAGGCCGTGTCTCTCTCACAGCTGAGCAGTGACATTTCTTATGGAAATTACCTGATCTCACTTGCCTTAGTTGTGGGCAACGCTGAAGTTTCTGGCCCAAAAATGTTACTCTGAAATAAGTTAACCTGTAATGCTTTGATTTTTTTCACGTGGTCAAAATTTTTTGTAATTAATTCCTGAAAAAGGCATTAAAAAGTTGTCCTCAGTTACCTTCCTCATCTAGAGGAATGTGATGACTGAATGCTTTAGGAATTTGATGAGCTTAGGTGGAGAGAATTGCCAGAAACTTAAACAGATCTATGAATCATCAGATCTATGAACTATCGACCTACTCAACAAATTGCTTGAGCAATCATTGCAGTGGAATCAGTGTTTTTAAAACCTTTCGTGCTGCATTTTTTTTCAACAGGCTTTTTAAAATTTCTATGAAGCAAAGTTATTCTGCTATGTGAGTGGGAGCACGTTATTTCTAACCAGTGGAAAGAGTTGATTTGTGCTTTACCCTGGTAAAGGTAGTACAGTTTCTTCTAAGTCAGTAGTCAGTCTTCCCTGTGTTAAGCTCAATGGTTTTTAAGAAGCTTTTTTCTCTATGTAATTGACAGTGATGTGGAACTTTACTGTGATGAGGACATAAAAGTAGCAGCCCTGTATTTGTTCGGCCATATATATTGCTGAATGTTTTCAGAATAACAGAATGTGAAGGAATATCCTGTTGCGTATGAAAACAAGCATTAAAGTGAGACTTGGTTAAGATAGAATATTTTTGTTTCAAAATCAAGCTGCTTATACGCCACCTGTTTGTTTTTCAGAGTACTGTAATTGAAAGTGCATCTTCTACATTTGAGGAAGGAGAAGTTCTTGATTGAATGGTGGATTAATAGGTGGTTGTCTCGTCCTAAGACTAAAAAGATATCCTGGAAGTTGGAACGAACTGGATTTTCACCCTAGTCCAGCAGCTTTGCTGCTCACTTAAACACAGATGAATGAAGACCCCATTTGGAAAATCACCAGGTCAGCGGTCCAGAGCTGATGCAGGTGAGGTGTTCTTTCTGGTGGTTTCCTTTGCTTTTAATGGATAAAAAGTGTTCTTACTTTATTAACTTTTTAAATATGTTAATGATTTGCTGTCGATGTTAATGATTTTATGCAAATCACAGATTTTCCCACGGAAAGATTCTGGAATACAACTTAAAAATGCAAATGTCATCATTCCTGTTTTAAAAGAAAATTTACTTTTGTTCTAGAAGATCATGGATTGAAAAGACAAATGTAAATTTAGCAGTACAGATCTGACCTTCCTGTTTTGTGTGGTGTCAAAACAGTTCATTAATCAGTGACCTGTGTGGGGAAAACAATGTATTTTTTATCACCAACCATTGTGAATTGAAGTATTTATGAAATTCTCAAGAAACCAACCAACTGACAAGTGCAATTGGGAAAGCTCAGTTATTAAAATACCCAAGCAATAGACCATTCTGGTGCTTTCAAGTACTTGTCTGATTCATTAAAAACTGAAACAACTGATACTGGAAGATTTCACCCTTTAGAAAATTTCAAGCTTGTATTTTACCTGCTGCTGTGTTAAAATGTGCTATCACTTATTTGAAACATGTACTGATTCCAAAGGTAATACCGTTACCTTTCAAGTAACAGTTACAGTTTTCAAAGGAGAGATCCAGTACGAAGTTACACTTGGTTAAGTGACCAGATTGAGACAGTGATGAGTGGAATTTCTCAGGTGTCAGTATTGGGAGCAGCATTGTTTAACATCTTATTCAGTGGTGGGGACAGTGGGATTTGGTGCACTCTCAGCAGGTTTGCTGATGACACCAAGCTGTGTGTTGCCGTTAGCACGCTGGAGGGAAGGGATGCCATCCAGAAGAACCTGGACAGGATTGAGAGGTTCATACCTTGCGATGTTCAACAAAGCCAAGTGCCAGTTGCTGCATCTGTCAGGGCAATTCCAAGCACAAATACAGCCTGGATGAAGAATGGATTGAGAGCAGCCTTGACAAGAAGGACTCTGAAGCGTTGGCAGGTGAGAAGCTCGGCGTTACCCGTCAGGGTACACTCACAGCCCGGATGGCCTCTCACATCCTGGGCTGCATCAAAAGCAGCATGACCAGCAGGTTGAGGGAGGTGTTATTGCCTCCTTAGTCTCCAGTGAGACACCACCTTGGAGTACTGCATCCAGCTCTGGGACCCCTAACATGAGAATGATGTGGACCAGTTGGAGTGAGTCCAGAGGAGGGCCATGAACGTGATCCGAAGCCTGGAGCACCTCTCCTACAAGAACAGGTTGCAGGAGCTGTGGTTGTTCAGCCTGGAGAGAGAAGGCTCCAGGGTGCCCTAATTATGGCCTGCAGTACCTGAAGGGGACTTAAAGCTGGAGAGGATCTATTTACCAGCTCATGTAATGACAGGATAAGGGGAAATGGCTTCAGACTGAAAGAGAGTAGGTCCAGAGGATGGCCATGAGTGACCAAAGGGCTGGAGCTCCTCTCATATGAGAAAAGGCTGAGAGTTGTTGTTCAGCCTGAAGAAGGGGAGGCTCCAGGCAGTACAACCTTTCAGTTTTTGAGTGGGGCTTGTGAAAAAGACAGAGGCTATTTGCCAAGGCCTTCAGTGACAGTACATGGGGTAATTGTTTTAAACAGAAAGAGAGTACAGTTAGGTTTGAGTATACAGAAGAAATTTTTTATGATGTGTATGGTGAAATACCAGGAACAGGTTACCCATATATGAGTGACTCCTCATTGGAAATGTTTATGGTCATGTTCAAAGGGTTATTAAGCAACCTGATCTAGTGAAAAGTCCCTTCCCCCATCATAGGACTGAATTGGGTAACCTTAAGAGGGTCTGTGAGATTACCTAGAACAGCTAATTAAAAAAAACAGTAAAAAAAGAAAAAAGTTGTACTTTAAGAAGTAACTTTTTAATAGGCTTTACTGAGCTTTACAGCATTATGGATACAAATTTATTGCCTTCCTTTTTTAAAGATGGTTGCCACTTGCCAAGGAACTTTATGAACCACACATAGTCTTCCAGAATAGCTACATCCTAAGTAGAAATTGGGATTTTAGGTCTTGCCTATAAAATTGCTATCATCTGGGATTGGATAATAAAGCAGTAATATAGTCTTAATCAGAAAAAAAGAGTAAAAGAAAAAGATACAATGAAAGAGTGGAAATAGTCTTTGTATTTTATATTTGATATGTTAATCTTGTAAAATCACAAAATTTCTGGACTCTAGGAGATTCTTGGATCATATACGGACTGCAAAAAATAATATGGAGGTAGAGATAAACCAGTGGTAGGGTCAGGTATTCTTATAGGGCAAAATTTAATGCATTAACAAAACATTTTTCAACTGGCTTTGATTTCATCTGTTGTACAGAGTTATCAATCAGTGACACTACAGGTTTGTAGCATCATCAGCAAAGCCGATTTTCAGCTGTCCTGTTTGTCTGCCTAGGAGGGGGAAATACTTTCATGTGTTGTAAAGTGGGTGTAAAGGAAGAGGTACATGTGATTTATAATAACTAGGCTTTTGAAATCTCTCTCTCTGGGAAATACAGTTTGTACATAGTTCCTTTTTGAGAAACAAAGGGTAGGATTGAAGGTGGAGAACACAAGGAAAGCTAGACTTCTAATTTTTACACAATAGTAGAATACATGGCTACAGACTCTAGGAGTTTGTCAAAGCATAGAGTTGCTTTCCATGATACAGTGAAATTGATGATTCTCATGATTGAGTGAATCAGACAGGTGCTCTTGGTGGTGTGCATGTCTCTCTAATTAGTGTATTGCTGTCCCAAATACAGGAGAAATACACTTTTTTTAAATTAATATACAGTATAATTGATTGTAAAATAAGATGTGATTACCCTGTGTTAACACAATTGACCCTTTTAAATCTAATGATCACCTGTTTAATGCTGTATAAGTGAAAGACATGGTCCTCTGGAGTCTTTCTTAGCAGTGTTCTCCTGGAGGTCCAGAATCCTACCAAACTTGCATGATGGTCAGGAGCAATTGTAATGCCTTTACTGGATGGTTTGAAAGAATAAAAGTATTTTCTTAGTAAAGAAAACTTCTAACACATATATGAACATGCAACTATTAAGTCATATATGAACATTTGTAGTTTTTTCACCCTTAAAAGCAAGTGTAAATCGTTTTAGTATTGTCTTTATGAACTAAGAAAAGAGGTCATGGATGTGAATTGCTTAGAATTGCAGTGAAATCTTTTCTGCAGAGTTAGAATTTGGTTTATGTCTGTACTTCTGACCTACTTCAATTAAAAGACTTCCCTTCTTCAAACTTTTAAGTTGAGGTCGAGCAATACTAGATGTAAATCAGCACACTGAAGTGTTTCTTAGTTCCCTGAAAGTAATTCTGAAAGAGTCTCCAGATACAGAGTGGAATTACTGCTGTTCCCATGGAAGATTCTGGAATACAACTTAAAAACATCTGGGTTTTGCTGTAAACATAAGAGATATTCAGAGAAGTAAAATATTGTTGTCTTCTAAAGAGCCTGTCTGATTTTCATGAATTGCATGGAGGGTACCAACTCATGTCACAATAGCAAAAACCTTGCCAGTAGCTTTCTCCCATCCTTCTTATTCTCCTATAGCCCCAGCTGAAATGGCATGTGTATTTCCCTTGAAGCCAACATCCTGAATGATTATTTTAGTGTTGTTATACCCTTTTTCTTTGTCTTTGTCTGGAGTAAAGTAGAAATATTCAGAAACATGGTTTCTAGTTTTGCTGTTGAATTTTAAGGGTTTGAGAATTAACGAGCCTCAGAAAACACAAGAGACCATATGACAATTGAATACTTAATTCTGTTGCTCTCGTCTGGAAGCTGGAGTTTATGTTCACTTTCTATTACAAAAATGTTTCTGTGCTCTTATGTCATAAAATAATAAAATAGTTTTATATGGATGGGACCTTTTAAAGATTATCTTGTCCAACTCCTGCAATTAGCAGGGACATCTTCAACTAGATCAGGTTGCTCCAAGCCCCATCCAGCCTGGTCTTGGACACTTCCAGGGATGGGGTAACCACCACCCCTGAGCAACCTGTGCTACTGTTTACCACACTCAGTGTAAAAAAACCTCTTTCTTATATCTCATCATCTCCATTTTAAAATCATTACCCCATGTCCTATCATAACAGATCCTGCTAAGAAGTCTGTCCCCATCTTTCTTATAGGCCCCCTTCACATACTGGAAGGCTGCAGTAAGGTCTTGTCAGAGCCTTCTCTTCTTCAGGCCAAACAATTGCAATGCTCAGCCTTTTCTCATGCAGGAGGTGCTCCAGCCCTTCAGTCATCTTCATGGCCTTCCTCTGACCTCATTCCAGCAGGTCTGTTCAGTGCTGGGACCCCAGAGCTGGATGCAGTGTTCAGGTGGGGTCCCACCAGAGCAGAGCAGAGGGGCAGAATCCCCTCCCTCCCCTGCTGCCCACGCCGCTTTGGATGCAGCCCAGGATACTATTGGCTTTCTGGGCTGTGAGTGCACATGGCTGGGTCATGTCCAGCTGCTCCATTCTTACGGACCAAGAAAGATTCAGGAGGCAGATAATTCTGATTTTGACCTTCTCACTAGAATATGTTAAACATAAGGATTCTGTGCTGTTCTGTCCCCTGTCCAGAGCTGTTGTAGAGGACAGAAACTCTTGTTGAAGTTTCTGCAATTGTGTAGCCACGCAGGTCAGTAGTGTAACCTAATGCATCCTTAAAAGGAGTTTACATCTCCTTGAGACCTATCTGAATTCAGACAGTGCAAGTTAGGAGGGCAAATTGTGGCAATTAGGCATCTGGTTGTTACAAGGGTACATTTAACCTAGGATCTTCAACTACTTGCTATTGATATTTGTATTAAACATCCAAATGCCATTACTTCATGTATTAAACTGGGAGGTCTCTTAAGATACTGCCTGACTTAAGATGATGAGTAGTACTTAGTTCTCTGTGTTGTTTTTGGTATAGAGCTCATTACATCAGTGAACAAGTTGAATCTTATCAAAAATTTGAAGATCCCAAGGTGAGAAGTTAGCAAACAGCAAAATCCCATTCCTAGAGGTCGTCATAGCTTCTCCTCTCTACTTATGGCAAATGCTGTAGTAAATCTTCCTTCTGTGTAGGTCTAGTGCTTCTGTTCTTGACTGTGGAAGATAAATGCTTCGTACCTCCCTTCTTATTCACAGGTTCCCGAGTTCTTGAGCAGAGGACAGAAAGCAAATTCTTGTGCTGCAACATTCTGTTGTTTTTACTTGAGCTAATTTAGCCAAAATCCTACTTTTCTCTCATTAGCTGGAAATGTAAAATGCGGACTACATGTATTCATCTTCTGGTGAAAAAGTTTCTCTATTTTGTAAGAACAGTCCTTGGATTTTAAGACATTACTTCATTTTAATAAAACACCACCATATTTTAAATAAAATGTGTTTTATTATATTACATGGTAGTAGAACACAGCCACTTCATATACGGAGAGGTAACTGACAGTATGTTTGGACAGCTTTTTTTACAAGGTGTAATAAAGTCTTAAAGTCTTAGGGTTTCCAGTCAAACTTTTGTGATGCTGTTTTTCTTTTTCCAGCTAAATTCTTACAAATACTCAGTTTAATTATTTAGTTTTGTAACAGTCAAAAATTGTAAGTAGGATGTTTACTGCAGTAATTGACACACAGGGCTTAATTTTCAAATGGAACATTTCAGATATCATTACTGTTGGAAGTACAAGTTCCTGAAGATCTGATGCAAGCTTGAGTATACTAAACATAAGATTATTTTAATTATTAATTACTTATATTAATTCTGCCATTTCTGTAACTTTGTATATGCCCTCTTAAAGTTTTCATATAAAATGAAAATAGTAAAGTACTTGTGAAGACTTTGAAGGTTAATGGTACTGTCAGTGCTTGACTCCTGTGTGATTCTGTTAATATAATGAAAGTTTTCAATACATATAAAGGGATAAGTTTTGGAGAGGGATCCACCGGCAATCAAGACTCTTCACAGAAGTATGGTTGATTGCGCAGTTTATTTTGCTTTGGTTACATACAGATATACCTTTTGCAAGCAATTACGCACGCTTTTGCTACACCTAATTGGTTAAATGACCCCTAGCATGAGCCAAGCGTTACTTTGCTATTGGCTTGCCTGCATCCGTAAGCAATGCTGAGCAAATTTTCTTATTTGTTACTTTATGGTTACTTTGAAGGCTGCAGCTGCAATAGCTCCTTGTTTCTGTATTCTGTTTATCTCTATGCTTGCCCATAAGAACACTATTTCTTTGTTGAACTCCTCGCCTCCCGAATAGCATTTAACTTTGGTCAAATGCTGGAATTCCCCAGCACTGCACAGGTTCCATGTGGCCCTGTTTCTCCAAAAACTTCTCTACATACATATATAATTCCAGTTATACTTGGCACATGTACATAGTGTTAAATTTAAAAGAATTGGTTTGTTTAGGCCTATAGAGAAATTAAAGCATTTCTCTGTAGGTGTTAATTCAAGCAGTCCTAGTTAAAATTCTAGTCAAGTTTGTACATAAACATCAGGCTTGAGAGTTTTACATGGGTCGGTCCAGCATTGTGACAAGATTGTTTTAGATATGACTAACAAGAAGCAAAAAATCCAAAACAGCCCAAAACAAGCTACTGTGAAGAAATTTAAATCCATACCATTCAAAACCATTACAGTGAGGAAGACAGGGAGAATCAGGATCAAGCCAGATACCTTCTGGCCATGAAGTCACCATCAGCCATCACTTTAACAGGGGCTATTTCAGTCAACCCTAGGAAGTTATCCCTATGCAGGTGGCCATAGCTGTGATCTGAGGCTGCAGTTTTCATTCTAAGAACTAATTTTGATTTTTCTAGCTGTGCACATCACCTTTTATATACGTTACCTTTTGAAAGTGTTTTTTTGTCATTTTGTTCTTGCATATTTCCTCTGATGAATTCTTCATGGCTGCTCATAAGTGGCTTTCTGACAACCAGCAGAAGCCTGATTTCCCCTTTCCTCATTTCATCTTATTAAAAGCTTTCCATTTTTCATATTCATCCCAAATTATCACTGGGTTGAGTGCAGTGTTGTTCTGTCTGTAAAACTTTGTTTATTGTTAGATTTTTGTGTGCTCTGTTAGGTAGTGCTGGTCTGGCTAACTCAGGAAGATATGTATTTGCATCTCCTTTTATTAACTGAAGGATGAAAGCTTAAAACAGCCTGTTGATTCGCTGTTGTTGCTGATTGACCATCTCAGCTATTGTCCCTGTTGTATTTAGTTCAACTTTCATTTTAATAGTTACTGTCAGTCACTCTTTATGTTCATCACTGAGCTTCTGTGTTGAGCTTGCATGGCAAGGTACCAAGAGGGTGTAAGGGTAACTTCTTTGAGAAGCAGCTAGAAGCTTCTCTTGTGTCCAGCAAAGCCAATGCCAGCTGCCTCCAAGATGGACCAGCCGTCAGCTGAGCCCATCAATGATGGTGGTAGTGTCACTGGAATACTGTACTTAGGAACGGGGGAAAGATTCTGCCCTGCAGCAGTTGCAGGAGAGGAGTGAAACTGTGTGAGAGTAGCAGCCCTGCAGACACCCAAGGTCAGTGCAGAAGGAAACGGAAGGAGGTGCTCCAGGAACTGGAGCCAAGGTTCCCGTGCAACCTCTGGTGATGATCATGGTGAAGCAGCTGTGCCCCTGCAGCCCAAGGAGGACCCTGCACTGGGGCAGGTGGATGTGATGGAAGGAGTCTGTGAGCCTGCAGGAAGTCTGTACTGGAGCAGATTTCCTGACAGGACCCGTGGTCCCATGAGAGAAGAGCCCACACTGGAGCAGGTTTGCTGTCAGGACTTGTGACCCTGTGGGGGGCCCGCTACAGAGCGGCCTGTTCCGGAAGGATGGCATGCTGTGTAAGAGAGCCATGCTGGAGCTGTTTGTGAAGACCTGCAGCCCCTGAGAAGGATTCAAGTTGGAGAAGTTTGGAGGACTGTCTCCTGTGGAAGGGACCCCACACTGCGGCAGGGAAAGAGTGAGAGTCGTCCTCCACCTGAGGAGGGAGAACTAGCCCTGACCCTGAGAAGAAAGAAAGAAGTAGCAGAGACACGTGATTAACTGACTGCACCTTCATTCCCTGTTCCCTCTTGCTACCTGGGAGAGAGGAGGTAGAAAAAAATGGGGTGTGAAGTTAGGCCCAAGGAGAAGGGAGAGCTGGGGGGAAGGTATTTTTAAGATTTGGCATTATTTCTCTTTATCTTCCTCTGACTTGATTGTAAATTAATATTCCCTGAGTCAAGCCTGGTTTGCTTGTAATGGTAATTGGTGAGTGATGCCTCTCTGTCCGTCTCTTGATCCAGGAACCTTTAGTTGTATTTTCTCTTCCCTGTCCAGCTGAGAGAAGAGATAGAGCATCTTGGGTGGGCACCTGGCATCCAGCCAAGGTCAGCTCACCACAGCTTCATGTGCACATAGCCCATGTCTACCTCTCTAGAGCCTTTTCCCATTGTAGCGGGTCACTGATCAGTCATAACATGAGGTGTTTGGATTCTTTACATTTTGACATTCAATTTGAAGGCTTTTGTGTAAGTTCTTAAATGATTTTTCAATAATTCCAACATCTTTTATATTGTAGGTCATGCAGGAGTGTCTGCCAGCATGATGAAGAAAAGAACTTCCCACAAGTAAGTTGTTAATGTGTTTACTAAAGAATAGCTCTCAGTAACTGGAAGTACTGTTCTAGAAATGTATCTGTATTGTTCCACTCACTTTGTTCTTAAAAATTGTGGAATAATCAGTCTGTATATGTGTGTAGAGTCAGACTTCTAGTTCTTTCAGGAGGGTAGTAGGAAAGAAAGCCCCACAGATAAAATTTTAAACTTTGTTTTGACTGTTAACATTATATCTTTCTTGAATATACAATTTTGAAATTCTTTCTGGAATCTGTAGAGAAGGATTTTCAAGCCTGAAGTTAGCCACATCTACTGTAGGATGTCTGTTCTCTGGCACAGAGTTCATGCAGTGACCATGTCAAAAAAACCTGAAAATCATACTTTGTAAGAACCCAGTTGCTAAGGAATCTTACATATATCTAATCATGTATGTACTATAACTGTAGTGGTGGAAAAGATTTTTCATTTTTTAAAAATAAAGAATGTACTGAAATACTTGGAAAAGATTTTTCATTTTTTAAAAATAAAGAATGTACTGAAATACTTCTGTAAGGAAGCTGCTATTAGTATGGGAAGGAAGGATACCTGCTTTTGCTACACTTTCATGGCATGTATTTTTCCATCTACAACATTTTAAATAGTTGCAGCTGAACACTGGTGAGTAGCTGTGTGAAAGTAGATGTAACCTTCTTGATATAATTGGTCTTAGTGTCATACAGCAAGATACCATATCTGGCTATATCTGGTGAGAGAAATCTAAGCTGGGTAAGTGGGAAACTTAAAATGTTTCTAGCTGTTTGTAAAGTCATACAGTGTGCATCAATCACAAGCAATTTGTTTGGCAGGTATATTTTCCACAATTAATGTAGTTAATCACTGTTAACAGTATTAACTGTTTCCCAGAGACAACACCTGATGTAAAACTACTCTGATGCCTTCCACCAGCTCATCATTATCCATTCTTGTCTATCTTCATAGAAGGCAAAGAGAAACATTTATTTGTCTAGGGGCAGGTAGAGTTGGTTAAAATTTAATTTCTCTTGTTCTCTTTCAACCGCTCAGAGAAAGGAGTGTATGATGGGAAGACTATCAGAGGTGGGTTGCCTTTTGTACTTGAGGGTGGCTAGATTTGTCTTTATTGTTGTGTTAATATACACTTATTTAAATAACTAAATAGGCTGTAAATTTATTAGCATGAAGGCTTTTGTGGGACGTAAGAAGTCTTGATCCTAAGTGACATAATTTTGAGGTATTTAACTTAAGCATCCAGCTTAGTTTTATGTTAATTTAGCCTAGTTCAATTGTTTATTATTTAGTTAAGGTTTTTTTGTACCAAGCCAAGATGACTTCTTGTGTGCTGCTTACTGACTTGTCTGAGAATGAGGTAGAGTAGTAGATTATTGTTTCTATCTATAGTTTACTCTAAATGACTAGGATGTGAATATGATGTAATACTGTATGCTGATACTACTCTGAGCCAACACAATAGACCATGAGTTAGTAATGTATACTTTGTCACTGATTTAGTATTTATTTAGTTACCTCCTTATTTAAGGAAAAAGAAAAGCCTACTGGCACTCAAAGGCTACTGAGGAGATTTTAAATGAGCTTCAGAAGGTTTGCGGCAGAGGAAGGAACAGGCATGACTCAATAACTGAGGATGTGATAGAATGAGCAGTGTGGATGAGCCTTCTGAACTCTTTAAATGGTAGTTAACTGTTGAGCCTTTTGTAGATGGTTCCTGTGGTTGTAGGACAGTTCTTCCAAGTTCTCTGTCAGTGGGTAGTGGTGATTTCTGCCAATATGAAGCTGACCTCGCTGGCATCAGATCAGTCAGTAAACTCACAGATGCCATTCTTTCCACCCTCAGTGTATAAGGAAAGTACAAGAACTAGCACATGCATGAAACAATCCTTTCTTCATAGGCTCTCCAGATTTCTTGTAGTCAGCAATTCAGAGACTTTGAGGCATGGGTTACACCTGCAATTTAATTACAAGTGAACTTAAACATTTTGAAATTTTGATACCACTTTAAGGTAACATACTTTTGGCTTCTACAGCTCTTGGCTTCTACAACATCTTTTGAGGGAGTACAGAAAGTACTTTAAAACTTCTATCTTAATTAATGTGCCTCATAGTCTGAATATTGTGAAAAGTAGCTAATAACAATTCTCCAATCACCATTCTGTTATTAGTGATAGACATGAATAAGATCACAGTTGCATTAAGTTTTGTATCCTATTTTTAATAACTTTCCTGTTTGTACCATGAAAGATTTGAAAGTATACTGACTACTGCTGCTGTACTGCTTCTATAATGTTTTATAGTTTTCATTCCAGTTTTTCACCATTGTGCATGTTTTGCATATCTGAGAGATGTGGTTTTCTTTCATCCTTCTGGGTTTTTTTTCCATGTGGTGTTTTTCTGAGATGAAAATGGTTGGAATAAAAAAAGAATCAACAATGAAACCTAAATGGATAACTTTATAGGTTACCGGGCATTGCCATTTCCATTTTTCTAAAAGCTGGTTTGTGTTTTAAGCACAACCCTCTGGTAATGGCTGATTTTTCTGCTACCTGTCCTCTGCAGTTCTGCACTACGTTGGTTTCCCTGGTAGCAGTTGCCAAATTAAAGTTTGTGCAAGGACCATATAAACGCAGCTTTAAAGTCTGGGCAGATTTCCTTCTGACTGTGTAGTCTTCAGAATGTTTCCAAAGTATCTGGTTCTGATAATGAAACCTTTTCACATTAGGTTTTACTTAACAGCTTACAGCCTACAAGATACAGAAGAGGATCGGAAACTTTAGGGAATCAAACAATGGCGATGTGTCTTGATGTGTCAAGAACTATTTCCAGGACTTGCTATTTTCTGTTTTTCCTGGCTTCATGTCTTACGTGTCTTAATTGTTTTCAGATATCCAAGAGCAAATCTCTGTGGAAATTTTAACGATTACTGTAATGAAAGAGAAGGAAAAAATTGTGTTGGACCTTCTGCATAGAGCATCATAGAAGGTTATTTGTGTAACTTGATTTATCACAAAAATGCCACTCTGTTGAGGAAAGGAGAGTTGGTTACTTGGTTGTCTTACATGGAAGTACGTTCATAACTTATTGACAGTTAGAAACTTTTGCTTGCTTTCTTACCACATGTTCAGATGCAAGTAGTAGGTTTTCCTTGGTAATATACTAGTTCAAATATCTCATTTCTTAACAGTATGAACCACTTCAAATGAGAAGTGAGCAGCTGTTCAGTAATGCAACTTTCAAACAAAAATTTGAACTACAAGTACACCTAGCGGGTACTTGACTTATAATTAACTTTCTAATGCTCTTTGCTCTATGAGGCATTTTAAACATAGTTACCTGTTTGAACTCAGTTAAGTTGTCTTCTTCCATCCTTTTTTAGAATGAGTGTGAAGCTTCCTGCCTTGTTGTTCCAAATTAAATATTAAAGTGGATTATGCTTTGTAAGCAGAAACTAAAGTTGACTTGTGAGGTTGAATATTGATAGCATTATAATCTTTTTCAAAGATTAAATGATGAGCAACATAAGCTGCTTAAACTAGATAAAGCAATGTCAATTTTAACTTCTTTTATTTCTAGTTGTTTTTATTCACTTCAGAATGAAGCAGTGTTTCATTAGAGCTAAATAAATGAATTGAATACAAAACAAATTCAATTTTATTGTGCTGAGAACCAGATCTCTGATCTTATTTTGTAATAGTAAGCTATTACTGACACTTGCTACAATTAGAAATACATATATATACTTGAGCAGAACTACAATTTGAAAATGCATTCTAGTTTTTGCATAAAATTAGTACTAGCTTTGTGGTAGAGTCTTTCTTTACAAAAACTCCAACCTGTTCCAGTTATCTGTGCTATCAAAGTTAGGAAGGCAAAACTGCAATCTGATCTTTAAAAACCTCAAATGATAGCAAAAGTGAAATGTGAAAACACCCTTTCTAATATCTTCATGGTGAATTAAAAGTCTGGAGGTGGGACAAGTACTGAAGTAATTCTGTATCTTGTTTTTAATAGTTACGATTACAGTTATGATACAGCATTAAACGTTTCAATATCATATTGTGAGTGTCTTATTCTGAAATACTGCTTCCAAGATTTCAGTGGTATGATTGCTATCCGTATTTTTTGGATCATATAGGAACTTCTGTGAGAGCATTCATCATTCTTGGAGACCTTTTTCTTTGATCTCTCTCTAATCTAAGGAAGAATATTGCCTTCTGCAACTGATCGTCTTTTAGATACTGCTTTTAAGCTAGCTGTGTGCATATATTACTGCCATTGAAATGATGTGTGCTACAAGTAGTAGCACAAAAAATTATTTTACAACTAGCTGACATCCAGGAGAATTTTGTATATTGTCATAATGTCCCGTAATTTCTTCCATTTGTATTCAAAATAGTCAGTTTGTGTTTTTAATAGCTGGATAAAACAAAACTTGTATAACACTTTCAGTGATTTGAAACTGTTAAATAGCTTACATTACAGTTCATCAGAATAGCAGCTGTTACTTACCAGAGGCAATTTCTGTGCCAATTCCATGAAAATATCAGAGGGACAGAAAAGTTACATAATCTGTTTTCCACATAAAGGAGTATCCCTTCTGTGGCCATTTACATTCCAATTTTTCATTTTCCATATTAAATACGGGAGTGTTGTTGCTGCCACGTGTCTTTAAAACTACTTGGAGTCAAAATTACTTGTAAACGAAGGAGCCTAAATTTATTTAGGTGGAAACAGGTTTGTTTTAGAGAAAACAAACATTTTGAAAGAATTTCAGTCAGCCACATAATGCTTCTACTGAACTTCTTCCTCCTGGGAAGGAGTTGTTTACTGTTCTGCAGAGAGCAACAAGGTAGTAAAGTTGTAATACTGCCAGATAACCTTGTGCTTTGAGATTTGATCAGGTGAGTTTTACTTTTGACATTCGGTGTAGCAAGGGGTAGAATAGTTATTTTGGCTTAAGCAAACTAGTTTTAGAATTTACTGGTAGGAAAACTGACCTTATACAGCACGTCAAAAATGTATCACTACTCTAAATTGCGTTCTTCTTTTTTCCAATGAAGTGTGGTAAGTTTTATGTCCTAATTTGAATAAGGTGTGTGAAGCTATAAAATACATTGTCATGTAAATACATGTATTTACATAAATGTAAAATACATTGTCAAGCATACAACTATTTTCTGAAGTAGAATTTTGGATATGTATGTACTTGTTTAATATTAATGTTTGTATCTGTGTACAGAAAACATAGAAACAATGTGGGACCAAGCAAACCTATTTCTCAGCCACGAAGAAATATTGTAGGCTGCAGGATACAGCACGGATGGAAAGAAGGGAGTGGACCTGTAACCCAATGGAAGGGCACAGTTCTTGATCAAGTTCCTGTAAATCCCTCACTCTATCTCATAAAGTATGATGGATTTGATTGTGTGTATGGACTAGAACTTCACAAAGATGAAAGAGTTTCAGCACTTGAAGTTCTTCCCGACAGAGTTGGTAAGTGTTTAGGGTTTTTCTCCTAAATAAATATACATATTGGCTGACATTTATCACTAAATGATTTCCACTAATCCATCCAGACTTCCCCCAAGATAACATGACCATGTAAATGTTACTGTTCAATTTCATTTTTTTCTCATGGCAGGTAATATAAATGCTTTAATTTTTTTTCTATTCCACTGAGTTTTGATGATGCTAGTTAGTGCAGTTGCTGTCTTCTGTCTTTAAGTAGTATGCAGTACATTCTGTAGTTTTTAGATTTACATTGATATTTCTATTAAAATTTCAACTTCAAGCTCTAGACTATATTGTCTATTTTGTGTGTCTAACAGTAATAAGGTCATATTTTTTCTTGTACTACCCCCATGTACTTATAATAATGGCAGGGAGGCATTTTCTAATTAACCTGATTAGTAATGCTTTTTCTTTTTCAGAATTAGCACTGGATTGTTAAACTGCAGGTTTTTCAATCCACCAAGTTCGATATCTACTCAAGTAAATACTAGTTTGTAAACAGAAAAAGCTGTTGCTGCTTCTAACTGCAAAGGAATTGGTAGCAGTCTGTAGGGTGGCTTTAGGAGGAACCAAACCCCAAAGCTCAATGAATAATGTCATAGAACTGTTCTGAGCTAGGCCTTTTGTTTCTCCTGTCTGCCTCTCCCTGTCCAGTGTCTAGTTAAAGGTCAGAGTCTGCTGCTGTGGCCTCGACTGATCTCTCGTTAGTTTGCATTATGATTGTTTAATCACAGAGAATACAATAATTCACTGTTATTTTAACAACTTTCTGAATTTCTGTAGCTCTGCAGCAGTAAACTCTCTGGAGTGAACAGTTTGTTTTGTGTATGAATTTACTAACTGCCAATCAGATTTGTGCATTGATCAGCATAAAGATTATTTTTTACAAAAATACATATCTGTGCTTTTGAATGAATTTATGAAATGCTGTCATTTCAGCTTCGTCTCGAATTAGCGATGCCCACCTGGCAGACACAATGATTGGTAAAGCTGTGGAACACATGTTTGAGACAGAGGATGGCTCAAAAGATGAATGGAGGGGAATGGTTTTGGCTCGAGCTCCTATTATGAACACATGGTTTTATATTACCTATGAGAAAGATCCTGTCTTATACATGTACCAGCTCTTAGATGATTATAAAGAAGGTGACCTTCGCATTATGCCTGATTCAAGTAAGTAGGCCAGTTTATGTTTTCTTCTGGCAGCTTTTTTTATTAAACATTTAGCTGTGGTTTATGTATGTACAGGGAGCTGTACATAAATGTGGTTTATTTATGTCAGGAGAGCTGACAAACAAGCATCACATTCATTATTCCCTTTAATTTTTTTTTAAGCTATCATAGCTAGCAAACGTAGTAGTACAACAAAGAACATAAGAACATCTGTGTTAACTGCTGAAATATTTCACTTTTCTTAGCAATAACATATGCAGGGAAATACTTCTTCATAATTATTCTTAATTCTGCTGAAAATATGGGTGTACTACTGTGGAAGACTTTATGTTTGGGTTTTTCAGTGGAAACTGACAAAGCAGAACTCTTCCACTGTTGTTTTCTTATAGATGTATCACGTCTTATGGAGTTGGCTCTTGATTTGTGTCTCTGAAGCAGTTCTTGTGGGAATAATATTTTGGGTCCAACTAATATAGTAAGAATAATTTCACTAAGCTATGTGTGTTCAGCGTGAAAAAATTCTTCAGTAGTTGCTTGTGGGAAAGAAGTACTCATTTTTTGAAAATTGATTTTCTTTCACATTTTGTAACGCTAGCAAGAAAAAGATTTCAGCATATTAGGGATATTTTGAATGGGAAGTCTCCTCCTTCTTCAGGACTTCCGTTAATTTAGAAGGATTTTCACAGCATCAGTATTGTTCTAGACATTTACATAGTCAGTACAAAAAGAGAAGGGGAAGCTTATAAAGAGTACTTTGGGTTTACTTCTCCTGAGTAACAAAACACCCTTTCTGGCAGAAGCCATCTGGAATTTAAAGAAAATTAATTGTAACTAAGACATATGCAAAGCGTTATGTAGTCAACCACTACAGTTATCCAATTAATAATTTGTTGAGTTCTAGATAGTCTTCTTTCAGAGGCACCACTGGTAACGATCTACTGGCAGAATAAAAAAGTGGCACTTATTTGCATAACCTCTGTGTTAATGATCTATGTTTAGATTACCCTCTCCTCTCCATCTAGCAAAAAGCAGCATCTCTGCTGCTTTTAAAGAGTGAACTGCAGATGTTAGTGGCAAAAAAGTGACCTTTCTCTTCGTAAAGGAACAAAGCAAGCGCTTTCAGCTTTGAATGTTAAAATAACTTGTTCTTTGTCTTAACCACTAAAAAGGACTAGGAATATATTGTAAGTCTGCTTTTCTTTCTTCCACCTTGAGAGTAGGGAAATCTTACATGCTTTCTTCCCATTTAATACTAACTGCTTTTAGTGCGCTTTACCCTCTGTGCTCACCACAAGATTATTGACTGCTTACTGATTTTCTAAACACTTCTAAGTATTTGCTTCCTTCCCTGAATGTGAATGCTTTCCAGTTATTTTGAATCATGTCCTTGAGTCAACAATTAGATGTTAGTATTTTGGAGTAGTATTTTCAAATCAGATTTTAGAATATCTGCAAGTACTTCTGTAAATTTGGTGGAACTTGCCATAATATTATAAATAAAATTTTTAGGGTACTGTCTCTTCTCAAATATAGGTTCTGAACATGCGAGGAGATCAAATAATAGATAATTTGTTTTAACCTTTTTTCTTTTTGTAAGGGGAAAGTGTACTGCTGGATCTGATACTAAAGCTTTGCCTACAAGTCTAAGTGAAAATGTAGGAGTTGAACTTGCATCTTTGCCAAGAAAGACTCTTCATGTAAAACTGATACTAAGAGGATAATAACTGTGTGTGACAATGCATTTATAGAGGAACTGAAAAACAAACTAGAGAAGAAACGTCTTATGTTTGTGAAAGAATTTTAAGTGTAAATGCAAGCCAATCTATTCATTCTCTGTTGTGTTTCTTTTCTCCTTTGAGAGTTCTTTCACAGCTCTCAAAACTGAAAATAAAATGGGTAGAATCTGTAAGGGATTCTTAATGCAAACTTGGAACAAGGTTATTAATTTAAAAGCTTATGATTTCCAGAATAGAAACCACGTCAGATCTTACAATTGCTTTAGAATTTTTTTCAGTAGAATACAAACTACAAGTTTATCTGAACTAGGAACCAAAGAAGAGGAGCTGAGAAGGATGATGTGGTTAGCTTCTGTACAGTACTTTTTACCCTTTATCACTCTTGTTCTGTGATTGGCTTGTAGTCGATCACTTGGCATGTTACAATCACATTGTTCATTATCCAGATTTAGTGTAGGGATTGTCTGGTTAGGTTTTGCCAGAGAGGAAAATAATACAATCAGACTTTACCAACAGCATTATTCAAATATGGAGTCAAAAGCCCCTTTTAATAAGGAGTTTACACCTCCTACCATTTCAGAAAAGATGCTTTTGTTGCAATCACATGCACGCACTAAACCTTTGAATAATGTGTGTGGGAAGAGAGAAGTTAAGTTAGGCTGGCTTTCTTCTAAGGAGGTCCAATGCCTTTTTCTGCTCATGGCTTAAATTCAGTTGTCTACAGACATTTTCTACGACTTGTGTATAAATCTTCCTGTCACAGATTTACTACTCCTACCAAAGTGCTATTTTTGTCTTAATAAAACTGAAGACAGTATTGCTTGAAATTCTTTTCTGCAACTACTTTCTAGAAGCATGGCAATTGTTAGGTGCTTGTCTGAACTAAATTTATTAATCTGTTTACAAGTTTTAATTGTTTTGTATGAGTTTTAAAGAAGACTCTGCAGTTGTCTTCCATATTGCAAAATTTTATTAATCTCTACTAAAGCACACTGGGTTTATGTTACAGATGATTCACCTCCTGCAGAACGGGAACCAGGTGAAGTTGTGGACAGCCTGGTAGGCAAACAAGTGGAATATGCCAAAGAAGATGGCTCGAAAAGGACTGGCATGGTCATTCATCAAGTTGAAGCCAAACCATCTGTCTATTTCATCAAGTTTGATGATGATTTCCATATTTATGTCTACGATTTGGTGAAGACATCCTAGACGTCATCATGAACTTTTGCCAAATTTGTGGAACTATTAAATGTAAAATTTGTAGACACAAAGACTTGACTGCTTTCCAGTTTAACGAAAGCTTAAATGTCCCTGCGAACCCACAATCTCTGCCAGCAAAACTGTTTTGTTCTGAGTAATACAAACATGACACATTTGTGTAAGAGAACTCCTTTTCTTGAAGGAAGTCAGTGTGTTAGGGCAGGAGGGAGTTAAAAGCAAAGAACAGCTGCAAATTCAAGCTGTGTAAAGTTGATCTAGTATTGTAATCATTAATCTAAATTTTTTTCATAGATTTTGACTTTTTCTTCAATCTTGCACTCACTTGTTCAACTGCCACATGCAAGTGTAGTTTGATATTTTGATACGCCTTCTTTTGTAACATTAATTTCTTGGATACTGGCAGTCCTTGTTTTCAGGGTTGGGACAGAGTTGACTTTTGCGAAAGGTTTGAACAGTTTGTGTAGCATCAAGGAGTGCCTAACCCAAGTAACATCAATCTGCTGTGTTTCTACACTTTATTTCAAATTTAGCTTTTTAAGAACTTGCAGTGTGTGGAAATGCTTGTGCATTTTTTACTAGTCACAGGGCAGTAGGATATCGTGTTTGGATTACGCACCTTTCAGTGAAGAGGCTTTAAACTATAAAATTACATTTAATCTGTATAACCACTTAATTAGAATATGCAGGTTAATGGCCCATATTTACAAGTTGTAGGAACCAGTAAAATACATGCAACAAGGCTGCCTTCAATCCTATATGTTGTACTTCTTTCTTTCTTTGTTATAAACATTTCTTAGCAAAACCCAAGTGCTTGGTGCCACAACTTTAACAGTATATATGCTACTTCAGACGACTTTAGACTACGCATTGGCATCAGTAGTCTCTCATTTAATATCAAAACCTAGCAACCTGAATTGTTTGTGTGTGGACTTAGAAGCCTAACAGTAGTTAATACTTTACATGGTAAATACAATCTCACGCCGGGGGAATGGGAGGGGGTGTCCTTTTACAGTGAAGATAAAACTTTGGAGAAGGAGAAGCATTTGTTGCCTTCTGCTCAGTCTGTTGCATTCCTTTGTGTTGGTTTACTTTTAATCATTTTGGTTCAAGAAGGCATCTTCCCAGTTTATTCTTTTTCTGGCTTTTCCACATAAGGAGTGTCTGGACAAATCTACAGTTTAAACCTGTTGTTGCCTTTTGTGGTGTACATTGTACTTGCTTTGAGGTATGCTGTTAACATAAATTTCATTCTATGAACACTAGAGTTCTGCATGCCAGTGGTGTACTATCTAATGGAAGCTATAGGCAGTCTCAGTGGTTCAGTCATCTACATTAGATTGTGGATGTACATAGCAGCCCACAACTGCAAAATCCTTTCATGGTTATAATCTTGCAAGATAGTTGTAAATGAAAATTAGGGTTTCTTAAGTGTGGCAGCTTTTAAAAACAACGGAATTGGAACAACAATCCAGCACAGCAACGAGGTTGTCATGTTACATTAAGGCAGAGCTCTGCAAGAACTGCTTCACAGAAATACGGAATGTGAAGGCAGTTAGGACTGTTGATGGAAGGAACAAATACCCTGATATCCAACCGTGTGCCATTAGTGGAAGAATGCAGGAGAGGTGCTGTTAATCAGAGGACAGAGGTGCAGATGACCTCTGTTGTGGGTATCCTTGATATTGAAGACTCAGTGGTTTAAGCCCCTTTCTGTCCATTTTTTTGCCTGATTTCATATTTTAGCCTTAAGGCTTGTGCCTCATTATGCTGTTGAATGGTAATAAATACTCTCCGTATAAATATGATACCTTAATTCTTTGTCCATTGCTACTATATTGCATTAAGTCCAGTATTTCATCATGGGCAACCAAAGGCAGGCTATTGTCTTTCAGTGAATAGCTTCTCAATGCAGTCCTTATGCAGTAAGTACCTGAGTCGTAAATGTTTCTTGTGTTTGAACAAAGTGAGCAGATTTGCAACACAGTGTTTTCATCCTGCAGATCTGTTGTGTTTTCTATTGACTCTTAAGAGTCCTGCATGTAAATCTCAAAGCTGAGCCTGGCTCCATGAGCCCAAGTCGATATTTGTGGCACAGGAATGAGTGAGTGTATTAATTATACACGAGATACATGAATAACCTAGTACACTGAACTTGGGGCTATATATCTGAGGAATAAGAGGTTTGTTTTGAAATATCTGAGGTTTAGGTCTACTGGAACACTTTTAGCATTAGGCTTGCATTTGTGGGTTTTCTGCAAGCCTACTGGAATACACTATGTATTCTGACAATTAGAGTATGATCTACAAACTGTAAATTTCACGGTTGTTTTTCAATGTCCCCGTCGTCAGTTGCGTGGGTATTTTCTTTTTACTTTTTTTTTCCTTTTTTTTCCTTTTTTTTTTTTTTTATTTTTTTTATTTTTGATAGCTTAAACCACCGTTTTGAGGCTTGAGACTAATTCCACTCCCTGCCCATCTGCTTTGGGCTTTGTTTTAGGCTCATGTTTCAGATCTGCATGCAGTGCTTGCGTTACCCTGGTAACTAAATGTTGGTTCCTTGTTATAGGGGTTCAACATTACTTTCCAAAATCACATAAGGCTTGTGATGGCACAAGCCATGGATCTTTGTATAGAAGTTATTCACCTTTCACATTTACCTGCTGTAGTATTGTTGTATATTGTGTGTGTGCGTGTGTGTGATGTCAGGCTGCCATGTAAAACTTCTTAAAAGGGACAAAAAAAAAACAACTTAAATGCAGACCATCCTTTTTTGCATGCTTAGAGGGTTAGAACATTCAATGTAACAAACTAAAGTTGCATGTTAAAATGTTTAGGTTTTTGTTTTGTTCTGTTTTTATTTTGTGTTCAGTTTTTTGTGAATTTGCTTATTGTGCTGTTTTAATGGTTGTTAGTAGGATTAAATGCACCGGTGAGACGAGCATAGTGCCAACGGAAGGTAATTTTCCAGTTGTATGTGTCATACAGCATTTGAAGGGACCATGTATTCTGTTAAAGAAAAAATAAAATTTCAGTTGAATAGCAGAACACTACATTCTTCTTCTTTCTTTTGAGTGCCAAACCCTAAACTGTGTTGGAGTAGAGATGGGGAAAACCCTTTTTGTTGCAATAGGTAGAAGCATTCTTGAAATGGCTTGTTTAAACATAGGGGCTTTATATTCAGACAGAATTTATTAGTTGTGTCAGGGAAAAGAATTATGGTAAAAACAGTTTCTGGTTCCTTGAAAATGCTGTGCTTTTTGTATTTTACATCATTAGTGCAATTTGGATGGTTCTTGGTATGTGTATAGTTCAGAGGTCTTCGTGTTCACATTTTTAAATTAGGTAGTGAATTCATCTTTAGAGCTTGGTTTCTTTTTTTTATTTTATTTTGAACAATGTAGACAGTTCCCTGTTCTCTGCATTTAGAAGTATAAACACTTTAAATCTGTTACTTAATTCTGTAAGTAATTTTTATAATTATGATGTAACTCTATCCTTAAAACATTTAAAATAAACCCTTTATGTGCAACTTATGCCTGTAAACTTTGTTCTCATGAGCAAAATGTAGTGATGTCATTTCAGATTATGAAGAAGCAGTTTCTTCATTTTTCTGATTGAAAGGATTTATTATTTTAATGTTGAGCCATGTATGCTGGTGTAATACTTGCCCTATGAAATATGTTTGCTTGCAAAGCCAAATCTTTATTCTTTTTCCAAATAAGTGTAAGTGCTGGTAAGATGGAACTTGGCTAAGGTTAAAGCATACTGTTAAATTGTATTTAACTAAACACAGAAGACTCCCCTCCAGGGGCTGTGCAGGTCTGTGAAGCAGTCTCTTTTTCCAGAGCACACTAAATATGTCGGCAGTGGGGAACTGCAGAAGCATTTGGCATTGTTTTGGTGATACATTTATTTGCTTTGAATTAAAACAATTTAAAATTTAATGAAGTGTATTTTACTGGTGATAAAAAACAAAGTTGATGCAGATTGGAGGTGATGAGCAGAGAAGATAACATCACCATGTTGTAGATTTTCTAAAGTCCTGTAAGTTGTTGTGAAGACTTTATGTGGTTAAATTACTAAAGCAGACTTCCCATGTTGAACAGATTTTCTTTATTACTACCTCTTTTCTGATAATAAAGGGTGCATGGCACTTAAAGGACATGGTAGAGTGGTGGACTTTGCAGTGTTAGGCTAACGGTTGGACTCAATGATCTGAAGGATCTCTTCCAACCTAAATGATTCTGTGATTCTAAAACTGTTTTTGTCACCAAGCTCATTTAGTTGTAGACTGAAGAACATGGAGTATGCCAGCATACATACGCAAGCCTCTTCACTTAGTTCAGCATCCAGTTCATTGCATCGGGTTGCCTCTGACACTTCTCCCAGTAAAGATTTATGTTGTGTACCTCTGTGATTAGGGAGCGTCTAAGACATTGCTGTAGCAGGAGTATCACCTGCAAAAAACGAGTTTATCTCTGTGACCTGGCTGTTAAATTGTAGTTAAAAATAGGTACACTAACATGTTGTGACTAATAATGGATAAACCAACCTCAGTTTGGTGGCAGCTTCCTCTGTATAGAGGAGAAGCCTTATAAAAAGCAAGGATATGTTTGTTGTCTATCACTGCAGTAATGAACTCACCCCTAAGAGCTGGTT
Source organism: Dicrurus megarhynchus (assembly GCA_013399195.1). NCBI lineage: Eukaryota > Metazoa > Chordata > Aves > Passeriformes > Dicruridae > Dicrurus > Dicrurus megarhynchus. The sequence continues at coordinate 191,679 of VXAD01006005.1, forward strand.
ACTTACGAGCCCACTTACAAGCAGCTTAAATGTCAGTGCTTTGTAGACAGTAATGTCCCTCAGATTTAAGAGGGTCGTAGGGGTACTACTCAGAGCTATTGCTTTAATACTACTGTACTGTATTTTCACATCTGTCAGGTTCCTCCTTGCCCATATGAACAGGTTATATTTTCAGGGAAAAAAAGCTGCTCTTTGCTCAATGAGTTACTTATTTTGACATACTTTTTTTATATTAGTGCTGTAAGCAGTGGAGCCATTGATGACTTCAGGAGACTCCATTGTTTTCTGGAAAGGATAAAGTTCAGTAAAGGTATTTTGGAGGAGGCTGGGCTGCTCCGATTTAAGATCATTAGGTCTAAAAGAAGTAAGAATAGGTCAAGGAAATTACGAGTATGTTCTTTCATCCTCAAGCATTGGATAATAAAAGATTTTTACTGTTTTGCACACCTAGAAGCATTTTTTTTCAATATAACTCTGGTTTTTCTTTCTTTAAGTTCCTGCCTTAGCATGTTACATCACTTAACCTCTTTGCTAGTATCAGTATCTTACCATTTTAATTCACTTCAGGATTTGTAGCCTGGGGAAGTTATCAAGCTACTAAGCTTTTTTTTTTTTGAGGCTCTGCTCTTCCCACTACCTTGTGAGTTTTCCTTATTTTTTTTTCAAACAGAGTGCAGAGCTGATTATGCACAATATACAATATTTCTGTGTATGTACAACAGAAAGCAGCTGAGGTCTCAGCAGTGTAAGTAAGGCAGTGTCAACACTTCCCTATTCTAGTTAGATGTTCATTACAGATCTCTGCACATTTTTCTTCTGAAATCAGTTATGATTAGCTTAACTTCTATGCAGCTTGTGTAAATGGTCTTGCAGCCTGACAGTTTAAAAACCTCTGTGTTTTGACACTGGTTCCATCCACGCCCATGCAATTAATCCTTAAATTTATTTCTCTTCAGTGGAGTCTGACTTTTACAGGCCCTTTTTGAATATTTTGATGCCGTTTTTTCTCAGGTCCGTAGATTGATCTGTTCAAAGATGACTTCATAATGAACATGGAGATATAGCTGCCCATTTACTTTGATTTGCATAATCTTGTTAATTCCTAAGGATGTTCCACCCAGATCCGACATATGAGAGACATATTTTTGTTAATAAAAAAAGAAATCAACTCAACTTTATACTACTTTAAGCACACATTGATGTTGATCAAAGTGAATCCCCGTAAACAGCCACTGAGGAGAGAGGACTTACTTTTTTCTTTTATGGAAGATGGCTTGGTGTCAGGACAGCACTCATCTGGGATTTGGGCTGCTGCATTTTAGTCCTGCTGCACTAACTAGCTACACATGGTGTATTCAGCTTTGAAATGGATGGGAGGATGACTGACTAAGTTATCTTCGTAAAGACCTTTACCACTGGAGCTATACACTTGGAACACTGATTCCAAGTGGTTTTATGGACACATAAAAGCTGTCATTAATTTATTTGATTTTGCAACACTGTTTACTAACTCCTAGCTATTTTTAGCTTACTGAGGCATACTTAAACTTCCATTAATTTAATGAATTAAGAAACATATTAACCTTTTAAGCTGTAAAAACAAATCAGCACTAACGGCAGAAGCACTAGAGAAGATTAAGTGATTCAAAGGTTATGCTTAAAAGTGTTGAAAGAATGGCAACACCAATTTTTACCAGCAACTTTTTGTTATGTTGCCACACGTTTCATTATGGCAAGTTAAAACTGTCTTGCTCAGAATCCTCAATATTCTCCAGCATTTTTTGTTTCATTCAGGTTTATGCCTTAAAAAGATGTCATTCTTCCTGACATGAAATTCTCTTCTATTAATCCAGCGCAGTGTATCGTCTACTCAAAAGCTGGCAGACAAAAAATTAAAAGGGGAGTTACAGTGCAGAGTTCTGAAAAATCAAGGCAGAAAATCTAACTACTCTGCTTCAGAACTTCTGATGGTAGAGGGAAAAAAGTCCAAACAATAAAGGACCCATTATCTACTGACTGGGAACTGAGAATAAGAGTTCATTCCAAAAGAAGTGGAAGGAAGATTAAACAGGAGGATGCTCATGTGAGAAATGCAATGTATTACATTTCACTGAGGAGAAAAAAAAATAATGATTAATTACAATGGGTAATGCTTTCTAACACTGTAAATCCAAACATTATCCTGGCCTTTAACTTGATATTACAAGACTAGCAGTGTACATAGGAGAAGATTCTTAGCATTTTGGCTTCCACAGATTCAGTTTAACACATGAAAATTGTCGTATTTAAAATATAATGAACTTAGACAGGTAAATGGCCTAAAATAACACCATGTTCTCCGAATTCTGAATTTTTAGTCCAGCTAATACCACTCTTGCAGATTACAAAACTACAGCTACCTAAAATTACTGCTAATTGTTACTATCTAATCATAGTCCTCCAGATAAAACAAAAGCATTAAATGGAGATCTGAATTGCTTCAAATTTTTAAAGACTACACTTGTGTGTGGAAGGAAGAAAATATTTGAAGAGTGAAAGTCTGTGATACACTTCATGCTTTGTTTTGAGGTGCTCCTCTGTGGAGAATAAACATTTTTTTGTACTCTGTAGGTTCAAGATTGCAAAGATAAGTGATGCTGATATCTATGTCCTTTTGAGTCAATTAATAAAAACCAGAAGTATACACTGTGCTGCCAAAGGCAGAAATTTGAATTCTTCAGATATCTGCTTTTCTGTAAACTACGTGATTATATCACTAAAACATTTTGGAAATAACGAATGCAATTTCAAAGTTTGCTTTGGTTTTCTTACTGGGATTAGTCACTACTCTTGAATGGTAGAGTAAAGGTGCAGAGCCACCACCAGAGAAAATCATGCCGTGAAGAAGTGGCCTGGCCAACCGACTGAAATCCCGAACTGCCTTTTGGGATTGTACTGAGACAGCAGCCTCCTGCAAGGTATAGCAGCAACTGAACCTGCTTTTTACTGGCCTTTGGACTAGAGCTGTAAGGGTATAAATACTTAGTTCTGAAGCAGTAATCCTTTATTGACTGAAGCACATTAAGGTTGGTCCTGTCCCATGCCCTAGTGCTCTCTTTGCAGTGTGATTAACAACACATAAGGAAGGCTCTGTCTTGATGCTCTGGTACTGAGGGAGTCCTGTCTGACCTCAAGTCTGTTACTTGTGTTTGAGATCCAGGCCATATCACAGGAAGAATTTGTGTCACAGCCAATTGGAGATGCAGAATGAAATGTGGTCTTATTGTGAACATGGAAGACTTACGCTCTGAGGCTTCTTTAATACTTAACTCTCTGTTTATGGAGACAACAGATCCAACCTTCTGGTGGCAGGTGACATGTAGAGCATTGAGGTCCTTGCATCCTGGACCCGACTTTCTGCATCTTCACCACGTCCCGTTTGCAGTGATGTGTTCCTGTGGCTTAGCCCCAGAACCATCCCTGGAACAGCCATTTTTCAGAGTTAGCAGCCTTACAATTTCTTGAATATGAAGATGATTGTGTTCAAATAATTGCTCTTCTGAATTGTTTCAACCATAAGAAAAGTTTTGGGATGAAGTTACTGGGAGGCAAGAATTTAACGCAGGGGTAGTGGGTGTACCTGTCAAGTGTTGGCAGTAGAGAGGTTGTAGGGGTGGCCTCTGAGAAAAGAGATGGCGCTGCCCTTGTGTAGGACACAGCCAGCCCCAACAGTCCCACTGCAAGACACTGCTGATTCCATCAGCCAAGCTACTGGAAAGCATATTAGGGAAAGGGTACAAAATGCTGCAAGACAGCTGTGAGAGAAAAGTGACATTCTGTGAGAGCAACAGCCCTGCAGACACCAAGGTCCCGGCAAAAGAAGGGGCAGAAGGTGCTCCAGTCACTGGAACAGAGGTTCTCCAGCAGCCCTTGGTCCAGTCCACGGTGAGGCAGCTGTGGCCCTGCAGCACATGGAGTACCACTGAAGAGCAGAGATCCACACTGCAGTCACGGGAGGACCCTGTGCTGCAGCAGGTGGACATGCCCTGACGGAAGCTGCAGTCTGTGGAAAGTCCATCCTGAAGCTGACTCCTGGCAGTACCCATGGCACTGTGGAAAGAGCCCACACCGGAGCAGTTTTTCTGGCAGAAATTGCACCCTGATGGGGACCCAACACCGGTGCAATCTGTTCCTGAAGGACTGCAGCTCTGGTCCACACCGGAGCAGGGGGGAAAAGTGAAAAAGTGTGAGGAGGAATGAGGAGCAATGGACATCAACTAAAACTCAAGAAGTTCCAGTTCAACATGAAGGAGAACTTTATGTTGAGGACGGCGGAGCACTGGCACGGGCTGCCTAGGAACGTCATGGAGTCTCCCTCTCTGGAGACGCTCCAAACCCGCATGGATACATTCCTGTCTCACCTGCTCTAGCTGACTGGCCTTGGCAGGGGTGTTGGACTGGAAGATCCCTAGAGGTCCCTTCCAAGTCTTAACAGTTTTGTGGTTACATGAAGGAGCAGCAGAGAGGGAATGTTATGAGCAGATCACAACCCCTGTTTTCCAGGGGTTCCCTGCACCAGCTGGGCAGGAGGCGGAGGTAGAAAATCCAGGAGCGAAGTTGAGCTTGGGAAAAAGAGGGGTGGGAGGAATCTATTTTTGGCTTGGTTTTTCTTTGTTACTATCCTACTCTTATTTTTAATTGGCAAAAAATTAATTTTTCCCAGGTTAAGTCTGTCCTACCTGCAATGGTACTTAGTACACAATGTCCATGTCTTCATCTCAACTGAAGAACTTTCTCATCATTTTTCTCCCCCAGTTCTGTTGAGGAGGGTGACTGAGAGAGTTACTGAGTGGGCTTCTGGCAGTCATGCAAGATTAACCCACCACAATAGCATAGGGATTTATTCTACTCAACAACCTTGTGTAGGATTTTTCTTTTCCTTGCCCAAGATGATTTTCTATGTAACTGAAAATCATAGAATTATAAAATGTCTCGAATTGGAAGCGATTGTAAGTTCATCTAGTTCCAAACCCCCATCATGGGCAGGAATGCCCGTGAAAATTACATTGAAGTCAATGTTCATGAGGCAGAGAAACTAGCCTGTGAAACCTGAATCTTTGACATCTGTCATTCTCTCAAGTTAATTGTCATTTCAGAGCTCTGAAGTACAGTCACTGTTCTTTTAACTCATAGTCAACCAAAGGAACTGGTCTTACCTTCTCAGGTTGCTTTTTTTGGGGTGTTTATAGTGGAGTTTTCAGCCTGTGATAATGATTTAGTGACATTGCTTTCTCAACTATTTGTATGCTTCTAATGGTTTTAAAATTATAACACATGATTCTACAGGCTAAAGAATGTTATTTTTCTGGTATGTCTGTGCAGGGGGAAGGTCTTTGGGATTTTACAGTGGTTAGATAAAACATGTACAATATAAATGACAGTGAATCCCAGCCTTAAAATAACATTCCCTTTATTCAAACCGCAAAACCAGAGATTTCTTATGAAAAGGAGCATGCTAGACAGAAAACTCTTAGGCTGTCTGCAAACTCCTGAGACAAGTGACTGCAGTGAGGTCAACATGCTCTGCCAAAACTCTTATTAGGAGCTCCTGCTAGCAGCTGCAGCATAGCTGAATTGGCAGCTTGGTTACTGGCAGAAAAGTATTCCAGCTTCAGCACTGTAAAACTTACATTGGCTTCCCTAGGACCTGGTCCTTTTTTTGCTAATAAATGATCACCTGAAGTATGTGGTTTAATTGAATCATTCAGTCAATCTAGCTAGAAGAGAGGCTGCTAACAAGGTGGGCAGGAGTAGATGCAGGCTGTCCCTTCCACAACTGAAGACTCTCTTCAAGTTTTGCCAGAAGAGGTTGTGCAGATGCCAATTACTTTTGTATGCAGCTATCAAATTACTTAAAGCAACTGAAACTGCTAATAAAATTCTGGAGTCCCTCCTTGTAGCAGAGTGCTTGTGACAATCTGGCCTTTTTCTGAAATCAAAAGCTCTGACAAAAAAATATAATTAGGTGGTGGTTGCTAGCATCTGTAGAGGACTAGCTAGATTCTGCAGGAAGACTCAAGCAGCCTTACACTTCTCGAAAGGCACATAAATGCAGGATCTAGTGTTGGATGACTGACCCTGCAAGGAATGCATCTAGTCAGAGGTCTCTTCAGACAAAAAATACCTGAAATACCAAACCCCTAAATGTCCACTTTGTTACACTAAACTGCCAAAAGGCAAGAGTGAAGTGAAAAGTGTGTCTGAACTCAAATGAACTAGAGCAGAATTTTACTGCAGTGTTTTTGCATTTCTGCAGGTGCAAATGTTGTTCCTTGTTGCCATGCAGCTGCTGCTGTATTAGGTGACACCACATTGTTTCCCTGGAGTACCTATTTGGAAGTCAGAAATGTTACAGCACTGATACTTAGACTCTCTAGTGCTTGGTAATTTGAGATTCACTACTCAGGATAAAGTTAAGAGCAAAGGATCATTGAATCAGGCTTTTTATACTGCAAGGAGAAGTTCATATACCTTTGCTAATTTCAAAATCTGTAAAATGGAAAGAATGTACCCCTTGTTGTTGCACTGCCTATAACAGACTTTTTGCATAGCAGGAATCTATTAATAGGTTGCAGTATTTCCTGATTAAAAGAAAAAATATTCCTTGTAAACTCTCAAATCCAGCTAATTTATAACCATTTGTAAGGGCATTCTTTCATCCTTTCCACGTGTGCTATTTATTTACATTAATAATGCATATTAAACTGGGACACAGAGTTAATGTTGCAAACATTTATTTAAAAATTGTTATTGTAGAACCACGGTATATCCTGATTTGGAAGGGACCCACAAGGATCATTGAGTCTAACTCCTGGCCCTGCACAGGACACCCTGTCCTGTGCCTGAGAGCATTGCCCAAACACTTCTTGAACTCAGTCAAGCTGGTGCTGTTTTTCAGACCACTTCCCTGGGGAGCCTGTTCCAGCGCCAGCCACCCTCTGGTATAAGAACCTTTTCTTTATATCCAACCTAAACCTCCTTTGACACAACTTCAGGCCATTCCTGCAATGAGGTCTCCCCTCAGTGTCTCCAGGCTGAACAGACCAAGTGACCTCAGCTGCTCCTCATACAGGTTCCCCTCAAGGCCCTTCATCACCTTTGTTGCCCTCCTTTGCAAGCTAATAGCTTAATGTCTTTTCCATATTGTGGCATCCAAAACTGCACACTGGACCCTAAGTGAGGGCTCGCCAGTGCAGTTTTCTCTAATAATCAATGCCTCTTATTGGTAAAAATCTGTTTCTTAAAAAAAGGGAAAAAAAAAAAAAAAGAAAAGGAGATACAGCTTACAGTATCTTCTGTATTAAAATGTTTTGGTTACTTGGTAGCTGCTAAAGCTCTCATTCAGTCCTGGTGATGGTGGATGTCTTTGTGGTAAGAATGCTAAGCTACATCTCAGTATTTCTTATGGAGCAAAAGTAAGGTTCTCTAACAGGCAGCCCTTGATATCTGCTACAATAAGCACTAGAGCGTTTAAACAAAATTAATAAAATTGTAATTAAAAAACCCTGTGTGCTCCTTATTTGTTAGTTTCCCTACTTGAGAAAAGATGGTGTTATTCTTTTGTGTTTGGAGGTTACGTAGGGGAAGCGGTTCCAAGAACAATCATGAAGGAACATTCGCTAAGTACCTGTATCACTGCTGACTATGTCATAATGACCTGTGTTTGGGTCTCCTGAACCCAGCTGAGGAAAAGGTGTTCCAAATGTGTCTGCTCTAAGGAATGCTATGAATAGCCAACAACTACTTTAGTTGGCAGGTTGTGTATGATAAAATTTAATTTTTTTTGGCTCAATAATTCTTTGTACACTGACTTCTTTCAGTTAATGTGTTGGGTTGAGACCAAGAAACTTTCTACTCCTTTATTTCACTGTGTACACTCTGGAAAGTGACTTTGCCTGCTTTCTTACCAATAACTCAGATTATAACTCTCTCCTGCACATAGTTATGTATTATGAAAGTGAATTTAAAAAACCCCAGCTATTTAATAAAATTTTATCAATGATTGCTACATCTTTAACTCTTCAATCCACTGATATGTTTCCTTTATTCTGTGTGGTCTTGTCTCCTTTGGGGTCTGATTTTCTGTCTGGCTAGCATGCACACACAATGGGATTCACCAAGGCCAGTTGTTTATATGATTTCTTCAGGGATTGCACTACATACAGTACTGCCCAACCAGAGTTTATCTTGATTAGTTTTGTCACTTACATGTTTTCATCAGGGTATAATTAAGTAGACAATGTGCTAATGATTAACCGAACACAGAGCCAACAAGGCCTCACTCACTTCACACTCTCCTTGGAGTGAATTTAGCCAGCTTTTGCCTTATGGCTTCTCACTGGATGGATACATGGCCTGCCAACATCAAATGTGTTGTGCGGGTATGCATTTCCTACAGAATGCTTAAGAATTATAAGCAGATTGAAACTTGGTGTTTTATACCTTTTCACTTAAAAATCCAGTATCATGCATATAACACAAGTTTTAAGAGACTATTTATTGCAAATGTCTATTGGATCAAATTCTTTATGAAGACCAGTGCCGGCTATGAAGAAGGTACATGAAGGAGACAGCAAAGGGTATGTTACTTAAAAACCTAGACAGGCTTTCAGAACCCTCTCACCCTTTATCTTGTGTATGGCTTATAGACACATTAACTCTGCCACTACAGGTGTGTGAAATTACATTGCTTTGAGCATATACTGTATTTTCTTATATTATTTTGGAGTCAGCAAGTTTGAACATTTTTTACTTCTGGTTCATTTCTTCTGTATCTCTTTCTCAGCATGCTGCCCTATATCACTGAAAACATGAGTTTATGGTTCAGGCTCTTCATATTTTTTTTTTTTAATTCTCAATTCTGTGTCAAAATCTGGATATGTAATTAACTTCAGTGTTAATTGAAGAAATACTCACAAGGAAAGTAGGATCATCTTTGCAATGTGACCAAAAATAAACTAAAAATCTTGTGCTTAGATTAAAGAACTAAATACTGTTACCTAAAAATAATATAGTAAATTCAATAATAAAAACTCTTTTCTAGCAAAACCATAAATGCAATTTTTTGTGGTGGGAAGTTTTTATTTAATTTTATCCTGGAATTCCCCAGAGGCTTCCACTGGACGAGCATTGTTTGCAGGATTTCTGGTAGTGTCATGTCAGAGCTAACACACTACCTTAAGGCAGGACCACAGGTTCTGTATAAAGAAGCTCCATTATTTTCATTCCCAGGGGAGATTAGGGGATGGAATTAATCACCATAGTGTTAACGCCTCTAACAAGAACAGTCCTAGAAGATGTTTCTAACTGCAACAGGTCGTAGTCTCTTTATGAATCATAAAGTGAAACATTTTTTATTGGTCCATGCTAGTGTCATGGAGAACTGCCTCTGTAGTCAAATCAAGGGCAGGTGCAAGACAAGATTTTCCGTGGTATGCAGCGTTTTCAGTGAATCTTTGATGCCTTCACAGAGTTGATCACATTAAGCTTCCTGAGGGAAGGTATCTGGTTTCTCAGGCTTAGTAGCTGTTCCTCAAATAGTTTCAGGAAGTTGAATATCACTGTCATGTACATCCAGCTCTTTTCCCTATGGAGATGTAGGCAGCTATGAACTTTGTCTTTGTGACATTTAGGCATGGAGGAAAATCTCAATATGTTCTTTTCTCACGGCACAGCACTGTTTCTGCCTAACCAGCTTTCTAACCTGTACAGATGGAACAGCTGGAAGTTCCTTGGGTCATTGCTTCAGTTCATAATACCTGAGAAAATACACTTCCACCACCAATTGAAGGAGAAATTGGTAGTAATATCAATAATGTACCTATGGTAGCCTGAACATGTGTGGAAACTTTTTTCCATGTTTTGGTGATTCTACAGGCTCCAAAAGCTATGACTCCATCGTGTTTCACAATGGTCTCACAAAGGCAGACAGTACGGCAAATCAAAGACTCAGGTGAGTCTAATTTCTCACCTGTGCTATTTTAAAAACAGACAACCTTCACAGCTCCTTTTATCTCCTACTTTTGACATCAGGAGGAATTCTGAAGGGGGGAACCGCACAAAACAGCACTCAAAATTTGGAGAAAGTATTGATGTGAGATATGACAGATGGGAGGACTATGTTGTTTTAAATGTCACTCCTGTATTGGAAGCAGATGAGTATCTGGGTTTGAAAACAGTATAGCTTAACTCTCCATGAAAATGGAGAAATACTGTATTGAATAAAAGCTGCTTTTTAAACACCTAAGCAATTCTTTTTGGTTTTCCAGTAGAATATCAGAATTGTAGTAACATATTAGTCCAGATATACTTGGACGTAAATAAAAAGGCCTGCTTTATAAAGATTATTGTGAAAGAATCTCTTCAAAAATAATGGTGACTGAACTATTTTCTTTTAAATATGTGAACTTTTGCACAAGAAGAAAATGGTCTTTTAATTAGCAGTATATCTTAGCAATAAAAGGCAAAAGGGGTAAGAGAAATGGCAGGAATGCATCTCCCAGTCCAAAGTGACCCTGCAACCAGTTCTGATGAGCCTACTAAAATATTCACAAGATTGCTGTGCTACTTCTGAGGTTCATCTTTGGGCTTTCTCTCACATGTTCAAATATTTAAAATGATACCTTGTTTTCTTTTCACTCACACCAGAATGTAAATAAACAAAAATTTTGTGTCACATCAATGGAAAAAAAGCACGTTTCAAAAAGACCTCAAAAGAAAATACATGTGTGGGAGAATACTCGTGCTCAATTTATTCCAATACAAATTCAAATTGGAATTCTTGACTTGAAGTATCACTGTTCTTACTGTTCATACTATATGGTCAGAAGATGATCAGATGTAGAAATTGGACTTTAATTTCACTATAAACTTGGTTGCAATTTACCCAACCAAGCACTCATCATGACTAACATCCATTCCATTCTAGTGTTCAGTATTTGAATCATAATATATACTTGTCACAATTTTATCTTTTCCATAAGTAAAACTGACAGATTATTGAGAGTCTACAGGTTAAAACAGGAGAAAAAATTGAAGAGTAAAAACCTAGAATGCATTTGTGCACACAGTTTTAATGTGAAATATTTTTAAGCTAGCTTCATTAGACACTTGAAGTATCCATTATAAACACTAGAATTTATTTTGGGGCATATTGATAATTTTTTAAAGATAAATTCTCTTTTAATTGGGTGTTGTGCAAGTCATGAAAAGGAGACAATGTACCAGGTCTGATTACCACCCTATCGTGATCCTTTAATTAAACTGTAATTTAATACCCCTACTGCCAAATCATCTTTCATTTCCGTTTTTGCAGGTTGCTTTAGGCAGGAAAAAGATTGCATATTTGTAATATAATTTTTATTAATTCCTAACTCAATATCAGCTGGAGGAAAAAAGCGTTACTCAACCCAAATACATTATAAATGCACTGGAATAAAATGAGAATTCCTCTTATCTTCTCGGACAGAGAATAGACAACCCCTTCTATCCAGAATTCAGATAATTCTCCATGCTACAAAAAAGTGCTGGACGTCTGATAACAAAAAGTTTATTGCCAACACTGACCAAGACTTGTGACGAGACCTTCAGGGGAGAGACGGCGAGCTCCTTGGCAAGCCGAAGGAGCCCGGCGCACGCGATTACTGTTTACATTTATTGAAAGTTCGGCATCTTCAGCAAGTCTTGAGCTGTACTCGCCTCGCCTGAAAGCCGACTCGGCGCTGCGAGGAGCAGGGGGAAGGGGCCGCGTCTCCTTGGCTGCCGCGGGCGCTGGGCGGGCCCGGGCGGTGGCGGGGGCTATAAAGGCAGCGGCGGCGGGGCCCCGGGAGGCCGNTCGCGGGTCCGGCGGTGCCAGCATGGTGGATGTGTTCAGCGGGCGGCTCCTGGTCAGCAAGGATGGCCGCAGCGTGGACCCCGAGGAGGCCCTGCAGAACAAGGTCGTGGGCTTGTACTTCTCTGCCGGCTGGTGCTCGCCGTGCCGCGACTTCACCCCCGTCCTCTGCGACTTCTACACGGAGCTGCTGGAGGAGACCGAGCCCCCGGCCCCCTTCGAGGTGGTCTTCATCTCCTCAGACCACAGCGCCGAGGAGATGGTGGGCTACATGCGCGCCATGCACGGAGACTGGCTGGCCCTGCCCTTCCACGACCCCTACAAGCAGTGAGTACCGACGGCCATCCCCGCCCCCTGCCCCGGGAGAGAGCGGACGGGGGGCACCTCAATAGCCGTGTGCCGTAACAAGGAGGTCCCTGATACAGAAGCTCCCCGGGACCTCCACCTCTGCCCCTTAGCCCGCGCCTGCCTTCCGGCTGAAGTCCCTGGAGCCCGGGTTGCAGCATCTCCCCGCCGCGCCCCGCCCCGAGCCGCGGCTGCCGCTGGCTGTCACACACTGTGACGGCTTCCTCACTCGGCTTTGGCCCGTCCCGCGTGTAAAGAGCGCGGTTTTGCGCACTTCGTTTGGAAACTAAAAGATCTTTGAAGAAGAGTTAGTTAAGACGCCAAGTGTTAATGAGATGACATGAATAGTGAGGTAAAAATAAAAGAGGATCAAGTGATTGCTTTTCAGCACGGCGGTAGTTGTTACTGGGGCTGTTCTGCATAGTCTAGGTTAGTGCTCTGGGAAAAAGGCAAAACTTGTAACTTGGAGCAGAGCAAACTGTGAAGAATTTCAGACAGACACCATATCAGCTGGAGTTTAGCGGTGCCATGCTGCACCTGGTAACTGGAGTGTAAAATTCCTGTGCTGTTCAGTTTCCAAAGCGACGTTCCTGTAGGCAACTTGCTCATGAAAACAGCAACAGGAAAGGACGTGACTGTGTGTAAGTAACGGGGTGAAGGATAATACCAAGAAGTGTTTTGATGACCTAGGTCAAGGGTGCAGACTCATTTGGAAGACTTAGAGGAATCTGATTTATCTCCTATAAGAATAGACTGGGATTACAGGATCACAAGTAAGATATTCAGGGTTACTGAAATTCCTGTAACTGGAGACTTGAAATACATATAAATACTGGTAAAGGGATTTTTCCCCCCTCTTTAAATAAGTAGATTGTGGAAATTTTTTTTCCAGGTGGTATCAAAGTCAAGGAGGTAATGCAACTTTTAAATGTAACTTGGGCAAAAAAACTTGCAGCTAAATTAATTCTTTTAATAAAGAACTCTATTCTAGTGCTTCCTAGTGATTTCTAGCTTTCCTTTTAATTCTAGATCCATCCCAGCATTCTGCCTGGGACAGAGGGGTGTAACACCCCAGCTACTCACTTAACAGGGAGCATGCTTGCTAAACTTGTTTTATCAGTGCACTTTGACAACCTCAAGAGCAAATGACTTGAAGCCAGGAACAATTTCATCCTTTCTTGGGTCATTCCTGGGTGTCAGCTGGCAATTGATGTTAGGCCTTTTTAACGACAGTTCCCACTGGCTTAAATATTGTTTTCCCTCAATCTTCCCAGGCAGTAATTGTATTTGATATCTACTAATCATCATAGAATGCAGGCAAGTTTCCTGATGGAAATGTAGCACTTGAAGTCCCTGCACCCAGCAAGCTGTTCAGCATGTCCCATGGAAATGCGCTTACAGCTTCATCCTCTGTGGATTAGAGGTCTATTTCTGACTGCTCTTGCTCAAGTCATGCAGAGTGGAGGCAAAGAGATAGTTTAACTGGCTTTTCTGTGGCATCCTGTAATGTCCTTCAGATTACTGTAGAGAAGCTTGTCCTGCCAGATGACTGTGAGATCACATTGTTTTACTGAAGAACAAAGTGCAGAGGGATATGAAGAGGCAATGTTTTTGAAGTTGTGTTTCTTGCATGTAACAATAAAGGGCTGTGTGGAGCTGTTCAAGGTGCTTAGGTTGGATTAACTGGTAGTTTGGTGTCAGGGGTACTGGTGAATCATTGTAGACTTCTAGCAGATGGATGTGTATTCACTAAATCAAACTATAATTCTGGCTAGATACTAGTTCTAATTAATATAAATTTTTTAATTGGTTTTAAAAATAATAATTGTGTTATTAATATTTATTAACATATTAGTATTTTTAAAGTTCCATTGCAATTAAATGAATTGGTTATTGGTTTTTTGAATGCGTAAAGAAAGCATTTCAGTATCTTCAGAGAGGTTAAAATGTCCTAGCTGGTCGCCTCAGTGTTTAAGATACATAATTGCAGCATAGATTGATGTCTCTCCTAGACACAACAGAGCCAATTTTAAGTACGCCATCTAAAATACTTTTCAACAACAGAAGCATCTCTTGGTGGTGAATTTTGTCTGAAGAAATAGCCAGCATTCCTACTTGTAGTGTATGAAGTCTAACGCTGCAGTGTTATGCCTACCTTCAGAGAAGCAAAATACTGAATTCAAAGCAGGATCTCCAGACTCTCTGTCAGTCCTATTTCCCAGAGGTGGGACTGCACCTTTACTACTTCATGTGGTCTGTGGCATGACTAATAGGAAATATTGCTCCTGATTCTTTTCCTGTCTGCAGGTTAATGTAAATTTATTTGTTGCCTGAAGCACATGATTTTGATTCTTGAAGTGGGGTGTAAAGAAAGTCTGGTAGGAAGTGAGCACTTGGAAGAGAAAGAGGGTAATAGAGAGGAAAAGCAGGTGTAGGACAGAACACATCAACAACAAATGCTGGTAAATAGGACTGATGTTTTAATAATGGTACACAAAGACATGCTGCTGTGTTTGTACTGAACCCTGTGGTGAAAGGCATCATTCCTTGTGAGGGTGCCTGCCGAGCGCAGTAGATCTCGCAGGCTTCCAGGCAGGCAGATATTTACTGAGTCTGTGGCCTGTACAGCTCAGTAAAAATTAGAATCACAGACAATGCCTGTAGAAGGAAAATAAAAAGGGTGTATGTACATTTTATATTAGGAAGCTTTATGTATGAGGGTGGGTTGGTATCTGCAGAAACATTGGGGAGGATGAGGTGTTAAAAAACAAAGGCAGAAGAATATTAGGTGTCTGAGCAGTTAAGAGTAATTGCTTAGTTCTTACACTTTTTAGATTCCTATTACAAAATCTTAGCAGACACCTTAAAATTGAATCCCAGTCATGTGACGTGCATGCTTATGTGACTAATATTTAACAATGCCGAAATTTCACAGCTAAAAGAAAACACTTACAGCTGTGTAGTACAGGTCATACTGCTAGAAGCAGATGAGTAAGATGTCCATCAGTTTCAAGTGACAGCATTTCCAAGTGAAAGCTGTTATAATTCAAATGATGCCAGATACCACATTACACATGTGTATAAAATTTACCATTGTGTTCCCAAGATTATATTAAATCTGCCCTGTGTTGTCTACATCTCAAAAACCCTCTTGCATATAGAACTTAAACCCTTACATAAAAATACTCACTTGTCTTGTGAGTCAGCCTGGGTAGGCAGTCAGGCCCCAGACAGCTGCTGGGTTGCTCCTGCCTCCATGGGATGGGGGAGAAAATGTGAACAGTGAAAATGAGAACACTTAGGGGTTGAAATAAAGACAGTTTAATACATAAAGCAAAGGTGAAGATACACAGGCAAAGCAAGATATGGAATTCATTCACTACTTGCCATTCACTGACAGATGTTCAACAGTTTCCAGCACAGGGAGGCTTCATCATGTAATGATTGCATGGGAAGCAAAATGTCCTGGCTCTGAATGTTTGTCCCTTCCCCCTTCTTTCTTCAGATTTTACAGTGTTTTATGGTATGGGACATCCTTTGGTCATTTGAGATCAGCTGTCCCAGCTGTGTCTCCTCACAGATTCTTGTGCACCACCAGCCTACTCACTGGCGTGGTAGCATGAGAAACAGAAGAGGCTCTGGTGCTGTGTAAGCCCTGCTCAGCAATAGCTAAAACACTGGTGTGTTATCAGTGCTGTTTTGGCATGCACCAGGCGAGCTGCTGTGACGAAAACTAGCTCCCAGCCAATGTCAGTATTACCTAGAAATATAATATCTGTGCTCTCAGAATCTTTCATCCAGCCTTCTCATAAGAATCAAAAGATCTAGCAATGGCTGTGACTTCCAGTTTCCCTCAATCTTAATGTCATGTTTTTGGTATTTCACGTGCAAATGTAGGCTGACCTTTTGTGTTCAAGCCTTGATGGTCAAAGTCTGATACCTCAAAGGATTTGGCTAAAAGATTCCCTGTGTCTGTACAAAGGTTATTCTATAGCTATCTTATTTTTTATATCTTCCCCTTCTGCTTTCTCTTTTTGGGTGTTAGATTTTTCTAGTCAGTAAGACACAGTATGTACCTTTACTCTTAAGTGGGAATAGCCAAGCAACTAAGAATGTCATTATTTACATCACTGTATTTTACTGTAGGAGAGTTGAATTTGCCTTTGAAGGCCATGATATTTCTATTTATGGTTTAATGATATAATGAGTTGTTGTTGGAGTTAGTCCCATGGCACATATGTCGTTTGTACAGGTGAGTCATGGGATTTTAGATCCCTATTGGAGAGAATGATCTTAATAAGTTTTAAGAAGTCATTTTTGTAAGCACCTGTCACAGGTACACAGTGATTAAGAAGTATTGTCTGCAGAACTCTTTCTGAACCTCCTTCAGCTCCACTCACCTTGCAAGTTGCACACAAATGTAAGCAAAATCTGTGCATGCTTCAGTCTGGTTTGATACAAGCAATCTTCAGCCCTAAGGCGATTTGAACAAAGTGCTGTGCTGGGCTGGATATATGCATTCCCTTAGGAAAGCAAAGTGTAAGATTCCAGTCTCCATAGAAAATTACCTTCAGTCTCCTAGTGTTCTGTCTCTGATTGCTACAATTGTGTTTATTGTCCACTGAACCAATAAAAATCGTCTTCCACCCATCTTGTTTGTCATTCAGGTGGTATGAGGTGATAGTAGTTTTTACATGGCTTCTACTGAACTTGCTTTGGAATGTTTTATTTTCTCCTGTTTCAGCAGATTTTGGAAAGGTCTATAGGGATTGTTGGTTGATTGCTTGTATTTCACAATTCACTGAGAAAGCAAACCTGTTTCCATACCTTATTTTTGCTGCTTCCATAGTATTTTCTGCATTACTGCAGTGTCCCCCACCTGTTGATTTCTCTTGTCTTAAAGAAAAATACAGAAGGAAGGCACATTTCAGGAATGCCTTGTCTGGGTCAGTATTTCACTTAAGTCTTATTTTCTGTATTTTTGACTCCTTTTTTTTCCCCCCCAGGAAGTCATTGAGAGTGTCTATATATTAGTGTCATGTATTTTTAACAATGTCTACATTCTTTTTCTCCTCAAATTTCTTTGGCATTTGAACCTCATACAGCAAATGTTCTTGCTTGTGGTGATGGCACTCAAGCAGAATATTTCCGTTTAGTATTTAAAGTATATTTTGAGAAAGATGGTGTTAATGTTTTGGAATCTGGATATTCTGTTATTGCTTGTTTTGTGTCTATCCTCTGGTTCTTCTGAAGGTGCAGGGGAGGAGTTGGAATTTTATTCTTTGGCAACATAGGTGGGTGGCTGTTATTCCAAATATTTTGATTGCTCACTTTTCTGTATGTAGAAGGCCTGTTTCACTGGGAGAGGTTAAGGAATATCTTCAGTCTCTTCTGTTTACACAAACAGATTATGCGTCATGCTTTAATGGTGATTGCAGGAAGTAGCACTGTGGGACAGTTGAGCATATTTGTAGGGGAATGGACGTCAAATGCTAATCTCAGTGAGATCCTTCTCCTGTCCTGTAAAAAGGGCCCAGAAGACATCTTGTCTGGGCTAGTAAAAACAGGGTGGAAGGGTGTGTCACACTTTGTTTCTATGGATTCCTTTCCCTGTGGAAATGACAGGCAGCAGTGAAGAGCAGTTACAGGAAGGATGCTGCAACTCTCTGAACTCCCAGAGCTGTGTTTCACCTTGTAGGCTCCCAACTACTGCCTTGTTCATCTCCCTACACTACCCAGTGCTCTGCCTCAAACTCTGAGGAAGCCCAGGCACTCATCACTTCTGCTCTCCCATGTGTCCTGGCCAGAGTAGCCTTCATAAGAGACTAGGAGTTTTCTTAAATTGTTCCTAATGGTGTGTTTTATTTTGAAATTTTTTTCCCTCAGTGATCTGAAGAAGAAATACAACATAACAGCAATTCCTAAACTGGTGATTGTGAAGCAAACTGGAGAAGTCATTACTGACAAGGGAAGAAAACAGATCAGAGACAAAGGGCTATCCTGTTTCCGGAACTGGCTTGCAGGTGCAGATATCTTTCAGAATTTTTCTAGCTAAAATGTTGACAAATAAAAGCAAGAAAAGGCATCGTGGAAAACTTGGTAGAGCTCTGAAAAGACTCTTGCTTTGTTCAGAATGTGAAGGGTATGGCTTATTTATTTATCTTTGCTTGTAAACAAATTTTGGGTTTGACTTGAAGACCAGTTATTCCAGTGTCATAAAATGCAAATATTTTTATTATATTTGCATTGTTCTATTTACTGTATTTAGTAAGAACCAAAGCATTCCAAATAATACTGAAGAACTACAGAAGAATAGCCTGTTTAGACACTAATAATAGAAACCTGTGAAATCTATGCAAACACCTACTTTGCAAAGTCAACACAGTAAAAATAAACGCAAAAAACCTATTTATTTGATGACTTTTTTTTCAGGTCATTAGCACATTTTATTAAGAAAATGAAATTGTTTGCTTTAATAAAGCACTGTTTATGAAATATATCTCCTGTATTTTTCTTATCTACCTTAACAAGTGTGCAGGTTTGGACAAATTTGGAGGAAATATCCCGTGTGAGAAAGGCAGGTTACAACCACCCCTCTCCCACCAGGTTCAGGAAAAAAATTTTCCTCAGAGGAAAGTGAAAGAGATAAAAAACTATTTCTTTAACAAGCACACAGGAAAAGGATAATAATGCTAAATAATGAAATCTCTCACTATGGAGAGAAACCTGAGAAGATTTCCGAGTCCTTCTGTAGATGTGGTCCCTTTCCTCCTCGGAGCTGGGTCGGTGTGGGCCCACCTCCTAGACCTCAGTGGAAAACTCTCCTGATGCTCTCTGATGCTGAAACAGTCCAGAAGAGAAGAAGGGAAAAAAACCCCAAAGGCCCAAGAAAACAAAGTTCAACTCTCCGTCTCCCTCTGGAGAACAGGAGCCAAAAGCAAGCAAGGAGCTTCCTCCGCTCTCGCTGCTGCAAAAACCAAGGAGTGTGTATCTGTGTCCTTGAACAATTGTTTTGAAAAGTTCACTCGGTTTTTTTCCTCTCCCCCCTCTCAGGCTCAATTTCAAGGAACAGAAAGGCACAAAGTTAATTTCTGGGCATAGAGCAACGATAGGGGATACACATCATAAAGTCACCCCAAGACAACAAGATAATCAGAAAATATCATGACTTTTAAATAGAACACATTTGTTTGTCAGTACTGAAAAAATAGTCTTCTGTTTTATTTTACTTTTTGTGGGATTTATTTATATTTATTTATAGTTCTGCTTAGTTTTCCTTACCCCTGGATTTTAAAACTTGGCCCTATAAGCTAAGTTTAGGATTGGAGCTAGATGATCTTTAAGGTCCTTTCCAACAGAAGCCATTCTATTGTTCTGTGATGTTAGCTCTCAAGTTAACATCAGGTCAGGTTAAGAAGAAACTGGTTTCCATCTTTTCTTTTGCCAAAATATGTAGAAGCAAACATCAAAAATTATACCAGGTCTGTCTGATGAATGCTTTCATTGTGTCTAAAGCACAGCTTGATTTGCTGTCTCTCCATGTTTGGGGCCCCAGCCCAGACATCCGTGTAATTAATGAACCAAGAAAACCCACTTCCCATGCAAGCCAAATGTTTGTTGATTACAATTTAAAGACTACAACAGAGTTATTATTGGTCCAAGTACAAGCACTTGGGTTACTAACACTTGAAGTCTGGTGTAGTCAATTTGGAGAAAGAGAGCCTCTGTCCATCGATTGTAGCACGCCAGTTGTGGGTACTGCCCCACCAAATCTTCGTGATCCCAAGAGGGTCACAGCCCTCTAGCTGCACCCAGAATTCTGGCTTCCTGTCTGTCCCCTGGGCTATGTGCATTAGTGCAGAGGCATTTCAGTGAGGCACCCAGGAGTGCTGGTTCCTCGGAATGTGGTTGTCCTACAGACACTTCTTTGCATGCCTGTGCTTGAAGGGTTACCGCTTCAGCCTTGTTTTGTTGATTGCTGGGTCCTGTCTGCAGTCATTCCCTTACTGACCCTATCCACAACTGTCTGCCTTGTTTTTTGAGGTACATTTGCCTTACCATGAGAAAACTTAACAAAGAGGCTCGGAAATATCTTCTGTGTGAATAATGGCATCATTTAATAACAAACCTGTGTCATTTTCTTTAATGGAGGAAAAAAAAATTTTCTGGATAGTGGGAATGTAAAAAGTCACATGTACTTCACAATAGGTCAAAAAAAGAAACTGATTTTTTGAAATGAAAATAATACCTCTAGAAAGTGTTCAGCAGAATTGTGAGTTCTGAGCAACTTTTGGCTGTTTTTAAAATTACATCTGGGTATACCACAGACAATTTCTAATTTTTGCCATCTCATCATCTAAGTAGTACTCATCTTCTTTCCTAATGAATGCTAAGCTCCCTAGTGAATTTTTTGTGCAAGTGAGATGTAAGCACTGCCTGCCGTTCTGAAACCACCTAATGGCAGATATATTTTAAATATAAGATGAGAAATGAATAATAGAAGTGTTTAGAAAAGTTTTAAGATATGTTACCTGAATGTGGAATAATTTATACAGCAAAAGTATCCATGGCACCCTATTACCAGGTATCAGGTATTACTTCAGCCAAGATAGCTCGGTTCATTGTTTGTCTATATGCACGTATATGAAAGAACTCAGTATTTTATAACAGAGATGGAGTTAGACCTTTTGAATAATTGACACCAATTGAGTAATGCAGGTTCCAAGCAAAATCCAGCTAGGAATTCATAAAGATGAGACAAAGATAGATACTGTAAAAAGTGCTTGGTGTGACTTCAGTCAAGGAGTGTTGGTTTTGCGCATCAGTGCTTGGAATATCAGAAGTTTTGTTATCTTCGTCAGTGCTAATAAGAATCCATGTTTGACCTGAAAGAAGTACAGGGTAGTGGAAAATATATTCTTATTAGCAATACCTTGTGAAATTAGAGAAGCAAGTCTTAGTGGGTCATCTGTAAGGACTGTTATTACTTGGAATCTGTGTCCATTAGAAATGGAATTTACCAGTGTACTAATCTTTGAATTTACAGAATTGTGCCTTTAACTTTCTTAAATTATTTCTCAGTTCACTGATGGCTTTCTACCCTCTATCTTTAGTCACAGTTACCTTGAATATTAGTGAATACTAGTACTTTTTCAGTGGAGGGGGGAAGAAAACCTCATTTTTAAATATGAAAGTAGGTTGTAGCATAGTCATACTGGTTGATGCTGCACACTCTTAAAGGAGTCAACTGAAAAGCAAGTAAAGTTGAGAGGAGGAGCATCCTTCCTTATTCCACTGGACAAGATATTGTCCATTATTAGTAAATGATTTATGGATCAATATATGCTAAGATTGCTTAAGAACCAATGGTGTTGAATTTGTTGTAGCCTCTATGGTTAATTACTTCACTAGGAAAAATGGCAAATAAGTTGATACTTTGTGAGTTGATAAATAGCCTGAGAGTTGTGGACACTTGCTGCAGGTGAGTGTTGCAGGCTCTCCTGTGACTCTCTTTTTTTAGGAAGAGGCAAAGCAGACTGGTGGCAGATTCAGACATGAAATAAACATTATAAGAAAGGCAATGAACATCTCTCTCTTTGTTAATCTCTTATTCCTGTAACTCTTCACCCTGCTAGCCAAAAACATTCCTTCTTCCTCCTCCAGAGCTGCTGTGGTCAAACTTTAATAGTATTGTTATGTATTTAAATATGTGTGCGTAAATATAGGTGTGGGGGCGGGTAATCTCTGTTTATTCACCTAAACTCTTCAATTATGGGATCTTGGGCTGAATAAGAAAGACCTAAAGTAGGTATTTGGAAATTCCTTGGAATGCTGTAATGTTATCTCGATATGCATTTTTAATATTAACTTAATCCTTCACTTTTCTTCTCAGCTGAAGGTACACACAAAATATCAGTAGCTCTTCCTGAAGCATGAGTTAAATCTAGACTGCAAACAGGTGTTCTTCAGAGCACAAGTAGTAGTTGGTACATGCATGACAGGTTTTTTTCACTTTTCATGCCACTTCTACCCTGTGCACAGCCTGGTTTTGCCTTTTATACAGCTGAGTTTTTTGTTAAGACCAGACACGGGTAAGAGTCTAACTGTTACCTGTTCTCTCTGCAGGCAATATTCATAGAAGGACAACCCTAAATTTTTTTTCTGTCTATTTCTTTCTATGAATAAGGACATATAAATGACCAAAACCAAACAGAAACAGTTTTAAGCCTCCTACCTCCTCAATGTCATTTAAATTTCTCTAGATGAAGTTCAATGATCAATCTCGTGACTCCCCAATATTAAGAAATGCTGTCAGTGTCAGGTGAAGAAGTTGCTATGGAAGGTGCTGTTTCTATCCAAAAAACCCCTGCATTTAAACATAGTGGTACAGTCCCAAAGAAATACTTCAAACAGAAGTTGAAGTAACATAGCAGGGTGCTCCTACGTAGACTCCTCTCCGGGCAGGAGCTGAGATGGGAGCCCTAACAATTCAAACAGATAAACAAAACTTGTAGGCAGGTTGTAAGTAGACACAAGCACTCTCCTGGAAATGTTTTTAGTAGCTGTTCCAGTAACTGCCTACTTGGATTTGTTGGACATTGACAAATCAATAGATTCTTAGAACAATAAACAACCATTTTGTACAGGCAGTAGCTAAACCTCCCCAACCCTTCTCATACAAATAATCTTAAGTGCATGCACAGGGCTTCAAAGGACATATTGTTCAGAGATTACTGTTTTTCCAAGTATAACATGAGGGCACATTTCCCATGCAAAGATAAAATTTACCAGTATTTTTATGCTTGAATCAAAATTATTTTCAAAGGAATTTATTTTACTCGAGTAAGTGGGCTTTGTCCCAGAACAAGGCCATTTACTGGGATTCTCTGCTTTGGTAGTAGCTTCAGTTTGGTTTTGAAAGGCACTCAGATTTCTAGCAGGACTGCCGAAGTCCTAAACTCTCTTCAACAGATAGCATGCCTGCTTAAGCACAGAAGAGGATATTTTCAGTCATGTTTCATTAATGCAGCTGTTAGCGTAGAAACACATAACCACGGACAGGTTATATGCCAGGTGCTTTATTGAGGCGCCGGGAGAGAGGGGTACAAACCCAAATCAATCCCCGCTCATGAATTTCCGATGCCCACATTATATACCCTTCTCATTACATCAGTGTATATTAATCATTTACCCAAGCATGATTCTCAAGACCCTCCTAAATAATCATCTTATTGATTATTGTTTCCACTCAAGCATAAGTTTCAGCCCCCTTTTCCCAGGTGCAGCTACACAATCAACCCATCTATCCTAATCTTCTACACAGGTTTAGATTTGCCCCTTACCATCTTAGGCAGGTACACAGGTTCAGGCTTGCCTGAACTGAATGTCCACCTTGCTCTCAGGGCCAACCCTAGCTACTACAATTTAGAAACATTTTAACCCTATGCTATCACAGCCATCTACTGGTTATGCTTATTTCTTACTTGGAAATTAACAGTCATATTGTCAGCTTCAAATGGTACATTGGGGCTTAAAATCTCTATTTCATTGTGCAAGTGACTCTGTCTCTCTGCTCCTGGTTTCTCCCAGAATAATGTCACGCTGAATGCCATCTCTGAAGACTGAGATGTTTGAAGGGTGCTCTGGAGCTCCAGGTGTGTTGATGCAATGCCAATGCATACACATTTTGTGACCCAGTGCAGTCTACATACATCGGAATGCAGCTGTATCTTGTTGGCATCACCAAAGCAAAATTCCATGATCTGGATACCCCCTCTCTACAGCTTCCTAAAGCTGCTATCACATGTAGTCCTATCTGGTGAAGAGAGCAGAGACTGAAGGGCAGGCGAGGGGAATGAGTTGAGATTTTGATTGAACCCTGGGGTCACAAGCCTGGCTTGCTTATCAACACTGAAAAGCAAATACTCTGTTCCCTGGATCCATATTAAGTGCAGCAACTAGTTGTGCTTATGAAAAGTGCTGCTTTTACTGATACCTTAATTAACACCTATCACCAGCGGAGTATTCACGTTAACAGTATCTTCATTTATATTTGAAGTTGACACATTATCACCTCCTCCAAGAGAAATTCAAACAATTGCACATTTAAGGTCACACATGAATATGATTATGTGGAGGATTTTACCGTGTGTGATGCAGAGAGAAAGATCAGCTGCAGAGACCAAGGCAGAAATATCCCACATGTGAAAAGAAGAAAGACAGAACTAACTGTTTGACGTGGAAATAGTTCTAATGCCATGAAAGAAGTCTGAACTTGGTGGGACTTGGCCAGAACAAGTGTGGGATTGTGACAGTAAAATTCTACTGTATTTGTTTCAGTCATCCTGCATTCAAGATAGCACGACTTTCTTTAGAAATTATCAAGATTGACCAAAACAAAATGCTCTCCAAACCCTTCAATTAGATGGTAATAAATTACAAAACTTCAAACCTTTGACTTTCTGCTCAAGTTGACAGAGTAAGTGCCAACTTTGTCTGAATCTTCTAGCAATGCGCAAAACTAAACAACTTCCTGGCAGGTGTGTGGAAGCAGGCCTTGGTGTGGTCAAAATTGGGTCAAGGGCACAGCAGCATTACAAGTGAGAGATGGAGAAGCTGGACAGAGGTATGTGAGTTCACATGGATGCAGTTTCTGGGTTATCTGGAAGAAATGGGTACATCTGTTGGAACACAGTTCCCTTCTACAGAGATGCTGCTGCCCTGATCAAATCCCTTCACAGAGCAGTTTGTATCTGCTGTAAATTTATGTAAACCATAGTAGTGTTGTGTTATGTCATGGTTTGTACTGATAGAGAGCTGAACCTCTTTCTCCCTTCTGTTCTATAGCTGTAGAAATAACCTTCTGCCTGACCAGAATCTGTGAAGTAGACTGTGTGTTTGCAGTGTGACAGGTATTTTGTGTAAGAATGCACAAAAGTGCAATAGCCTAGGCCACCTCTTAGTAATTTATGTTCTGTTATACTTTAAGCTTGGAAATTTCTGACCACATGAACTCAGCTCTGTGAGTCCATGCAGAATGTTTCTTGCTCACAAATTGAGCAGTGGTTTGTAATCTGCTTACCAGATGTCTTTTAAAAAGTCCTGATGCACTTGACCGTTGAAGGAAGACATTAGTTTGAGGTATTTATTTTCAATCTCATCCTAGAACATATTTTTCTATTGGTCAGATGCCAAAACACAATATGCAGTATAAAATAGACGCCTCTAGAAGCTATGTTAGAAAGTATTTTTTTCATCTCCAAGAGCTTAAAGAAAAGAACCTGATGGGACCATCAAGTGCAGTCTGGTTATGCCACAGTTTATTTTCAGCTGTACTTGTTGACAGACTGTACTTATTGACAAATAATTTGTTGCTACACTCCAGCTGCACTTCATGAAGGTAATCCAATGTTGCTGGGCTTCCAGCAGCATTCTTGTGTCTTTGTGGAAGGGTGGTGTAATTATCATGCTGGATAGACCTCAGGTGATTATTGAAGTGGAACATGGGTGGGTCTCTTCTACTTAAAATAGTAAGGGAGTGGGTGTTTGAGAGTTATGCAAGCTAGCAAGAGGCACAGCCATCTACAGCTGCTCCTGACTAGGAGGGAGAGAGGACAGGGGGAAGGTGTATTAACCCAGGGTTCTATTAACCTGGCCTTCAGGCTGGTATCTCTTGCTGAACACCAAAGGCCAAGAGTAGCTCAAACTAAGGGCAGAGGTGAAGAAGGGAGGGACCAGGCATACCCCCCTGTATTGTCTGTGCTTTCTGCATGGAACAGAAAAGCCAGGGTCCAGCAACAGAATCCAGACTTGAATCCTCACCACATGGTAACTAAAAGACAGGCGTAGTGTTTTTCTATGGAAGGCAAAGGAACAAAAACATTGTAAACTGTATTTGTTACATCCTCCCTCTCCTTACTCTGTGCTAAGCCCATGTTAGGAAACCCTACCTGTTCAGCTGCTGTAAGATGCTCGGATTCCTCTCCAAACACTTAAATGTTTTATCTAGGGAAGAGATTCTCAGCTCCTGAGGAGTCAGGAAAAAGGCTGTTTTAAGCTCACCAGCTGTCACAGCTGACTAAACACAGGGTCAGTTAATGCTCCAGGGTTAGTCCTGGAGCAGTAGTCACATGCCAGTTTTCAGCATAAAACCTTTATTTTTCCACCTATTTCTCCAGTTTTTGTCATCCATATTTATCACTCTTCTACTTTTCATTTTGTACTGAAGTATGCTGTCTCCTAAAGTTTCATGCATTAGTAAGAGAATATCAAGTAGACTTTCTTTATATTCAGTGTGAGTTACAATGCATGTTAAAACAAAAATGGATTCTTTTTTAAAAAAATGAACATATAAAGTTAGACCAGTGAGTTACAATCTGGAAGTTAGGATGGAAAATTAAGTTAAAAATTCAAGGTCTGTGTGCATATGTCTGATTTAAATAGGCAGAGCTGTGATTTATATCACTCGATACCAAGTGGCCTCCCCAGAAAGAGATCACCTTAAGGCACACAAAAACTAAGATATCCAACAGTATACTGCTTTAAGACTTAAATTGCTGTTAAAGGACCTTGAAAACAAACGTGAAACGATTGATGATTGACCATGAATGATTGAGAACTAAGAAAGCAAAGCAGCGTGTAGATCAGACAGGTAAGCATTTCTAGTTCATATCAGTTACCCAGGATGGTACAGCAGCTAACAAATACATGACTTAGAAAAAAAAAAAAAAATTAAAAATTGGTCATCTTTCTGCCTTGCTGATTTCATGGCTCATTTATGGTTTCATGCTTATCAGGTCTTTTTAGCAAAGTTCACTCTTACTGATTTTATTCCTGACACACACCACACTAAGAATCCCTCTATCTTTGAGCTTGTCTTGAAAAGTTAAACTCTTGCTTAATAATCTATTTTATTGAAAAGAGAATATGGACTCATGCAACTTGCACCTTATTATGGCTTTCTGAAATTTTAAAAAGGCACAAAAAACATGTCACTAGGTTTTTAACAGCCTTGAAACACAACCCCTTTTTTTTCCCAGCAGTGATTGTCCAAGATAAAATACCACTTCTTTAAAGAAATATTGTACTTCATTCCATGAAAGTTTACATGGAGCTCCAAATTTCTTTGGCTCCTCTAAAACTGATGATAAACTTAAGAATTGCTTGTCAGTCTTTAATTTGTGTCTTTGGATGAAAAATATTTCAGCAATGTCACTGACCTGATGCTCTACAAGGTAACTGTCTGATCCCAGTGAGAACACTTAAGTGGTTTCTCATCCTTCTAGTTTATCATATATGTTTCTGTGTATAAAACCAAAGCAATGGTAAAACAGTGCTTCTATTTAAAATTAATTTAACATTTCATATTTTTTATTCACTCCCCTCTTTTCTTTCTAGTTCAGAGGGTGAGATAACACACTATCAGTTAGAGGTGTGTCTGAAACTGCAGAGACTGTTTCGGAAGTAAGTTCACCACCACTGTCTCAGGCAGATGATTTTCTCCAGAGAAAACCTAAATCACATTCATACACATCCCTTGCAATGCACAAATGTCCAAATGAGACCAGACAGATTCTTGAAGAGAAATTCTCTCTTATGCTAGAACAAGGTCTATTGCCCATTTAAATTAAATTTAGTTCCAAAAATAGGACTTAAATGAGATTTAAATAATTGAAGAAAGATTTTCAGCACGGCATAGAAATTTATATTTCTCCCTGGCACTGATATCACCACAATCATTCCATTGGTCACCAGGGACACCATTTTCTCAGCTTACACCCTCAGCTTTCTCTTTGAGAACGTTTCTACAATTTACATAAACATTAACCACAATTTTAGAAGAAAATACATTTTAAAATAGGTCCTTTTATTCAGCAAAGTAACTATTATTTCCCATGTAAAATGTACTAGTATCAGCATTTTGATTACCATGCTCAGAGATTATGATTCTTATAATTGAATGTTGCAAGTGTGGAACAGCAATATTCTTGCATTATTTTGCACCAAGCGGAAATCTTGAGCTGTGTTGCTATAGACTAAAATAACAGCAAAGGCAAATTGATCGAAGTAACAACAATAAGAAGCAGAATGCCTTTTCTCTTAGGACTCATAACTGCAAAAATAAATGGAAGGGCATTCTTTTTAGTATGAAGCCAGCAAATAGCTTCACAAATAGAAACTAGTAAGCACAAGAAAAACAGCAGACTCCAGGTCAGATTTTTAAGGTGTGTTTCCTCGACTCCAATTAAACAAGAGGATTTGCCCGCTAGGAAAAAATGATCTATTATGAGAACCAATGAAGCAATTGATGTTTTCATTTAGTCTTGTAAAACAAGCCTTTCCTTCCAAATATCAGAATCTGTAAAGCTGTAAACTAGACAGGGAAACGCTTAAAAGTTTCACAAGCAAAAGTGGTTACGACATTGTGCTTTTTAAAACATTTTGACAGATTATGTCATTACCCAGCTTCAGGGGAGGAAAGGCAGCAGCTAAAGGCAGAATTATTTTCTTCTGCGTGACTGTTTGTTTTGACTTTTTTCTCTTGTAGATGAATCTGCCTGTTTTCTGCGATTGTTAAACCAGGTACTTTTTTTAAAAGCTTAATTTAATGAAAGGTGACGATCTTTCTTTCCTCTTTGGTTATTGACTGTTTTTCAAACTTCCTAATCTTCTTTCCTTAAACTCTGCTGAAATCTAGCTCTGAATGGAAGGGCTTATTTCATGGTAAAGTCTAATAATGATACTCTGTGCCTTTCTGGTCACATCCACCCAGATTTCACCATTATCAAAACACCAGTCATCCCAACAGTCCTGGGAAGCAGCTGATATGATCTATATTAATTTTACTGAGTGAGAAAACAAGACATAATTAAAGTGTCTGGAAAAGTTGCCTGTGAATTTTGTAGCAATGCCAGGACCTGAATACAAATTGTGGTGTGATTTGATTCCTAAGCCAATGGTTACCAAACTACAGCTATGGACTCATTGCACAATTGTGGTAAAGAGTCTACAGATAATTCACAAAACCATACTGCCTTCAGAATGTTTTCAGTTAGAAAATTTGATTGTAAGAGGCTGCTCTCTTGGTCTGAAATATTTGGAATGAACTACATTTTCCCATGAGTATGAAACAATATAGCCAAAAGGCCTGTAGCTTTAATTGCTAAATAAGTTTGAGCCTTCATACATCTGTATTTTTCTCCTCAGAGAAGTATGAATGAAAAATGCCATCATAACAAGTTGTGTTACATGCTCACACCATCAAATGTATGTATATCCTAAAAAAGGAAAAGGAGAGAAAATACTCCAAGAAAAATTATATAGTTGCAGTATACGAAAAGAACATTTACACCAACAAAAATTATGAAGTTTCATAGCACACATGACACCAGACATAATTTAGAGCCCAGGAAGGATGCATAGCCACTACAGGTAGCTTCTAAGCCCGTTTAAAGAGACAGCTGTTTGTCTTAAAGACATACTTAAATCCTCTTGTGCTGTGGCTGCTGCATCCATTTTTCCAGGACATGTTCTTCTCTCCTGCCCTCAGTGTCTTGCCCAGGCAGATTTTTGGTAAAAGCAGTTTGTGCCTGCGGTTTTTAACCTCTGTGAAAGAAGGAGCAGGAGTAGTTGTGTGGGAGGCAGAGCAGCAGTACCTGTGCCAGCAGAGCAGGAGAAGCTGAGCAGGCAGCAACTGGCTTCTGAACAGAGACCTCAGGCTGGGGTGAGAGGACAAGGGAAGATGGCCAGCTTAGGGTGAGGAATTTAGGGAGCCATCTGAAAGTAAGGGGATCATCCAGAGTGGGAGAAATAGAATTTTTTCTTGCAGCCATATAATTCTGAGTTGAGATACAGTGGTATTCTCAACACAAGCTGGGACTGGAGCAGAGGGGCTGGGGGCTGCGTGTTACATGAGGGTCCAGGAGGGATGGGGTTACACTGGAACAGCTCCACTCTATTCACTCAGACAACTAGGCATTCTAGGGCTTGTGGGCCAGAGACTTGGCAAAACACTTGTTAAAGCCGGGAGGCGAGGGACCACCTTAATTTCTTCTTTGATACTGGAACGTTGTTCTATCACCAGCAGATGTATCAGAAGGAGCCTCAAGGTAATTGGTGCACCAGGTAACAGCACACAGAGGGCATTTTTCTGGCTGTTTGCCGTATTGTGGGTGGACCCTGAGGACTCTGCTGCCCAGGAGAGATGCTGAGGGCTGCTAGAGAGGTGGTAGGGCAGCTCTGGTTTGGCAGCTGTGGTGCTGCTCTGATCATTGCTCTGCAGTGTGAGTGGCGACAGTGTGAGGGTGGGCAGGGGCCTGGGTGCTGCACCGCTTGTTGGGGCTGAGGTTAGCACCACACCAAACCCAGGCACTGCTTTGCTCACTGCAACATGACAGCTTTCCTTTAGCTGAGCTCTGGCAGTTGAATAGAAGACAAGCTGAGACAGTTCTTCTTCCCTGTAACTTTAACCCGGCTGGCTTTATCTAGAGATACATTATTGCTACCATTTTCCCCTCTTTAAACACTTTACTGGTGAAATATCCAACACAGGAAAGTTAGCTTTTCTAAAAAAGTGCTTGCCTTCTCCTCTATGGTGTTGTCCTGAAAGACAAGATGTCTGAATGGTTTCTTTCCGTGTGCACTGGTCAATTAGAGTCCTCTTATTGCCCATCTCACCTTCACAAAAGCCAGTTGAATCTTCATAACACTGTTTGGTGTATGAACAAAGTATGGCTTGTTCTCTCATCATGTGTCCTCCACCCCAAATAACTTGAAATTGAAACAGTTTGAGCAAGGTCTTTGAGAGAGTAAGATTTTACTTAGTCACTGCAGTTCCTACCCCGCATTTATACATACGTGCCTACAAATACATATACATATACATATACATATACATATACATATACATATACATATACATATACATATACATACATAGAGAATAAAAGAAAAACAAGCCATTGTAAAACCAGAATACACCTAGTTTAATTTATTCCTGTGTAGTTTTGTTGTGGTTCTTAACACTGCTCTCCACAGCGGATGAAAAGTGCTGAGAATATTTCTCTTGTGCTGAGAAGAGACTGTTTATTAATGGTTAATATTCTAGCAGCCATCCTTACTATACCAGCCCTGTATATGCTGTTGGCAGAGACCCACCTGTAGGCCTGTGTGCCTCCTTCACAAAGATATCCTGAAACTGTCCTGCATTTTTGTCATTGCAGCCATGTGGGCTTCAGAAACATATCTGGGTACAGATAATATGCTGCTTTCCTTAAGGCTGTCCTCAGCCTTCCTGTCCCTAACCTGTCCCTTCCTCCTTGCTTTTGCTCACTCTCCTTCCTCCCCAGTTTACCAGTTGAATAGTTCATCTTTTACAAGGTTCTCTGAAAAGATCTGGGCAAAAATGAAAATCATCTTTCTTTATAAAATGTAACTCCTCAGGACAGCCCATTTTTAATGTCCACCACTATCATGGCTGGACAGTATCCCACTCTATAACATGTTTTTCAATATAGTCCATAAATAGTTTGTAAATCTCTGAAGTTAACCCTAAATCACCTCCATCCCACCACTCTGTACAGTATGAATTATACTTTTAGGAGATATGATCTGAACTGCATGGTGACAGAACAGAGGGGATATTTTTAAAGCAAAGCAGTCTTAGCAAGGTTTGACTCTCCGTGGCACAGCTCTGTGTCATAGCTCTTAGGCTAAAACACTTAATAGTGGTGCTTTTCATGCTGTTCTTTCAGTAAAGAGAATCCTGATCTCAAATATCCAGCTTTTAAAGGGATGCCTCTAAGCCATGGCCTCAGAGTTATATCCTTAGCCAACACATTGAATTTTGTAATAAAGATTTAATCCTGGTCCTGTAGCATAGTACACGTTCTCAACTCTGAATGACCCGAACATATGGAACGAAAATGTCAGGAGGTTTAAGCGCCTGCTGTAATGAGACTCGCAGGATTAACAAACCTTGCCGGCATCAGCCGGCTGGAGCTTTGCCGCTTTCCACTTCAGCGGTTTCCCACGAGAGGGCAATGTAATCCCTGTTTTCCATCCTCCAGTAACAGAGCGCTCCAGAGCTTTGTCAACCTGCACATTGCCCCCTCTGCTGACCGATCCACACAGTTTGCTGCGTTGTTCTTACATAAATAGATCTATTTAACATTGTGGTTATTAATCTTCAATAACTGCTCTACCATTTGTTGGCAAAAGAAATACTAGTAACTGGGAGACTGTTCGCTGCCAAAGGCACTGTAAGCTCCGAAGTTATCTGTCATTACATTGTAATTTACTTTCTCTATAGGTTTATAAGAGGAAAGCAGCTTCAGACTTGAGTGCTGGCCAGCTATCCTTAAACAATACAGTTATCAAGCAGATGAACAGCAGTTGTGGTTTTGTGTAGTTGTTACTGAAGGGGAGCTGTGGCGGAAAAGGGTTGTGAAGAAGAAGAGGGGACTTACTGTTTGGTGATCTGGCAAATCATCAGTACACCGGAACACACTTATGTAAGTTGTCCTGTAAACCAACCTCATGTTTCAATAATCTGCTATGAGAGCTCTTCATATACATCAGGAACAAACTATGTGTTTGCTGTTTTGAACCCAAGGTGAGCAAGTCATGCCCTACCGCTTCCCCCCATACCCATCTGTTTAGAAAGTGCAGTCTTTAGAGGTGGTTTTGGTTCTTTTTGCCTTTATAGGCAAACAGGACGAACTGGCAACATCATTCATCCCAGTCATACCAGTTGTTTTGCCATCTGGCCTGTCAGCAGTGCAAGCACAACATTGCAACATCCAACTCCTCCACATCATTGTCTCTTCACCACCGCAGAAGGAAAGATAAATGGTATTCCAGAAGAAACATCTCAGCAGAAATCCATGCCAGGGCTACATCTCTGCATCTCACAGGAAGCCTTTAATATCTTTCAGGGTTGAGTCTACATGAATTACCCAAGTGAGTGTGTGTCATGTCCAGGGCTAGGTATCAGAGCTTCCTGGCTCCAGGCCTGCTTTGACACAGCTGTTTCAAAAGGTAACTGTAGACACCGGTAAGTTTTCAGCATTGCAACTGGTGAAGCTTACACAATACTTTCCTTTACTCAAAACATTCCTTTACTCAAAACATCCTTTACTCAAAACTTGTTTAAAACAAATTTTAAACNTCACATTATTCTGAGTTACACCTTTTTTTAGCAGCTAAAAACAGCTGTCCAAAGCAGGCGAAATTCTACAGTTGGACTAATTTATTTTTCTCTGAGATGTATTTTCGATCTGGTATTTCAGGGATCAGAAAATTCAAATTGATGATGTTTTGAAAATGTTCCCACAGAAGCCTTCTCTGCATTCCTCCTGCCATTGTAGATCATGTTCATTCAGTGCAGTCTTGGCTGGTGTGTTTGTTCATGTGCTGCAGTGGTGGTGCCCTGTGGAGCATTCAGTTGCTGCTGGAGATGTGTGATGGAAAAGGAACGCTGTTGTCTACTGTGAGCAATAAATACTCTGTGGTCTCTTTTGGCTGCTTTGTGGTTTCCATTGCCTGAACATCCTGCTAGACTCATCCAGTCTCTTCTGCTACCTGTATGGTGTAAAAGGATTAGGAGAGGGTCATAAACATCCATAGAGTTCATGTTACAATTGCCATTTATCTCCTCTCTTGCTTTATCTAGAGATTATTTGTTAGTTTAATTCTCCAGTATCGTAAAAGAGCCTGAACACATTTACAGAGCCCTTTTTTCCTTCTTTTCCCCCCCTTTGTTTAGTTGTTTTTGGGTTTTTTGGCTTTTTTAAAAATTTTGAGTGTTATATGTATTAAAAAAATGCAAAGTTTATTTTTTGCCACTTAAGTGCAGCTCTTCAGTTGCTTATTAGTTTTATGTTTTGTCTAGATACAGCCTTAAAAAAGTAGCAGTTAGATGCAATTCTGACTGAACAAGCTAAATAGTTTCTCTGCAGTTATACCTATGGAAAACAGCCAAACTGAGGCAGGCAGTGGCCTGGCAGCTGGGCTGAGCTTGACTGTACTGCATGGCACACAGCTCTGCAGCAGCAGGGCGCCTTCGACACAAATGCCATCCTGTGCTCACTCACCCTCACATCTTGCATTTGGAATAAGCTTGATGGGAAAGAACAAGAAGTATATTTCGAAGCTTTCTTTGTCCAGCTAAAATGAACCTTGTCTCTAACACAACTTACTTACTCCCTTGTAACTAACTTACAGTCTTGAAACTTAAACTGTAAAGTGCATGTTTGGGATTAAAGCAAGCTGTTTCCACAGTGCATGTACTCTAGTTTTTGGGACCCTGGTTCAGAAATTCGGGATGTGTGAGATACCGGGAATAGATTTCCTTTTGCCCATGGGTGATTTTGTTTTAATATATCTAGATTGTATTGCCTGTGTCATAAGAACATAGACCATGACATACGTGATTATGAAAGCCTCTCAGCTAGATTTGGCAAGTCACACTTCTGTAAAAATATTTAAACAAGGCAACTGAATAGTCCAAACTGCGACACTGTGGTTTTGTTGAATGATTTTTAAACCACTTCCATTTTTCTAGACTACATGGGTATGCTTTGAAACAAAACCTTTTGAAATGAACCCTAAAGGCACTTTGGAAAATAAGGCAGTTGGAATTAAGTGATTTTTTTTTTAATTGGATCCTATGATTATTAACCTCTCGGTTGCTGGGAAAGAAATCTAGATAAAGGTGTCAGTCACTCTTATTTGCATTCAGCTGATAGAAGCTGACATATTTTCATTTTATCTTTCATGGATTTCAACTGAGAAATTCATATGTGCACTTTGCTCTTTTCTTTTAACAGAGAACCTGGGAAGTACTCAGTTTGAAAATTATGAGTTAAAAAGACATATATATATATCAAAAAGACCTTTGATAGAAGGTCTGCAAATGCTGTACATTGTTATAGTTCTATGTTTCTGAAGTCTCTGAATTTTATTTCTGTTTCTTTTAATTACATGAGTATTTCTCTGAGGGTTTGAAAGAGAGAATACATGGAATGAGAGAACATGATAGAAGTTTTGTTTCTTTAGTACATTTGCAGTAAAAAACTGCAGAAGATCTGTCCAACAGATCGTTCAGCCTGCAGTGATAAGCTGCTAATTGTTACTGGTGCAATGGCCCCTACAAATTATGCCATTATCCTTCAAAAGCAACCTACCAAAAGATTAAAGCCTTGTGACAGTGTCATAACTCACTGTTTTCCTATCGGGACAAGGGAGACAAGTCTGTTTCTCGCCAAATCCCAGTCCTGCCTGTCTCCTGTTTATCATGTCAGCTCCTAAAGCCTCACTGATGGTTTCTTCTCATTTTTTTTACCCACTATCCACTTCCTCTCCTTACAATAGGTGGGTTTTGCTGTACTACAGGATATGTTTGTGATGCTCTTTGCCATTCTAAGGTAAGTGGTTACCTCTGGAGTGCTGCAGAAAACATGTCAGTGTCTGGGAGCTGGAACTGTGCAAGTTAGCATATTCCCTTTCTACTCAGTGTCAGATGAAAATGGTGGCAGCTGTACTCCTGAAAATGGTAAACCATAGCACAACACTGGGCAAAAGGGGGTTGAGCACAACAGGCAGTGCCTACTAGTTCAAATTAAAAAGCAATTTTCAATGACTTGTTGTATTGACAGTAAAAAAGGAGATGCTTGGTCATCAGAGGAATAGTCTTCTGTCACATGCTGCCAGATGTTTCATTTTGGTGGCTTGGCCCCTATGGGTTTCTCCCATTTGCTGGAGCATTACCTGATTCATGAGTATAGGCTACTTCTGTTCTCTACCTGGTGAATGCTTCTTCTGGTGAAGTGTAACAGCAATTCCCCTACAGAGAAATCAGAACTTGATGAATGGAGGGTGTGAGCAGGCACCAGGTTCCTGGGGAAAAGAAAGCCCAGCAACATCAACCATGGTAAGGGAGCTCTGGGCTTTAGGGCTTTTTTGATGATGACATCCATGCAGTAGGGTTAACATGCAGGAGTGCACTCAAGAACCCCTCATTGTGCAACGTGCAGGACAATTCTTGAAAAAAGTCAATGTTTGGGAGAGGACAATTCTTTGTTCCATGCTTTGTGTACCAAGGATGACTTCTCTGCTTAGGGCTTGCAGTGGCAAATGCAATATGATGAGCCATCCAAACTTCATTGCCAACCTGTGGAACATGGGTCAGATGGATAAAGCTTCACAGTTAAAATCAACAGTGTGATTTTGAGAGTGTGATTAGTGTGTGTGATTAGTGTGAGTAATTAGAGGACTTTAACAAGATAAATGACCTGTAAGATGAAGCTTCCACATTCTCATGGAGATTTGTTATTTTTGTGATCTATGCTGTGCAAGCTCTTAAAAAATATAGTGTGAATATAAGAAAGTAGTGTCATGACCCTTACTATAGCAATAAAGTGTTGTTTTTGTTTCTTGGGGAGTTTTTATAGAAAGCAGTGATCTCACAATCTTGTATGTTCTGCAGTCTGTGTGGCACTCTCAGGTTTAAAAGCTATGGCTGAAGTGGGATGAAAACAGAAAACTGTTTCCATTATGTATTTTATAGATACATAATATATATAATTCCTTTATATACAGAGTCTGCCCTATGACTGAAGAGACAGTGAATGTCATTGTGTCCTAAGGGAAAGCTGCATGAACCAGTGATGAGGGAAAGATACTCAAAGTCATACTAGGTTATTTTCTTTCCAGTTTCTGAAATTCACTTGCTCTGTGACCTTGAACAAATCTTACAGCTGCTGTTTCCCACGAATTAAATGCAGATGATGTTTTTTTTAATTGAAAAATACTTTGAAATGAGAGGATACCAAAATACGTAGAAATCATCTTAGAAATAAAATGTTGTGCTCAGATAGGGTAAGGTATATGTAGGCCTTATCATTCCCCATAGTTTAACATGGCTAAGACTATAATAGTGTTGTGAGGAGTTTCCTTCCTTTTGTTTCCCAGATTTTAACCCCTTTTACTCCTCTCACTCCCCCAGGCCTATTTCGAAGCTCCTGGCATAGATATGGCATAGCACCCCAGTTTAAAATTAAAACAAGAAAGCTACAAAAACCACACCAGTTTCCAAATGTGCACAATAATATCTGGACCCCATTGCCTTCTCTATAACTTTAAACTAATGATGATGAGTCTGGGCAGTAAACTTTTTCTTAGAGATGGATTCTCTAGTCAGCCATATTCATGCTGTATGATCCCAACACTTGTAAATATGATTTTCCTGCTGCAAAGTAGAGAGAGGACTCTGTGCTCTGTTCTTTTTCCTTGGTTCCTGTGGAAGTTATTTGTTAAGGCAAGGGGATGGTCCTGATGGCTGCTTATGGCAGGAGTGACACTGACACCTCTCCTCCCCTTCTGCTTTCATTGATTCAGATGGTCAGGTGCTGCTGGAAGCTCCGTGGACTGCCAGCCACAGCAAGAACAAGACTTGTGCTTCCTTCAGTCAATGATTTATCTGCTCCACGGAGAGAGGACAAGGAATCGAGCCTTCTCCTACAGCTGATTTGCAACTTTGACAGCTGCCAGTAAATGACTGTGTTGTGTCCCATGTTAAAAGTTCTCAGTGAATCTCACAATGCTTCAGGATCTGTCAGACCTTACACACTCAGAACAAATAGAGATGAACTCCCCCCATACTGTGAAAGTGGGCTTAAATATCCACTGGGTAGCTGTAAAGAAGTTTGCGCCATGTTCACAGGACCAACCTTTTCACTTCTACTTACCTGACTTCTAAGCCATTTCATTTTGTTCTTTTCTGAATTCCAACAAAGTGAATACACTCCAAAAGAGAAATCTGTGGCTCAATAAAGTGCAGAGTCTGAAGGAACACTCCTGTTTTTTCTTTCTACCTGACCAGAGGTTGCAGAGCTTTCTTCCTTTGCTGGGAAGTCTGTTTGAGCAGCTACTTTGCTCCACAGCTGTCTTCCCCCTTCCCTTCTCCAGGCTACAGTTTTCCACAGCCTGTTCCTCACTGGCAAGGGCAGCCTGGTCTGCATTGCGGGAGATGGTTTGGAGCTGCACATACGGACAATCTTCCCCTAGAAACCCTCAGACACCTGAAAAGCCAGCATCCTTAATGATTTCAGACCATCTCTGTATCTCCACTGGAGCCCAGCTGTTACTGACATAAAGAAAGCAAAAGAAATTTTCTTCCTTGCTCCAGGCTAGGCACCATATGGTACTGTTTTAGGCAAAAAAAGTGGGTAAAATGTTAGTTCTTGCTGGTTTTTAAGGGAGGATAAAAGAATTATTTCAATTGTGATGCTTGATATTGCAACCATTCTTTTCTTATAAGTGCATCATTATCATATGTTGATAATACCCGTGGTGTGTTTTCTTTTGCAATGCAACAGCAAGATGTGGACCGCATTTTCCAGGAATGTAGTCTGACTAAAAGAAGGATGGCATATATATTGAAGAACTGCCTGAGGGAATGCTCTAGGCTTGTGGCACAAGCAGGATCAAGAGACAAGGTAGCAGTCTTTTCATTTGTGTTGTGTGTTACCTCAATATCAATTCAAGGATAAGAATGAGCTATTGCAATGAACACTAGAGCAGTAAATTGTTCCCCTATGTTCTGGGTGTGAAACAGCACATGAAATGGCAGCTGCTGTTTGAAAGAGTTTGAAGAATTAATGAATCATTAATACCTCCATGACACTGCCTCTACCTCTACAGAGTATGATTCAGTCATTTTCTTCATACTGCAATTCTTGAGACAGACAGAAAAGCAAGAGGTACTGGGCTGCACATGCCTTTGTTGAATGGCCAGATGATGGTGCTCTCAAAGTGTCCCGAGTGTCTAAACCTTTGTGGTTCAGCTCTTAGGAAGAGACCTTAAACAGAGATTAACTGGCTGAAAGTCTTAGTCCTTGAGAATTCAGGTAATGCTGAGAAAAATAAAAGTCACAACTAAACCCATGCAAACTGTAGTGACTTTCAAGAATTGCTGGCGACTGTAAATGTAAGGTTTGTATACTAATAGCACACTTCATGGTTTGGAAGACTCACAGTTGGCAAATAATTTATTTCCAGTAATTCTGTGCTGTTTTTAGCATTGTACAAAATGTTTCATGCTTAGATAATTCTTCTGAAAGCAGACATAAATTTAACAAGAAAATCACATCTCAAGTGTATATTTGGGTCTCAGAGTACACTTATTTAAAAAGAAAATCTGTAAGGCAATAGAGACTTAGGGCTTTGCATAGGTCACGCAGTGAATCAGTGATCCAGCTGAGATAAGAAGATTGACTCTCCTTTCCCTTTTTTTACCCCATCTATTAGATCCCCCTGCCAGTACAAACAGTCTGCATAACTTGGTAAGGAGGTTAAAATGTCAGGTCGAGTTCATTTTAAATTGCTTGAGCCACTTGTGGAATGTAAACTCTATGATCAAGTTTGTATTTAACCATGAATCTTCAAACAGTTCAGTACTGAGACAAAAACTGATGGCACAGCAAGCTATGGCTGCCTGATAGATACAGGCCAACAGTGTAGGTGGATCTTATCTTCTGCTGGAACTTCTAAAGTGATTTACTATCTCCATATAACAGATGTGTTTCATTCTCATTTAAAAAGTTAAACCCAAGTGGCTACATCAGGATTAGCTAACACCCGGCCTTGCTAAACAGGACTTGTTGGAGTATGTAAAAATAAAACTACTTAATCAGCTGCTAAGAGTGATG
Source organism: Dicrurus megarhynchus (assembly GCA_013399195.1). Taxonomy (NCBI): domain Eukaryota; kingdom Metazoa; phylum Chordata; class Aves; order Passeriformes; family Dicruridae; genus Dicrurus; species Dicrurus megarhynchus. The sequence continues at coordinate 231,600 of VXAD01006005.1, forward strand.
AAGAAACAGCCATGATGTTTCTACAACTTACCATAATAATGAAGCAATATTCTGTAAGAAGATAAAGGGACACAGGGCATGCCCTGCTCTGACTGGAAGGAATAACTGCACCATGTGCAAGCATTTCAAATCAATATAGCTTGAGTTCAGAGCAGCTAAGGCAGGGTGACATTGACCTCAGTGCACATTAGCTCCACCAGGCATAATCTATCTCCAGATAAGTTTGTTGCAAAAGTAATAACTAAATGCCTTAATTTCTGCCCCTGTTATTTGCACTGTACTTGCTTTCAGCTGGAAAACATGGAAATCTATACTAAGAACTAGTCCCTGCCATCAAGCTCCCAATCTGACAGGCAACAGAGACAGGTAAACAGCTGGAAAAGGAAGTTTACTTGGTTCTGTATTACTTCTGAGAACTGCTATCTTGTCAGTTAAGGATCAGCCCTGCATTCATGCTCCAAGCCCCTTCTATCCTCACTAACTAGTTCCCTACAATGAAGCCCAGAGCAGGAGAACTACAGCAAAAGGCAAACCTGGTTTGAAGCAGTGTCTCTGCTCATACAAACTGTGTGGATGCAGCAAACTCAAGCCCTTTGATCCCAGTCACAGAAAGCTGCCTAACCAGCCAAAGGCTGTTGAACCAGCAAAGGCACCCAGGGTTACTCGGCCAAATGCAGCACCTGGAGCAGGATTGCTGCTGTTTGCTACCTGCTCACTCCTCCTCACGCCTGCAGTCCTACAGCAGCCACATACCAGAAAAAGGCATCCCACAGACACTTGTGCATCTCTGCAGGCACCTCTGGACCTGCCCATGCCTGCAGGGAGCCGAGCAGATGGGCAGCCACCTCGTCCTGCAGACCTGCCTGGGGACCCTGCTGCTCTCCTCTGCAGGGACCACACCGCATGGAAGTTCCAGAACCCTGCTCCACGTCACTGTGGAGAGGCTGTCACAGAGTATCTGGGGTTTTGGTGGCCCCCCACCCCGTGTCCAGGGGGTACATGGGCATGTGTTGTAAAACATCCTGGGTGTCAGCTGCTGCTGTGTGAAACACGGTGAGACAATCCCTGGGTATTTATTTTATTAAAAACTCTTTTTTTCTGTAAAGCATTAGTTGTAAGGATAGAAACCCACATTCTCTTGCTCAATAAGAGACCTAGAGGCAAAGATAGCTCTCTGTCTTGGATTTCTTCCTCTCCCCTGACACCAGAAAGCATAAACAATTTATTTTTTTTCTTCACAAGAGCTTCAACAGGAGACTTTAAAACTCTTTTACCTGACTGCCCTTTGTTTCCTCAAGTAAGTCAGCCTCACCTTCACCTTGACTATGTATCTTACAGACACTGAGCAATCTTATAACCCCACTCCTATGTCAGCCTGGTTGGCCTTTTAAATTTAGAAAGGAGAATGGCAAAAACTCCTAGCAGCTCTCAAAATGGAAGTAGAAAAAGAGAATCCCATAAAATTTCAATGTAAATTGAAAAAGGAAGCCAATTCGATATGTAAAGCAGAACATCAGTTTGCACTCCCACCCCTCTCCTTTCCCCTCTCAGAGCACCCTGGGAAAGTGGAAGCTGTTCTTTTCCTTTTCTGTCATTTCCATTCCTCTGCATAGTCAGATTGTTTTCAGTTGCATAGCTGGAATGGTAATCCTCTTCTCACCATCATTTTTCCTCTTACCTTGGGGCCTGGTTCAAAACACACTTGAATTAAGACAGAGTCTTTTGTGTTTGACATCGGGAGGCTGTGCCAGCAAAATTCAGTCTCCAGCAAGAATTGCAAGAGATGTTGTGACATCAGGAGTAAATCACTCCTTGAAACACTTCTGAGGGAAACAAACTGTCGATTTATGACTGGTTTACTGTTAAGTCTTTCATTTGGATATTTCAAAGTACTTTATATTTCTGAAAAAAATTCCGTAATTTCCCAGCAGCAGGACTTTTTCTTACTAATATAGTTAAAAACAACCACAGCATTTAAACCCACAATTAGACCCCAGTAAAACACAGTAAATAAACTAAGGAGAAATTGGAATTTTCCACCAATGTGAACATCAAGGCACTTTTCTGTCAGACAGCTTGTTTCACATCCAGAACCTAACCCAAATATTACCAAAAAAGGACAGTGAGGGAGCAGGGTGGTATTAGACGTGAGAGAGCACTCCTGCTTCTATAAGCATTATTCCTTTAATTGTTCTATACTGATGGGAAATAGTCAGAAATTTAGAGTAGTATGCAGCAAGTGAGGAAGACAGACTGAATTTACAAGTATTTCAGGAAAGTAATAACCTGCTGAAACTGCAATGAGTCATTTGTACTAAATGTTAGGAGATTGTTGTGGCATGAAAAATACATAAACTTGCCTCGGTGTGTTGCTGTAGCACACACACTACTTGAAATGATTTATTCTGACTGTGATTTAATTAAGAACTAGTCAAGAAGAAGTCATGGTAGAGTTATATCAGACCAACAGTGTGTCTACAGAAGGGAAAAAAGAAGCTGGTTTTGTGTTCGCATTTTCAAAAGACACCCTAGCTTTTCATAAAGCCGGAAGTAAAACAAAAAGGATAAAATGGATGGCAGTGTACAAAATACACAACCAGATGAGTAATCAAGGCCTAGTCAAGGGAGGAAAAGGCAGACCAGATAATTCTATGGATACAGCAGATCTATCCAGCAGTATCTGGGAGCAGGACCTGGCCCACAGCCACCAGGAACAAAATGATGCTTGCAAGGATAGGACAAGACTGTACAGGAAGAAATGCAGCTTAACGTGCTGGGACTTACTGGTGCTAAATTAACCCAGGGAGCACTTGTTTAATGTAAATTAACCATGAAGTTACTGCTTTCAGCAGCTATTAGCACAGATCAAAGCTTTATTCAGTGGCAAGAAACAGCAAGGGACCAGGAATCAGGGATAAAATGGGCTGGTAATTTGCATGCCTGCTTGGGAGATAGTCATGATGGGCTATCTCTGGGCAAAACACATCTGTCTGTGCCTCATAGGATAATACATTCTTACCTTACCTCAAGAGAACACCAAAGGTTTGCTCCCAGACAATGCTCAAATACCTGATAAAAGGCGTCTAAATAAAGTTTAAGTCACCTTATGAATGGTTTTATACCACATGGAAAGTCCCAAGGCTGGTATGCTTTGCTGTACCAGAAATATTCCTTTGGCAAGATATATCCATCTTAAAAAATAGCCCTCAGCTGTCATCAACCTGAAGTGCTTGCAGGTGCTCTGCACAGGACATGAATACAAATACAATCAGAACCAGCCCCACTTTCTCTCCCCTCGCTCAAACAAGCTCGCTCTGGTTTCCTGCTAGCGTTTCTGACTGCGCATGCTGTGCATCCCCGGCACTTCTATTCCTTCCCAAATCACGGCCCCTGGCACTTCTCACAGTCACTTTGCTCCTTACCTGCCTCTCTGTCTCCCTACCTTCCCAGCGAGGTTTGAACCGCTGCGCTTTTGATGGTGGGAGACCTTGTGTGCTGATGTGTGACTTCTTTTTCTCTCTGAGGGCAAGCATTTAATGACATGACTGCAGTCCTCTTCTGCACAGTTCTGTACCCTCAGTGACATGATGTGCAAAGGATTGTCTTAAACCTCTATCATGGCATTTCCTAATGACGTGTGTTTCACTTGCTACATTAGGCCTACTGCCAGTAAGGCAATGAAGACATAAAGCTTAGCAGTTTCTATTTCATTTCCTTAAGTGCAAAATTACTTTGTAGCTGAAAGCAAAAAAATTCATTTAGCAAGCAAGGCTATTACAGCAGAATATTATAAAAAATACATTCTGGAAGGAGATAAGGAAAGATCAATATAAACAATAACACAGGAATATGTTCAGTTTTTGATGCTGTCAGTGCCTCAAAGTCCATGGTACAGAGTGACGGAGGAAGTCACCCGAGGGCAAGTTAGACAGCCCTTGGGAAGGGCAAGGAGGTCTTCTCAGGGAGCTCACAGTGAGCCTGTGCATGTTGGTGGTTGAGAGGCAGACAGCACTGCAAAAATACTCCTTGCTTTGCTGTTTGTTTTCATTCCTTCCTCATCAAGATCACGGAGAAATTTCTACCCTTCCAAGGGAGCTATTAGATCTACTAGCCCTTTCCTCCTCCACATCCTGCAAAGCCTGAGGTCTCCAGGGATGACTAAGCCAATGTTTTTAAGAAAGCAAAGAAGTGAAATGGATATAAACTCAGAGTAACCTCAGTCAAAGCATGGGAGAATGCAAGTGTGACCATGAGCTGGACTCTGCTGAGATCAGTACATGGGCTCCAGGCCAGCACTGTTCTTCTAAGATGTCATAGATTTTTAGGAAATAGCAAGAACTTGAGAATAAGCATATCCCTTTCAAAGCTGGAAGGTAGGGTTGATGATCATTTGCCAAGGTGCTTCTTCAGTGGCAACTGACTGGTAAATTGTAAACTCACTAGCTCCAAGCACACTGGGCATGTGGGAGGCAGAAGTGGGGGAGTACTGAGAGGAGAAGCACAAGCCAACATGCTGGGAATTGATACAGCTTGTTAAATGTCAGGTTTATAGAAATGACAGATTTTAGACACTGGCTTTTTGTGTCACAGTAAAAACACATTTAAGGACAGCAGCACTGAGACATTCAGTGTCGTGAACAGTTCCTGACTTAGCCTTTAAGAAGATATGAATGGGCCTGCTTAATCTTTCGGTTACATGCTTGCAGGTGAGGACAATCTCACTGACTTCAGGCCATTAGTCATCTACAGCTGGAAGCTGCATCCACTGTAATTACAAAATGTAGTATTAACCTGGACACAGAGATTTCTCTCTTTTTCCAACTACAAGCTCTTATACAAAGACTTTAAGTTAGAAACCAACTATCTTAGTTCACTAAGAAGGAATTTCTTTTTCCGTTCCGCTTTTCCTCTATGGCGTGTACCTGATCATTGCTGACTCTAGTAAACACCGAGCAGAACAATCAACGAAGCTCTTGCAAAATGCTTTTTACATTGCAAGACTATTTTTTAAACAATTTTTTTAACCCCTATTCAGAGGGAGGAGGAAGATGTTAATCTTGTCCATCATAGCGCTGAGAAATACGAAGAAGAAAACAACCAGTGGGAACACGGATATAAACCAGCTTGAAAGTAGCACTTTGTTCTGATATTGCCACTGGCAGCTGCTCACATGTACAGCACAAAACCATCTAACTGCTGCACCTAAAACATTGTCTTGGGAATTCTGATAAAGGATACCCAGAAGCCTCTTTCATTGCAACTGGAATGATAGTTCCAATGGATGGATGGCATAGTTTCATATCGGGGTGGAAGGGAGGGCAGGCATATTGTTAAAGACATAGATGCATCTTCACTTTGTGTCAGGGGGAGATTTCTTTTACCAAAATGTTGCTAGCTGGAGTCAAACACAAATATTTTATTTGAGTCTAGATTGAATATTTTATTACATCAGATGATTATGGTTTTTCATCATTGTGTATCAATTTAGATCATGAATGGTACTTTTGTTACTGTTTCCCAGAGCACACAAATTTTATTTTTGATCAAATTAATGGTCCAAACTTGCCAGTAATGATCAGCTATCGGTATTAAAACAAATTGATAATTTATTTTCATTAGTATTTTGCAAAAGCATACTAACCAAATGAAATACTGAGGGAGGGGGACGGTGGTGGGGGGAAGTGAATATTATAATTTTAGCCCCGTACACTGAAAGATAAGCCAGCAGTAGACAAATATACAACTTTTTGTTTTGACAGGAATGTGCATGTGTTTCCCATTAACTTTGCCTGAGACAAGCAAGGAGTCAAGGTTTCCCGTGATTTAATTTGAAGAGCAATTTGGATTTCCTGTGCCTCAGCTGGAGGTATTATTGGTATGAGACCAGAAGTGCCCTAACTATCCTAGGAGTTTCATGTTCCACAAAGAATAATACCTACAGAAATTTAAACAGGATGTCAAGAAGTGTTATATGTGGGCTCTCAGTGCTCTCCAGTGTTTCTAATACAAATTCGCATGAGTTACATTCTCTCTTTTTGCCACACAAAGCGACCAACTTGGAAAACACAGTAAGCTAACAAAAGCTGTTCACCACGACTCACAGTGTAATTCTGTCCAGCAGAGGAGCTAAAATTCCACATCACATTCCCTAAAAATGGCATGACTGACCTGAGTAGCCAAGACTTGTTCACAGAGAGGGAAGAGAGCCCAGACAAACAGCTGCCGAGGTCTGGTTGTGCATGATGTTCAGGAAGGTCTGAACACATTACCTGTGACAGCAAGATCCTGTGATGTTTCTCAGGCTCTGTACACAGAAGCAGAGACACTCCAAACTCTTACTTGCTTATTTAAATCATGGCTTTAGTTCCTGTGACCAACACATAATGCTGATGATATATTTGCATGAATAATGGAACATTATTACAAAGATAATGACCATCTGTTAGCTCTTTTTAATTGATTTATTTACAAACTACCCTTCACTGCCTTTTGAACAAGGAAACGAGTTATTTTGAGCCATTCAGATTGTCAAGAGGTTAATGTATCAGCACTTCTATGGATATCTTCTTCAAGTGAAATCTTAGTCCCACTGGAGTAATCTCTGGATTTTGCTGTAGGGCTTAATATATAATATTTTCACCTCTTGGGCTCCCTGATTACTGAGAGAGCACTGGAGAGTCAAGTATAGGAATTGTGATTTTTAACACAGACTGTGCCCAGGTAAATATTCTTGCATACAGAAAGATTTGTGTCTAAGGTACTCATCACTCATGTTTCCTCCTAACAAGACCAATCCACAAGACACAAGGTTTTAACTCAGCTAAAGGGGCAACGCTGGTTATTGTTTGCAGCTTACTTACTTTCTTTTGGCTTGTGCTGTTTTAGGAAATTGTAAAAAATATTTTAAAATGGAGTTGCTGTCAGTTTTGAGGAAAAATTTGCACTGTTTCTTTGACAGTGTAAAAACTATGTTGCTTTTTTTCTGGTTATGGTTAAACCTTACTGGACTTTGTAAGATCATGCCATTACTGGATACTTAGGAAACCTCAAATCATTCTGTTGTTTAATGGTCCAGGAAAAGAAAGTAACCTGAAAAACTGCCTGATTGTAACTGTAGTACATAACTCTTCATAATGAATAGAAAACACAGAAAGACTTAATTTCAGCTATGATGATAGAAACATTAGTATTTTTTTAAATTCACACTTTTTTTTCCCTGGGTTTTCATTGTTGTTGTTGGGTCTTCTAAATGTTCATTTTGTATCCAGGCATTTGGATTTTTTAGATGAAAGGCAAAAGAGCGGTTTTGACCTCACGTCTCCTGTTTTGGAGGCCCTGTTGATCTCAAAGAGCAAGAAAGCAAGAAAAGCAGGCTACCCTGCTACTCTATTGAACTTGTTTTAGGCTATTCCAGGCTATTCCTGGAAAGTATACATCTTCTAGTGCTTTTTTTCCACTATTTACATTTTTTAGTGTATGAGATTTTCATTTTTCACATTGAGATTCTTCAGTGTTGCTGATCCCACAGCTTGGACATGATTTATTAGCCTATATTTGTAGCTGATATGTGACGTTTGTCATATCGTTCCACATAAATATTCTCTCAACATTGCAGCAACATTATCTAATAAAAACATGAGGAACAGAACTTCGATGCCTCTCCATGATTTTTTACTAAAATCGGAGCCAAATGCTTACAAATTCTAGTCAGGCAGCTGAAAATTTGACTTACGACATTCACTAATAAGTGGTAATTATTCATAAAGAGACAGTATTCTGTTGCTACATATGGGGTGTACTGATCTTGAAACAAAATTGATGAGTGCTATCATCAGGTATGGAAAATTGCACAAAGAAGTTTATTTACTGTTAATAGCTATTCTATCACGTATGATCTTCTGTTACAAAATAAAACAGGTTTTGTTATCTTTTCCTATCAGACACTGTGTCTCAATTTAAAGGCCCTAGAGATCTCTTACAACCAGTATTAGTGCAATATCATCCCTGACTCGAACTCAAAACAATTCTGGAAGTAACATGAAAGGAACCTCCAGGTCTCAGAAGGATACATCAATACCACGAAGAAACATGACTTTAGTTCTGTATGAACAACCCTCTCTCACTTCTCCAGATCCAGATCAAGGTGCTTGGGTAATTACATGCTGAAACAGCAGCTAGAAGTGTGACCTAGCCTACTTTGACAGTAATTCCTCAAGAATCTTCAGGTTTGTAATATTTCTTGCAGTTGGTGGTTTCAACTACCTACTATTGAAATATGTGGAAATCCTCAACAATTTGCTTTGTGGAAATAACATTTGACCATGCAAAATTTGGGCTGGTTTGAAACAGAAGAATTTTTTTTTTTTGGCTAGTACAAGCATGTGTTTTTTTGATCTCTTCATAAGGCCCTGGCCATGCCAGGTTCTGAGAACTTTCTTGGTGACACAGAACATCTGTTGGTGTCCATGGAAACCTTGGCCTTCTGTGCTCTGTGTGACCCAAGAGCCGTAGAGATAATGTTTACACAGAACCATTTGTAGCACTGCTGATAACACAAGTGAGTGCTGCTTTTTCACATGCACTGGTACGTTTTTTTGAGCAGTTGGAGAGGCACATCCCTACCCAAGCCATGCTTTGGAACTGTATATGCCTGTCTTTAGTCAAATCTTTTCCCTTCCTGGAATGTTTCCAAGGCTTCCATATGTTAAAACAATGTTTTCCCTTACTAAATAAATAAAAGAAAATTGATTTAGTTGGTTTTCTCTTACTAAATCAAGGATTGAAATGAAAATGGCAAATACCCAAATGTACATCCAGTGACTAATGTGAGAAAATGCTTTCTTACATCCCTAATATATTTCCATAGCTGTGCCAGAATTTTGAGAAAATTCTGGCAGCCGAGCTCAAGAAATCCAACACTTTTTCTTTATTTCATTATATCTTTCATTAAGAAAGGAATGATCTCTGACCCAGAGAGTTGAATAAACAGCCTTGCACAGACTTTGGTGGACTGTGGATCAGTCCTAGAGGATTTATCTGTAAAGGCAGTTGCTAGGTTTTTCCCCACCTAATTATAAACATTTTTATATAAACATCTATGAAATCACACCAGTCAGAGGAAAGAAGAACATGACTATAAGTACTACTTTAGTGTCTGCTTGGAGATGAGAGGAATCACGTCCAGTGAGTTCTTATATTCCTCTATACAAAGGGGAACTCTTAATCTTGAGACATTTCCATTTAGTTTAGTCAGATGAATCCCATCAGAAAATTTAATTCTCAGTTCTTCCCCTGTGAGTTCCCTACCAGTTCCTAAAATATCCATGCCAAAGATGAAGCATTTATCAAATAATGTGTGCTACAAAAGTCAACAGTGTAATCAGGATGTTTATTGCAATTCACATTTAATTTGTAAAAGCAATTAAGAATACCTTCTGTTTTTGTTTTGGGTTGACATTGCTTATGGGGTGATTGTTCTGACTATTTTAACAGTAAAAAATGGAATAAATTTTTCAATTAGCATTTCAAGTTGCACATCTGAAAGAGGTGAAATTGTTATGACATGGTACTAACTTTGAAAAAATCAGTCAATTAGGTCTTTTTCTGCACATGTAACTCTCCACTGTACTTTTAGAGTGTAGCCTGAAGAACAAAATTAACCAGTATAATGTAATGAAGATACAAAACCACTTTGCCTGGTTTATCACATATAAACCATGTGATATTATTTATGACAAAGAAAAAGTTAAATCATATCAGTGTTCAAAAAAGTCAACGTTTTTTAGCACCACAGCTTCGTGATTTACAGTCTCTGAAGAGTACAGTGAAGTGTTTAGGGAGAAAAGACTAGCAGTCTTGAAATTCACAAGCAGATAATCATTTTAAAAACCTGTGTCACCCTTGCACATTTGGAGACCATGAAAAATGTGAGGATTTTCCACTAGAAAAAATACATTTAAAAAAAACCCCAAACCAACATAAAACAAAAAACCCACAGTCACGATATTCAACATTATTAATAAATTATTACAACTTTGTCAGAAGTATGGGAGAAATGCAAAGGTACTTTGGGGGACTTTAAATGGAATTTAAACTCTGTAGTGGAGGGAATATTCATTCAGCATCAGGAAAGCTGGACTGCATGCTCATCTCAGCCTCAGGGATTTGCTTTAATCTTTGTCAATTCCTAAGAAAATGAGTGCTATAATTAGACTGTACACTAACCAAGCCTATGGTTGATGATGGAACATTTTGCAGCCAAGAGCACAAGTCCTAGAACTGAAAAAGAAGCAAGAATTTGTAACACAATGTTATTACACTTAGCTAGAATTGTACACAAATCTTGTGAACCATCAGATGTTGGATATGGCTGCTGAATCTCTTAAGAGCTGTAATATGTGTGAGTTACTGCATTCCTTGTTCTCAATTTCTGAAAGTACATAAAATCCCACATTCTGGAATTCATTAAAACACCATATTCTTCACAGATATTTATATGCTTTAACGAAGTCTAGTCTTCTGTTTCAGGAAAAGAGAAAGCTGAGAACAAAGATTCTGAGAATCCAAGAGAGTTCCAGCAATTAAAGTAGATGTTTCAAGCATCCTAATGGTAGGTTCAGAGAGGAGGGACCAAAAAAGGTTTGTATAATGTATGGTCTTTGCTACACTTCCTAGAAAAAAAGAAAACATCCTCGCAACACAAGCATGACATTAAAAAATGTAAAGGTCACTTTACAGATAGCTTGAAGTTTGTCTCCCTATACCAATGCGGTAGATAGAGGAAAAATAAAAGGATGTGTGGAAAAAATTATGTTCTTTTCCACAGGTGTTTCAAAAGGTGACAGAGTATGAGCAAGCATAAAATTGTGTTTTTAATTGCTCTCGGACTATTTAAAGAACCAATGTGTACTCCCTCAAATAAACTATACATTATGAGTGACATTTGTCGCATGGGCATCAATGGTGTAAAAGTTAGGCATCTAACTTCTCCTCTGTAGCGATGGAAAGCTCTTGTCACTCTGCATTGACCACAGAAGAAGCTGAAACTGTCACATAAGGGCTGAAGCTTAAAAATAAGTGAGAAAATCTGGTTTTGTCCAAGCACAACAGTGCTTTGAAATGATGACTGCTGAATATTGTTATTTTAGTGACAGTTTTTAGAATTCTTCCAAACAGATGACTGTAGGGATGCTGAGGAAACAAATTTGTTTCTTTAAGGTAGAACCAAGAGATGGCCAAGAAGTGAATTTTGAAAAGACAGAAATAAACTCTATATATTCAGAAAATATAATCAGATCCTTTTTAAGTAATTGAGGCAGCTCTGTAGTCACTGAGCTATAAAACCATCTGAAAGTGGGAGCACAGGTAATTTTTCTTTTACTTGACTTTAGTATAATTTTAATGAACAATTTCTGCCATTATTTCTAACTTAGAATATGATTCATCAACTTGAAAACATTCCAAACCCTGCAATTTTTATTAGACACTTGAGCTCATTGACGAGCAACTGAAAATTTGCTATCTATGAAAAAAAAAGTTGTCCCAAGTTTTCCTTTCTCTGTGTAATTAACTATCCATTGGAAATAACCAAATGATGATAATCAATACAGTTCTGACTTACATGAAGTCAGTGTGAGAAATGAAAAATAAAGAAGTGAGAAAGAATATATATCACAGTGGCACTGGACAACACTAGGAGTATTTTCTGGCAGACTTTTCAAAAAGCTAAGACAAGTCTGACTTGTCAAGCTAGGAGGATATGCCATCATCACAGAAGTAGTATCAGCCTCTGTGACTGGTTTAGGTTGATGTCACTGCATTTAAGAAGACACTCAAATTGGAGCCTTTTACATGCTTGAATCCCCTGTTGAGAGAGCCAACAATGCTGGACTTTCAGGCATAGAAAATCAAACACCAATGATTTAAAATTATTATATCAGATGCTTGGCCATGGACAGCTCTTCCAAAGCAGTTGTCAGACACATTTGTGGTAGGGTGACTAATTTGATACATAATACTGGATTATCTGGTGATCACTTCCTGGTCTTCACCTGGGGCATTACAAGAAGGATTTCTGTATTTAGAACAGATTTTTATGAAAAACTGCAGAAGTGTCAGAAATAAAATGAAGTTTATAGAGGTAATAAAAAATACTTAGTAGCTGATGGAGCCTCTTATTTAGGAGAACCTGGTTAAATAAATTATTTTTTCTTCAGTTTCTTCCAGACTGGTTTGTTTCTGCCTACAGATACAATTTGTCTTTGGAAGTGAGGAAGTACAAATGGCTGGTGTTTGCCAATTGGTTCTTTCCACACAAACACACAAGAAAATATGAACTAATACCTGTACCTCCAATATTTTTTGGAAATAATTACATCTTTGTCTTCCATGTATGGAGCATGGTAGCACAGGAAGTTTCCCACCAGACAGAGTGACAGCTGTTCTCTGGCATACCAGATCTCCAACGTACTCTAAGTGATCTTTCCCTACAGTGACTTTGTCAAGAAATTTGTGATTTGTGATTAAGATCCACTGTAATAGTTTGTTCTTACTGGTTTTAGCTATGTTATTTTTCAGTGAAGTTCATCTCAACCGGTGACTTCAGAACAGCAAATGAAAGTAGTGTGCTGTGAAACAGCAGGAGCTGTGAGCTGTTCCTTCACGCTGACATAAACCCACTGAAATCCAGTGATGTAAGTCCACCACAGAATCGATGACTCACAGCAAAATGCAAAACATACCAATGCTTTTCAGTCAGTAAAATTGTGTGTAAGGTTATATACGTTTACTTTGTGGTGATGGTAAAGCACCACATAAGCATTAATGTAATTTTTTTCCTTAAGTAGAGAATATTTGTGATAGGTTGAAGTTAGGGTGGTGACCAGGTTGTGTTCATCTACTTTCTGTCCCATGTATTGTGTGGTGATTAGCCCATCTTATTTTCCCTCATGACACTTTCAAATCAGATCGATACCCTCTTCTTGACAAAGCTAGCCATACTTGTCTAAGTATATATTGAATAAGTTCTGGCTGTTTGTTTTAGCTGTGAAACAGGTACCTGTAAACAGAACTTGGTTGGCATTAATATTGCCATTCACAGCATCTGTCTTGTTAAACATCACACCAGGTAGTACGAAAAACAAGCTTCATTAATAAGTTCACAGCATTGGTTCACAGGTCATTGCATAAAATTTGGCAGCCTGTGTTACTAAAAAGAACAGAACAAATGTTTGGGATATTACCCTCTGAGTTTAAAACCTGAATCCTACTGCGTTGCTCAGGGATGACATTGCATGGATAAATAAAATTACTGAGAAAAATTATATTAAAATGACACAAGTGTCTGGTTTTACCTTGCTTTGACAGTCAAACTGTAGCAAAGGAATTAGCATTCCCACAATCTGGAAACAGAAAGCAGGTGTCTTGTTCTGCATCATGCTGAGACCTCCCTCTGACAGCAGAAGAAGCAAGACAAAGTGATCCCTCTCTTATTTTCTGATTCACTGTTCTCAGAAAACTGTCACTTTCCCAAACTTTTAATCTTGTCACTATCCCCCAAATATTTAATCTTTCTGTAATGTGCAAAGCATACCGGTACATTTCTGGCTAGCATAACTAAAACGTATTTTTAGCACAAACCTGTGAGGCAATAAATCAATTAAAGCATATTTCTGTGGATCCAAAGGAGCATATTTGGGAGTCAATCTGCACATGTGATGAAAGCTACATCAGTAAATACAGATGCATGTATTATTTGGTTATTTGAAAGGACAAAAAGACAGCTATCCAAGGATGCTAGTTATATTGCCTGCTTTTGTGATGCTGATTATGCCCAGAAGTATAGTTAATGCAGAGGTTATCTTTGCTTTCTTACTTAGCACACTGACCTCTACATTTGATTTCTCTATCTGCAGACACCAACATGTTTTTGTAACTCAATATGGAAGGGACAAATGCAACTTCATAGATTCACAGAACATGCTGAGATGACAGGGACCCATTAGGATCATCGAGTCCAACTCCTGGCCCTGTGCAGAACAACCCAAGAGTCACACCATGTACATGAGAGCATTGTCCAAGGACTTCTTGAACTCTGTCAGGCTGGTGCTGTGACCACTTCCCTGGGGAGCCTGTTCCAGTGCCCAACCACCCTCTGGGTGAAGAACTTTTTCCTAACATCCAATTTAAACGTCCCCTGACACAACTTCAAACCATTCCCTCAGGTCCTGTCACTGGGGACCACAGACCAGAGATCAATGTCTGCCCTGCTCTTCCCCTCATGAGGAAGTTGTAACTGCAATGAGTTCTCCCCTCAGTCTCCTCCAGGCTGAACAGACCAAGTGATCTCAGCTGCTCCTCATAAGGCTTCACCTTCAGACCTTCCCCATCCTTGTTGCCCTCCTTTGGACACTCTCTATTAGCTTACTATCTTTTTTATGTTGTGGCACCCAAAACTGCTCCCATCACTCGAGGTGAGGCCTCCCCAGCGCAGAGCAGAGCAGGACAATCCCCTCCCTTGGCTGGCTGTGCCTGATGCCCCCCAGGACAGGGTTGGCCCTCACACCGGACAATTTGGAATATTTAAAGAGAATTTGTTAGGCAGTGAGAAGAGCTCCTTCAGACTTTCATGTCTGTGTCTGTATGAGAGATTTTCTTAGGACTGGTACTAGGACAAGCAAAATTTGTATTATATTTTATATATATATATAAAAATTAGCTCAGTTTGGTTGGAGCCTGGTGCTAATAACACCAAAGTTGTGGGTTTGACCATTCACTTAAGAGTTGGACTTGATGATTCTTGTGGGTCCCGTCCAACTCAGAATCTTCTGTGATGCTGTGAACCTAACAAGACTTAGAAAGATTGAGGAAGACAAATAGTATAACTCTCAGTATAAAGCCCATCACTAGGGATAAAATACAAGTAGAGATAAGGACACACAAATATGTGTTTCTACCAAGATCATGTCAAAATATAAGAAGCAATTAAAAGCCTTACTAGGACAAATTATTTCAAATGTTAAGAGAAGAAAATTCACGCTGCAGTTGAAAAACAAATGAGTCAAATGTGAGAAATGAGGGAACTCATTTAAGAATATCTTCCTGCTTGTGCAACAACAGACCCATTAATACAAGGCAAAATGAAAGGTTTGGGGATGTACAGATGTCAGGGGGTCTGAATTAGGTGCTTTGAATTAGGCTACAGAGGCAATGCATCTCCTCACTGACTCCAAGGACACTTAGGGAGCTTCACCTCTGAACCTTTTTGCCTGCTAAAGCGACAAGTGTGAGTACATATATCCCACCGACTTCAACATATTCACAAATTCTGCTGTCTTAGGCTGTTATTTCACTTCCATAATAAAGAATTCTCTAATTTTTTAGAAAATTTTTCAATCAACTTAAAGAACAAATGATATAAAGATGCAATGGATATTATTTATTTAATTATAGGAATTAATAAGTGATGATTCAGGCATACTTAGCAATTTTGCTTTCACTTGAAAAACAGGAATACTGCTGAAGTTTACATTAAGAACTTCACTGCTGTCCTTCAATCAGTGGCAGTGCACATCCAGCCCAGATGAAGGAGAGCAGCTGTATGAATCTGCTAATTAAGAAATCAAGGATTTTTTCACCTTAGTCAGATTTCTTTATATCACTGAATACCTAAACACAGGGGGCTGGCCCTAACATTCAGTTTGATATTTCAGACACTCACTTAATCCCTAGAAGGGGAGCTGCAACATTTTAATGAACCTACTGGAAAATTCAAGTGCTGGTATAAGTGTAAATGCACTAGAGCAATTACTGTGTAAAATATGAAAAATGCTTACCCTGGATTTACCAAATTAATAAAACCTTAAGAACTAGAGAACTTCCATTTTCAACTTTTCTGAAAAAAGATTCAATTCACTTCAACAAGGACTTACAAAGGGTCCATTTCAGTTTAGAGAAGCTATACTTTTAGGAAAGTTAAACAAATAAAATTGTGTTAGACAAGCTACATATTGATAGATAGCAATATATATATATATACACACATACATACATTCAAATGACAATTTAAAAAAAGTGCATATTAAGAAAGTAATCCAGACACATCCAAGGGCAAATCCAGGGAATGAATGTGGACAATGATTAGAGAAGCAGAGGAATAGGGGCTGGTGGTTCATTTATTTTCTTCTGAACAGAAGATGTAAGTGATTGACATTTGTATGTCTAGAATCACGCCAATAAAACTGTCCTAAAGAGGTGGCAGGATTTCCTGGGACTCGTCCATCTGAAAAGAGGATGTAAACTGCCTTCAATTTTGTGTCTTGGTACCTTAGGTCCCAGATTAAATAAGTTTAAGAGAAGAGACAAGAAGAGCTGTTTCACAATTTTTTTTCTAATTATACAAAGGACAAGTTCCCTATAGCTGAGACAGCTGCCACAGGGGAGATTTCTGGGTGAGAAATTGCTCTGTTTACTCGGCCTGAAAACGACCTCTCTCCTGTCTACCTCTAGCCCATTGTTAATCAACCAGCTCAAACAGGGAAACAAACTGGAGGATCACTTTTCTTTTTCATGCCAACATTCATTTTGTACCCACTTAAAACCTGTCTGGGATGCCTGTGTGGTACAACCTACTGGCAACAGAAACATGGCATAGTCTTTCACACTCTGGTAATCTGTCAATTAATAGACTTAGATTATAGTCTTTGTTAAAGCGAAGAAAAAAATCAGTGTTTATTTATTCTCACAGATCCCATCAGGTAATGAGATGACCATTTTTATTTCTAGATAAGAAGTAGGAGAGCAATCAGAATTACTGTGACTGAGCTGCTTAGAGACTATTAATTAACTGCATTACTGTAACTGAGCTTCTTAGAAACTATTAATTAACTGCATTAAGATTTTGATATGAAGATTCATAGCTGTACTGACTAGACAGAATTTTTGAGGGTTTTCAGTCCTTCAAAGGTTGGCAGTCTTATGTGCCATCCAAATAGTTTGCACTGCCAGTTGGCCTCCACGGGTATGAGGAATGCTGGCAGCATGAGCAAGGGATAGGTGTCGGCTCTAACCAGTGCTACAAAGAGCTGATTAAGACATGCTCAGAGCTTTGACAGCAAACAGGTTTGGCCTAACTTCAGTAAACAAACTGAGGTGAAGATGGTCTGGTCAACTGATTCCAGAGGCATCAGAGGCAACCAACTAAATCAGAGCAAAAGATGACTTTTTAGCCTTTTTTTACTAGTAAGGGCAGTACAGCTCATTCCTACCCTGCTGAAATCATCCTTCAAGACAGGCTGCTCATACTGAGATTAGCACAGATGACATGTTCTGGATTTTTATTGACACAGGGAGAGTAACCAACATTTCCATACATTGTAAGCGCTCCAGAAAAATTTGTGTGTGCAGCCACTATAAATGAAAGAAACACTAATATTTGAATCAGCCTTCCTGTTTTGAAAACTAAATATGGAGTAAAATGAAATGCCCACATGGGGGAGTTATTGCAAAACAGTTAGGCCAGATTCTCTGTTAGAGCAAGCACTCCCAGTCTTTGTAAAGAACCATCGAACTGACAGTGGTATGAAATAGAACAGTATTATTCTCTGCAAGCAAAGCACTGGGCACCTCTCGTTTGTGCCTTCTTCATGTGGCAGGTTTGTCCTGATCACTCTTTTCCACATAGGTGAATAATAGTGACAAACACACAGTGTAGCATAAAAACTCTGAATGTCCAAATATGACCTGAATGTGCCCAGGAAAATTATTTACACTGATTGAAAAAGTCATCATTCTTAAAAAAAATTTGTGCAGCCATGCTTGGATATCAGCTTCTGATTGAGCAAGAATTTTTGAAAAGGGCCTAGTACCATCTATCATTGTTAAAATTTCAGACAACATAAACTGGAAGTGACATGTAGCTGAAAGGAACTTCACAGAGTTTGCTATGAACACAATAGGGCTGGCTGTAGCTGTTCAAACGGCTCTCTTCATATCCAAGAGTCAGAAGCACACATGCACTCATCTGCTGGGGGACTTTGAATGCCCCAGGCAAAATGGTGATGCAATAGGTATCATATGTCCTCAAATCAAAATCAAAACATGTCATCTTTGCTGGGTAATTCCAGACACAAATAAAGGCACACAGCAAGAAAATGCATAACAGAAGCAGATTTTATTTCTTAAAACGTCACTGTGGCAAGAAAGAGAAGCCTCATAACTATGGAGAACTAGAAAAAAGTAGGCCATAAAACAGCTCTTCTACAACTGGTAGACATCAGGGAGATGCAGAAAAATCCCTGGAGAACGGCATACTTTGGCATGAGCAATTTAAGAAAAGAAGAATTTTAGGCACCCAGATCTTACATTCTGGGGATTATAAATCAAATTCACTTCAGCACTTATGTGACATTCCAAAGACGAATAAGATTTTTTTGGCTCTGCAAAGAGATAAATCTACAGTTTATTAGCAATCTGCAAGAGAGAAAGCAAATGAAGATCACTGTGAGGCTGGAAAGACATGCCAATGGTTTTCATGTCTTTGAAAATGAAATAAAAATTTTGACTGTGTAATATTTATATTTAATATTAAAATTCATGACACTTACTAAAAAAGCAAATGAGCACTTGCACTCCAAAGTGACATAATCACCTTTGACAGATAAATCGTGAACTTTCCTGATACTACTAGTAGTCACTGTGTACACCTTTGGTGTTCCTGAATGGTTGAAGCTATTGTTTATAAATCATATAAACTTGTATTGCTACTACATGGCAAGATTTGTGATTTCATTCATTTGCTCAAATGTTTGAGATCTTCACACTCTGAAAAACTCATGAAGCAATGTGCTGCACTGATCTAATAAAAAGTCAGCTGATTTCTCACATTTGCCTTAGCCCTTTCCTGATTAAAAGTCAGGAATGTGTCTTCAGCAAGAAAAGAGGAGAAAGATGCTAGATGCTTTGACAGAATTTACCCATTGAGATTACCAAAAGAGATTATTCAGGTAATACAACTTTTAGATGAAAATCGTAAACCTTGTTTTGGAGTGTTGATCACAGACACTTGCAAATCACATTTTTAAACAAGCACAAGAAAAACGCATACCAGTACAAGACCTGAGTGCAGAAAACATTTCACTGACACATCAGATATTTAGTGGTATAACATTATCCAACCAGCTTCTTCCTAGGGGAATGAATCCAGGTTTGTGCTTCAGATCCCATTGTTATGAACAGATTTGTCATTCACTCTGGATAGACCAGAGCTTATCTCAGAGTGCCCACTGTCTCAGTGGAATGCTGTGTCATAAGGATCACTGAAAATCCCCAGATTATATGACCTTGATATGTGCCTACTCTGTGGCAAAACTTCTGAAAATTCTTCCTTCTAATGTGGCATCCAGATGATAGCCCAGTTAGACAGATAGACTAAGTCCTGTGTCCATTGGGGCATAAAATAAAGCCTCAGGGAAGATGGGTCCAGCCCAGTTATATCATGGAAGTCATCGAAAAAGAGATAAAGTCAGAAGTCAAGGGTGTGTAATAGCACATCTGGAGAGAAGTTTAACGATGGCCTGACCCAGAGATAGTTAAAGTCCATGACAGACTCATATGGCTTTTGCAGGACTTTGTAGAACTACTATTTTGTTTGTGTTTTTTCTCCTTAACATAGGTGTGATAGAGTTTTCCTATTTTAAACTATTGGTTAAAAGTAACAAAATCCTTGATACTTAAACCCTTTGCTACTTTTAGCCTAATTTCAAAAAATCTGCATTAGTTGTCTGTGAAAATTTCCATTTCTGTAGCTGAGAAATATATCCAGAATTTAGTTCATTCTGTTGCTAATGAAGTGTTAGAATATCACTCCCACTCATATTCCAGTCTAGCTCATACTTATTTTAGTACAAAAATAGCAAAGGAAGTAATACATTTAAACCAGCCTTATATGGCCAACAATGCTGTTTTGCTCTGTGAGCAATCATGCTTTTAGGCTAGAAGCTATGTAAAACCAGGAATAATTAAAAAAAAAAAAAAAATGGAATGCTAGTTCTTTATTTTGGAGTAAGGAAAGATTTTTAAAATCGAGATCTATCCTGTAGCTAGTGATTGAAGGGCAGTGATTGAATCCACAAGAATAATGAAATTCAAAGAACACAACTGCATGTCTCTGGCATGCAATGTTCTTTATTAGAGAACAAGGAAATGTTCACTGGAGGACTTCCAGAGGTTTGTCTTCACCAAGAGGATTTCCAAAGGTGCCTCCTTGTGTCTGCTGGTGGACACTTTGTGCCAGATGGTGCTCCAAGGCTGACCATGGTTTCAGTTTGACTGGGTATCACTGGCAGCGAGCTTCAGCCAAAGCATTAGAGATTTTTCATGGGAAAAATAGTAATAAGAAGCACTTGTGTGAATTAAAATTAATTTAATTAAGATTGCCAGCTGGAAATGCACTGTTGTGGTGACACTGCTAGCCTCCTGGAAGTGTATAGGGGAGACTTTTCTCTGAAATTGAAATCTCAGCTTGTATCCAGTATGTCTTCTCTCCTCAGTCAGGTGCTTCAGGGTTAGGCTTTGAAGCCTGTACTACTCACTAATAGTCTTCTTTTACAGACAGTAGAAAGAAGGGAGCATCTTCAAGAGAGTTCATCTCCTTCTAAGACAGATGACTAAGACAAGTTTTATTCTTCAGGAAGAAATTCTTTACTCAGGCTGAAACTATTTTACTGTGAGTGGTGAGACGCTGGCAGAGGTTGCCCAGATAAGCTGTGGAGGGCCCATCCCGGAGAGTGTTCAAGGCCAGATTGGATGATGCCCTGAGCAACCTGGTCTAATGAAAGGTGTCCGGGTCCATGGCAGGGGGGTTGGAACTAAAGGATCTTTAAGGTCACTTCCAGCCCAGGCCATTCCATGATTTTATTCTGTGATTCTATGGAGTCATCTTATTTTTCTCATTTGCCTACAAAGGAAGCCAAGGTGAGTAGGGAACGTTTAAACTTTTTTAAACTTTAGTTTCTTTAGTTGAATAAGATGAATCCCACATAAAATTCAGGAGACAAAAGCCATTACTGTGTTTCGGACATACGGGGTAGTGGAATGTATAGTGGTAATGTGGCTGGGGGGATTTCAGCAGATTTAATTTGAATCTTTAACATGATTAAATAGACTCTGGTTTCCAATGTGAGTGTCAACAGCCCAAAGTGAGGAGGACCTTCACTTTTAAACAACCTTCCTTGTATCAGCATTTGGGTTAATGACTGGTGTCATTCATGGGCTGTCACAGCCACATTTTCCTTCTTATCAGAAAGTGCCTGCAAGCCCAGTTTGCTTGCATATGCACAGATTAGCCCACAGGAATTGCTGACGACTCTCTTCCTCATTTTTTGTGGATACAAAGCAGTGAGCAGCTACAAGCAGTTTCTTTCCCAGTATGCCTGTCTAGGCTGAGAGACTTTTTCTCCTCCTCCTCTTGGAGGCCTTTCTTTGTTTAGGCAGTTTCTTTGTGTGGTTAATCTTCAACATGCTTCATCTGCTTCCCATTCTCCTGCCTGCAGCCTAAGGCAATTACCTCAACTCGTTAACCAATGGAACAGCTTAGTAATGATCACATTTCTTCTGAAATAAATGATTGTTTGTATGATATTAACCCTCAGGCCATAAATTAAGTCTGGATAGTGCAAAGAAGGGCCCCAGGAAAAATAGCAAATGCCTTGTATTCTGTTTAGCAAACAACAGAATATCCAAATATTTATACATCTCTTATTATGCTGCTTTTAATCTTACTAAAAAGACCTTTAAAATGGAGAGTAAGGCTCATTTCAGTAAAACGATCACATAGAATTAATTAGTGAAGAAATAAACACAACTCTTCCATGGCCACTGGGAACAAATATATCAAGAGCACTTAAATGCTGGTATATAATCTTTCTCCTAGGCAAGAAGATCTCAGTGTAAGAAGGACTGGAATAAACAAACAAACAAACAAGGTTAGTTTTCTTTATCCTGAAGTATTTGCTAAGACTGGCCAATTATGTCAGAAGGCAACATTCAGTATACCACTAGTTTGTCAGTAACTAAATTAGTGTAATCAGTAATTTGTGTCAGGGAGAGGAAAGCTTGAAAATGAGCTTTTGAATTCTACAGTAAATTGTTCAAATAAACAGCAATCAGGTAATCTTCATTCTTTCTGATATTCTCTGCAATTCATACCTTAATATTAGTGCTTGTTACCTTTTAATAGGTTTTTGTTCTCTTAGCTCATCCATACTGAAAAATAAACAAATGCAGAGACAGAGCTTACGTTACAATCTTCTCATAGTGTTTAAATTAGGTTTAAATGGTCCTTGCTTGAAGCTGGAAGAGAAAGGGCTTGGGCCGCAAACTTTTGAAATATGACTCTTTAAGGGAAACTAAACTTTGGAATCATAAGTTAGATTGATTTTCAGCATTCCAAGTCCTGTCATGTGGAACCAATTTAATGGCCTAAACCTCAGAAGGGGGGCAAAGGCAGAATACCAGTGGAGGTGACTGCTGTCTCTGGTAGTTAGATTCAATAAGGGAAAAATCTCATTGTTAAAGTTGCATGTTCTGTGTGATTTTCATTCACTGGCAGAAGTCCAGTGTAATAAAAGCGATGAAATGGCCTGCTTATAGTTAAATGCCTGAGTGCATATTTCTAGAAAACTTGTTCTGTTACATTACATTTTAATCTCCACAATCTTCTCATTGGAACGATATCCTCCCAGAGCCCCTTTCATATTAAATCCTGAGGACCCTTTCTAAGGATTTCTAAAAGAGGAAGCAGAGGAGGAATCACAGCTGGAAGAAACCATACTGCTGCACGTGTGGGGGAAATGCATGAAAGATGGAGAAAGAGAGTGTTCACTGCTGAGCAATTTCCATGGTTTGTCAGGATAGGGTAGTCACAGTTTGATTTGTCCTTTGAGGTACACAGGGTATTTGATTTTCAGTCAACTGAGGTGGAGAAACTCCTTTCAAAGACTCCTTGTAATTCAGAAGTGTCTGGTCACCCCTGAAGTAGCCCCAGATTACATGAACTTCTGACTAGACTATTATGAAATCACGTTTTTTATCTTTGCTAAATTAGAGGTTTCAGCTCAGAAAACTGAACAGAGCATTTGCTCATCCTCTTAAAATATACTTTCAAAAGGGAGCAGGTTGTCAGATATCAGCCCAATAGCTAGAGGATGTTGTTTGGTGGATTCCTGTCTTTGCTGCTTTCAGGAAATTCAAATCCCTGCTGCCTGTGAAAGTGCCAAAATTGTCACACAAACTCTTTAATGTTGTATCACTGCAACAGCTTCAAATGATAAAATTGTTGAGAGGATTCAACTGGGAATATACCTGAATGCTCTGGGAGACCATACAATGGCACTCCAGGAAAGAGTGTTTGCATGCCCTGGCATTTCCCAAGGAAACAGAACTGTCTTTGAATGCAGGAAAGCAAAGGTAGTTTAATGTGTACAAAACCTATATTTAGGAAACATGTTGAAGTGACTAAGGAACCAGTAATTTTGCAAGTTTTTTTCTGTCCTAACAAAGTAGGAGATCTTATTGTGGTGAGACAGGAACACAGAGATGTGGCAACTGTGTGGTGAGTGGAACTCTTAGGTTTCAGGAGCAGACCTGTCTTTGACAGAACCTTTAGAGGGCAACAGTACTGCAAAATCCAGCTTAAAGATCAGATTTGAAGTTAGACAAACTCAGTCTAGAAGTAAAGCTCAACTTTTTTAGGAGAGCGTTACTAAAGAAGTTTTTTCATCTTTGCAATCATGGTTAGTAACAGTAATGCATTTATAAAAAATAATGTCTTTGTTCTGTTCAAGTGATCTTTTCTTGCCTTTAAATCCATAACTTTGGAACTACAGGGTGAAAATTTATAGCATTGTGATTGTTACTTGCTGAGGTTCTGCTAAGTGCTAATGGAATGCACAGGTTTTGACAAAATAACAAGTAAATGTTGCTCTAAAAGCCACCTTTTCTTCTATTTTGATTAACTTGAGCATCTGGAACAGCATACTAACAATAGTACTGTGTTACTTATCATAGTTATTTGCTCTACAGGAGTAAGTAATTCCTGGTATTAAACTCTCAGGCAAACTCAGCAGGAAATGGGATAATGGCATTCATGTCATTAAAAAGCCTAGTGGAGAGGAATGAAAACGAAAATAATAAAATCCCAGTACCAGCATTTTTCAAAAAGTGGAGAAATTGTCACTTTTGGTTAAAAAATCCTTCACCAAAATATAGTTGTTTTGCTACCCACACAAACCTTTATATATAAGTCTTTATATGCTGGTGGAGGGTGACAGACTCATATTTTAAAGATGTTAGTAGCAGTCAATTTTGCTAGAGCTTGAATGGGTGTTTACACACTTTTTTGATGATTGCTGAAAACTAACTAGGTTATTATAAACCTGTTTTGGCATTGAGATTACAAGTTTGTAATATATTAGTTGGTTGCTTTTCCAATAAGCAAAGTGGGTATAACTTGTAACATCTGGCACCTTTTTAACAAACCTACAAATATGAAATCTTTGTATCTTTAACACCAGGTGGAACTGCATGATTTAGAAGATTAAGCAAGATGCTTATAAGTAGTCAAACCACTTATCCCCTAAGCATTAGACAGAAGCATGTGGCTAATGCTGGTCTCAGAAGGGTATGGATAGGGAGTCCTTTGAGGGTACTTTGAGAAAGTAACCACTTGTTCATCCTTGAAAAACAGCAGAGATGGGCTTGCTGTGTTTGTCTTAACATTGGACAACCTTGAACTACGTTTCTGCCTCACCCAGGGAAAAAAAATGCACATCTAAAACAAAAGCTTTGTAATACTGTAATATAAGAATAATATAATAACTTCGTGTAATTTCAGAGCCCTGTTACTCTCTGCAAAGCAGGGTCGTGGTGACACATGGTTAAAACCCTGGTTCTGAGGCCACGATGTGGTGCATTATGGTGGGGAAATTAACATTGGAAAATGAAATGCTGGGGGATTTTAAAGCCCTCTACATTAGATGGGCAAGTTCAATTTCCCTCAAGTTGTAAACACTCTTTGAACAAAGAGATATGTTCCAGCATACAGTTTTCAAAGCAAACCCTGACCCGACTGAAGTCCGTGGGAGGCCTGCCATGAAGGTCACTGCAGATGAGGCTTGGAGTTCTCATTAAAGAAGAGCGGCTTGAGTCCTGCTGTCCCCACAAAACTTTCTTTCTTCCTTCCTTGTTCGGGAAAAATCCACTCAACACTGATGGCTTATTCAGCTTGTAAATCTGTAAATAGGCAGCAGATATTTGCTCATGATTAAATAAGACAATGTTCTCTCTGCTTATGTGTGTGTATGTCTGTGTGCTTGCATGATCGGCAGAAGTGACCCTCACTGGATCAGGACTCCTGCAGAGATGACATGCTGAGGGATGATCCAGAGTGTCCCTTCTTCTCCAGATCATGAGCTGCTGGCACATACTGATCTACTGCTGAACAGCAACTGCTTAAAACCACAGCTGACAGATAAATACATCAGCATATCAAATCTAAAAGTCTACAGTAGTAGTTTTCAGGCTGTGCATTGCAAAACGGTGGGGGTCTGCAGTCTGCTTTTAAAGGATCAGTGAAAAGTGACAAAAGAGAGCAAATCTGTAAATGCTTTATAAAAATCAGTGTTGGGGAAATTGGTCCATCTTCCCACTGGGAATGTTTCTGGCATTCATCTATTAGAAGGATATTGAAAACTACTGAACTAGAAGACAAAGAGTTGAGAAGACAAAGATTAATAATGTATTTCAGAAATAATTCAAGCATGACTTTTATTCCTCAGATCATACGTTAATCTAGGATAGAGAGCATAAAAAATCCAAGAGTGTTTTCATTTGGCAGGTCAGCCAAAATTTCTTCAAAGCTATGTCCATATGTCAAAGCAGAAGTTGTCCTTTTCTAGATTGGTAGGGTTATTATTATGCAGTTTTCTATGTCCCTCTAAAGAAAACAGCCCAGCAAATGTTTTGTCTCATTTCACATATTTTCACAACTGTAATTATATGCATGGTAGCACTGCAAGTAATTATGTTTGGTTCTTTCTTTCTACATGAATATACACAGATCTTCCAGAAAGAGTGCCCTGGTTTTATGCAAGAGTGTAATTTCTTTGTAGGGAATGGAAATGGTTTCTCCCGTTTAACATACCTGTTTCCTTGCCATCCTTCTAACACAGCAGACTGCAGCAATTACTGAGCCTTGGGGAAAATCTCTCCAATGCAAGCCAAACACTGCAATTTATCTGATGCCTTGGTCTCCTTTTCAACATATATTTTGGTGATACTGACCTTTTTTTTTTTTTTTTTATGGTTTCTCTTAAAATAAATATGCAATGTCTTGTCTGCCAGGAATTTATAGGCTTTCTAGTTGCCTTGTGAATAAACTGCTCCTTGGTGTAGCTTATGGGATTCTGCTCTCCCTTTCCTAGGTGCACACAGAGGGAAGTACCTCACATGTAACATGAGCTGTTTTCAGCTCCATTTCTTACAAAGTGACCCACGTTTCCTTTCACAGGCAGAGTCACAGAGTCAGAGCCTGTTCCTAAACAGATGCTCTGAAACCTGGGGAAGGACCACATCTGTTTTGACTAGGGAACTCTGTTTTCTGAGAGGCAAATGCAGAGGCAATTTTTTGTGTTCACAGGAATGCAAATACAGTTCACTGGGTGTAGAAAATGGGTTTTCATAAAGGCCAGGTACTGCTGGCACCAGTGTCACTCCTACTGATAAGGGAACAGGAATATTGCTTGAAGCTCAGTGAAAAACCATCAACCCAGAGGAACACTGCATTTAAAAGTGCTTCGATGGAGATGACAAGATACAGATTTCTAGTTAGAACAGATCCAGGACAGCTCTGTATATGGGCAACCTTTGGGTCTTATCCTTAGACCTTTTGAGATGGGTGACTCATATATTAAAATAATTGTACCATATATTTGAGGAGCACTAAATATAATGATAACAAGCTCTGCAATGTAAACATTAGCTGATAGTTATTTAATGTTCAGTATTTGTTTTAAATGGCTATTTGGTTGTTCAGACAGATCAAGATCGCAGAGCTAAACCATTTGTCCTTATATCCAAGACAGATGGGAGTGAGAAGGATCAAGAGTGGCTTCATGTCATTATTTTATTCCGATCTGTCTCCTTCCCAGGCACACAGCTCACCTCTAACCCAGCATGCCCTCTTATATGGGATCAGGACCTGCTCTAGACAGCTCGCCAACGATTTTTTGCATAAACAAAAATTGAATATATGTAATTGTCTCCTTAAAAATTCAGCGAATTACTCATGTATACCCAGTTTTGTGAGGCATAATGTTTGACAGAATTCATGATCTGTAGAGGAGTGAAATTGTGAAAAAATAATGAAAAGAGGATTTACTCCTTTCTTTTTTCTGTTCCTTCTCTGAATCTGTTTAGTTACCTCTCTGTACCTGAAGGGTATAAGTAGAATTTTAGAGAGAGTATTATTTGAAAAGAGTATGTTGGTATTTCATCCAAGGTTGAAATGTCATCAGCTAAATCCTTAAATGCCAGCAAAGTCCTTTGCTTTCATAACAGGAAGGTGCCTGACTATCAAATAGCAGGCTGAAACCTTGAATAGTCTTTCTTCCCAAAGAATCCTATTATTAGATGTACAACCACTAAGACACAATACATATGGAGCTCAGCCTGCACTGAAAGAAAAGTATTTATATGCAGAAAAAAATTCTTATCAGAGTAAATTCTTATCAAGAGCAATGTGTCTCTTGACCTCTTAAGTAACTAAAATGAGAAAGACAAATTACATCTTCATCTGTCCTTGTTCTCACCAATCACCCTCCATATCCTTGGGAAGACTTTAAGAATGAGTTGGGAATCAGTTTGTTCTCACACCTTTTCAGTGTTGCATTGGATGTATAATTTAGGGATTTTTCCTAGATATCAGTAGCTTGGATACGAGCTCTGATAGGGCCTTGATAATCGATCATTCTTCACGAGGTGAAACTGAGCCCAGATCTTGGGACTACTCACATGGGTGAGGGTAGTTGGACACTTGTTCTTTATGTTAAAGATAGCATGAATAAAATGTCTCAGGTGTAGGTAGTCAGCTGGAGGTGGCCAGAGCTACAACCTTTGGGGATAGGCTGCCTTTCCTGGGAGCTGCTCTGAAAGAACAGCTCAGTACACATGAGCTCTGCACACTCAAAGCAAGGAGAAGATGCCTGAAAAAAGACATTCATACCACCGGTTTATTTTAAGAATTGATTTTTAAGTATTGCGCTTAAAGTCAAAGAATGAACATAGAAAGGCCTCTATGTTTGAATAAACTGCACTAACAAGTTCTTTTCCAGAAAAGTTTCTTTTCCAGAAAACTGCAACAGCACCAACATCACCCTTAACATTTTTTCAGATGTCGGCCTTCCTCTCTTGAATTCCAGTTTTCAAGGCCTCCTCTCTGAATGATGACAAGTTCTGCTGCATTTTGGTCTCAACATATTGATGAAGCTTTAAACCATGTGCTTAATAGCAGAGGATGTTTCAGTTTGTGTTTCGTGCAGGACTGCAGCAGGGTGCCCAAATGCACTTACTTGTGTTATTACATGCACACTTGACAAAGCCTGAGGGCAAAAGAACTCCAAACATTCATTAAGGCATCACTAAATGGAAATCAAACCCAGGCTCTCCAGTACAAGTTTTTAATCAGCATTTTCAACAGATGG
Source organism: Dicrurus megarhynchus (assembly GCA_013399195.1). Taxonomy (NCBI): domain Eukaryota; kingdom Metazoa; phylum Chordata; class Aves; order Passeriformes; family Dicruridae; genus Dicrurus; species Dicrurus megarhynchus. The sequence goes on from VXAD01006005.1 coordinate 260,354, forward strand.
TGGGAGGCAAAAAATGCTTCTCTTGTGTAGAAACTGGTTCCTGACTGCTGGAAAAGCCATTTTACCTAGGAAAAAGGGCAATATCTGAAACCCACTCTTACTGAGAGAATTTCAAAAACTAGATTAAAAAAATATGATCTTTAAAGTGAAGCCTTGTAAGATACAGAGGTGTTTTCTAATGAAATAGGGATAGGATTTCTAAAAGAGAAAAGTGAAAGATGTTTTTCAATCGTATGTTTAATTGTATCTGGTTTAGTTTGTGACTTCTTCAAGTTTTATACTCTCTGACTTTGAGGAGAAGGAAATTTGCCTGAATTATGCCTTTGTATGCACTATTTCCCTAGTGAGTTTACTCATGCCTTATTTTTGTGACACCTGGAGTGGAATTAAAATTATAGTGAGCTCAGTAAGGAGAGAAATACCTAAAGGAGTTCTATCCTTTTTTAATAATATTTTGCACACTTAGCAGTGAGTCTAACTGCTGTTTTAGAAAGTGACATGGCCATTTCTACCACTGAAAGGAGGTGATTTCTCCAGAATTTCCCTGGAGAAATCAGAGGGATTAGCATCTTTGTTATTTCACGTTTGGGAGGACTCTTGGTGCGTGCTCTGCCCCAGCTGGGTGGGTGCAGTGAGGAAGCACTCATAGCAACACACTGCATGTCTATCTTACACTGAGCTTGCCTGTGCCTGCCTTTTGGCTGTGCACTCCGCTGCTTCAGTGAAAAGCAATCTTGGTTTTAAAGGTGTGAGTTTAGAATAAGGTTCTCTAAACATAATGATATAAACGCCATAAATAAAGAGCTCTGGACTGTTTGTCTGTCAAAGTGGTTAGAGTAGTACACACTGTTTTTGAGCCGTAGGATTTCAGCTTCAATAAATCAGTTGACAGAGCAGGTCTAGGAAAGAAACTGAAAAAGGTACAGAAAGCTGTGGCTAAAGCCGTCTTTTTCAGCATGCCAAAGCCTGTTTGATCTTGTGTTGGAAACCTTCCGTTTCAAACACTTAAGATTTGTGGTAAAGATCTGTTCAGAAGTGGATATAATTTTCCCCTTTTGTTAGTTTGCTGGGTGAAAAAAAAAAAAAAAAAGAGGAGTTTAAATGTCAGGGCTTCACAATCCAGGGAAAAACGAAAACTCCAGGAAAAACACAGTTCAAGGTTGGCAGGAGTGGAAAAACAAACAAAAAAACCCCTGTGGGAATGAGTGAGGCAATAGGCAAACTTCATAGTGTGCAGAAGAAAGGCAGATTTCAAATTAAAATGCTTACCAGGTGATTGAGATATTTTGCCTGAAAGTTTCAATAAACATGTCCACTGAAGAGTATCAGCTGTGTCTACAGTGGCTGGTGTGAAACAAAGAAACATCTGTTATGTATATATTTTGGACACTTTGGAAAGCTTGGAGCCAAGACTGAGGGTCAAGAATGCTATATATACAGACATATACGAAATGCATTTCTCAAATGTAAGCAGAGCTAATGTTCTGGCTCTTTGATAACATCCCCTGCAGTGAAATTGCCACCAAGAGTGAGTTTGCAGTGCCCTCACTCTGCATACACACAAGTACAACGCGTCTCTGTGCAAAGTCAGCCTAGCTAAAAGAGAAGACCCCAGCCAGCCACAAGCCCGAGCATATCTGGCTGAGTAGAAGGTACACACTTACCCTTGGACTCAGCTTAGAATAAAAACTACAAAAGCTGCCTCTTCACCTTCACCCCCACAAAACCTGTGACTGTAACAATCGTGATTATTTTCCCTAAAAAATAAACACAAATTGGTTGCATATAGTTAAGAGCTCTTTGCTTCGTTTGAAAAAATATAAGAGGGATGCACACACACATGGACAGGGTTTCACACTGTCTGTGATACTTCACATTCTGTGTACCTTGTTTTGTGTCTTCCCATCCAGCCAGCTCTATATCCACTGACTTGAAAATAGTGAGAAAGAATTAAATCTGAGGAAGAAAAGAAAATACAGGTTTTTTTTTTTCCCCTGATAAGTGTTTAGCTTGGATAATATTCAGTCTGGCTTTGTCAGTCAACACACATCAATACATTTTTAAATCAAGTTATATTGAACAGGTTGATGAACCAAAATCAAAGCCTGCAGTGGGACAATGGGATATTCTTGGCAAGCTTTGTGTCAAGGTTGTATTAACGGCATAGCAGAGAAGGAGTTCAGGAAAATGAAAACATCAAGGGGAAACAGGAAGACTTAGGGAACTGCAGGATGGCTAGTTAATGAGCCACCATATGTGCTTGCACACAGCAAAGCCAGTCCTGTGCTGCAAAGGTGAAAAGGAGAGCAGAGAGCATCTTGTTAAAAGCAGAGCTGAACAGAGAAAAGTATGATTCCCTAAACTGTAAACCTCAGATGGTTTTACCCCCTTTTCTTCTGAGGTTTCAGGGCAAAAGGTTAATAGCGGAGGACGACGTGAGTGCAGAGCACTTGGAGAATCCTCAGTCAGTCTTAATTATTTACACAGACCTATCTCACCACAGAGAGCCAAAAACTGCTAATAGACACTGCCTTCAGAAACCATTACCCGAATCCGGCTGGCTTCCTCCTACCCAGCATGGCTTGCCAGCAGTGACATGTTCAGGAATGGTGGAAATAAATGGCAGTGTAGCAAGGGATAATGTCTAATTGAGGCATTTAATCTGTAAAACACTGAAAAGAGGGGAAATAATCCAAATCTTAATCTGTGCAATGATTCATGTGAATGACATCTGCTCTGTCTGGCTCTGAGGCCAAGATAATTAATCCATGGAGAAGAGGTTTTGCTGTACATCTTGACAAAAAAATCTTAGAGTAATAATGTCCACAAATTAAACACAATGGATATTATGGGATAACCTTTTACCTGAAAGGCAGTGGTATGACCACTGGCTGCTGGTTACGAGCTAGCTTCTTATCTAAAAAAGGAAGAAATCTGTGTTTCCCATGGGAATCACTTTACTCTGGAAGCTCCTCCTCTATTTTCACAAATGTGTTTGGTACATGCTTGCAGATGTCTTTGGAAATGCATTTACTCCCTGAGAACCAGAGGGATCAGCAGCATAAGGAAAGAGCATACGGTAAAATCTTAGCCCCAGGGGGTATGCAGATTGGACTTTGCTCTGCATTTTTCATGATATATGATCTTCCCATGGAACTAAGTTGGATTTAGGAGAAAGGTTTTGTACTAAAATTTCAGAACAGAGAATGTTCTGAAAAACAACTACTTTTTCAGGAAATTAATATTACCTCCCCCAGTACATATCTGGAAAGTCCTTGACTACAGTGCCGAAAAAGGTCTTATTTTTCGGAAATATTGGAGAAAGATCAGTGGACTAGACAAATATATGAGGAAACAGAATTATCTGGAAGAAGGTTTATCTATGGAGAAACTCCCTCTGCCTGGCAAAAAAGAGAAAATGCATCTGTTCCAAATTTTCTACAGTAAAAGCTGATAGAAAATTTTTGGTACTGTCTTATCAAATAGCATTCACCAGTTTTTTTAAAAAATAAGTCTTTGATTTTTGGCACAATTTGAACGGGCACTTTGCCTCAAGACCTGAGCACAGCCATCAGTGGGGAAGTCCCTCTGAGCCTCAAAATCCTGGCGGGAGCACAGGCCCTCCTTCTGCGCTGCTGTTCAGCATGCTGGTGTCCACAAGAGACTCAGGCATTTGAAGGAGGAGGTCAGCACCTTCAGAATCATAACTGCTCAAATCAAAGCCTCCAGGCATGGAGGAGGACACCAGCTTTCCATGTATAACTGCTAAATTCAAAGGTTGCAGTGAACATATACAAATTGGTATTCCTTAAGGTTTGCCTTCAGGCAAAGTTTGGATGGATTTTTTCTTCGAGGCACATAGATAGTATGGATATTTTTTATCATCAATGGCTTGCTTTTTCTAACAGGGAGACTATTATTATAAAACACCTTGACATTTCTCATTCATGCCATTCCATATTAACTCAATCCAGTATCCATGTAAGTCAGATCACAGCAGAGATTCTCTCCAATTTACTTGGCTTTTAAATGCTCAAGACAGCAACATTGACCAAGAGTAGGAAGATAAAACTTATGTTTTACTTAAAAATGTGTGATAAAAACCAATACATTACACACCTACCAATGAAACACAAAACAGTGATCACGACACGGGCGTACGAATCTCTAAATTAGATCCTGTATATGCAAAAATAACTTTCTTCCTTGAGGGCCTCATTTAAACCTAAAGGGACTGGATTTCACTTTTGCAGAGCAGAGAGAGTACAGCAACAAGCTTACCAGATAGGCTGATAGTCTGTACTAACAAAGCAGTGCTAGTAGGTAATTACAGAATTGTCTTTTGGGAAGTGTACACATATCCGCTGGACTAAGGAAAAGATGTTTAAATTGTGTTTACAGGTTATGCCATAGCTTTAACTTTACATGGCTTTTATAATGCCATATGCTACCAATGTATAAAAAGGTTGATTAAGATTTTGCTGCAGAATAGCAGGCATTCTTCCACAAGACACTTCACTATAATTTATGGGTATTTAATGTACTTCCAGAGGACAAAATTATGTGTACAAGTTCTCTGACCATGCACCAGTCATTTCAAGAACCCCAAAGTAGTTAAAACCCTAGATTTATAGTAAAATACTTTAATACTGTTACTAAACAAAATTGAGAGTTCATAGAAAGGACAAATACAAAACACATGCTTGCAAAAAAGCACTGGTAGAGAGTAACAGTATCAAAACATGTCCATAAGATCTTTAATGTTTGTAAGCTGCATCTGAAGGCTAACGAGATTTCAAACTACAGTATGTCAAATTTATGAGGTGTAGAAGGACATGTTCCTTACTCTCATGTAAAATATTGGGCAATAAAAAAGCTTAAAACATTCCTGAGCTGGTTTGAATTTAAAGTTATGCCCTGACTGGGCTGGACTTTGGTGAAAGTAGGTGGTGTTTTTTCCTGCCTTCCAAATCTATCATTCTTAGTATTTTCCCAGTGCCAGTGTCTGGAGCATCTAATGCTAATGTATCTTCAGCAGCATGAGCTCAAGTGACTTGATATTTACAACACAAATCTCATGTGAGCTTTCAGAATTGTCTATAGACTTATAGAATTATAAAACACTGTGAAAGGAGGGACTCAAAAAATTCTACAGTTAAGACACATTCTTTGTGCCCTCAAAGAGGAAGAAACACTATTTTATACATGTCAAAAAATTGTTTTTCTTCTTTTGTCTGTGTTGTGCAGTTGCTGGCTGTACATTGTTACATGAATAGTTACTCTTTTATTTTACTTAAGAATGTATCATGTCAATGTATGAACACCAGAACACTCTGCAGATTTGTTTTTCTTTTAAGTCACAAAAAAAGTCATAAATCCATGAAGTTAAAGTTACTGTAAAGCTAGTGATTAAGTCTGGGTCTTTTTGAACTGTGTTCAGTCCTCTTTTCTACAATAAATTTAATTTCAGATCTTGACCAAGCTCCTTTTTGCCTGTAAAGAGTGAAAAGAACATCTTCCTTGAGAGGTGTCTGATGAAGCTAGTTACACTAAAGATTGTACGGACCTTTTTAACATACGAAGGAAATTGATTAAAAAATATTTTAAAGAGAAAATACAACATTCCTTTTTTTCTGAATGCTCTCTGTGTCCAATAACCATACACATAAGACTTCCTTAAAGTAATAACTCACAGAAATTGTGTGGATGTGTTTCATAAGGTGTGAAATTTAGTTCAGACAATTCTAGAGTCTCACAGGGATAGATACTGAAAGAGCAAATAATAACTTTGAAACCGTGTTCTGAGGCACTATAGATTACAGTTGCCAAGTGGACAAAGTGTAGTAAACCTGAGAAACTCAAATTTAAATATAACTTCTGGTTTGGTTTTTTCTATTAAATTATGAACAGGTACGTTTGGGTTATTGAACCAGCTTCCATTATGCCTTAGGCTCTATTGCAAGGGCTGGAAGGAATTTGCCTTTAAAATTGTTTAATCTAATTTAGGGCTTGGGAGACCAACATGGCTTAATCTTAAACACATGATAAAAACCATTGAGTATATATAAAAGTCATTATCTGAGTTTTATGGGCTTGTAATTTTTGCTTTGGAATAATTCTGGTAGCCATATATTGTGTGTTTACCTTACACTGATGACATGTACACTTGAACTGAGTTTTCCCATAGATTTTGTCTAAGATTGGAATATAAATTTTGAAAGTGGAAAATACATAAGATTTCACTTGAACCGCTCTTTTATTTCCTCCTCACAGCAAGATTATGCATGCCAGATTGTTTTTGAAAATCTCAAGTATCTCTTTGCAACACAAGACGGCTCACTTCCATGAAGGCATTCCTGATAGGCACATTTTTCTTCTCCTAGTTTCATTCCTAGTTCTGAATTTCATCCCTGTATAACATGGTAAGTGTCTGATTTCCCTCTGTGTTGCTGTGCAGTCAAAGACAGTGTAACTCACACTGACTCCTTCACCTTGAAAACTGTGGTAGGACCTGGAAGCATTTGGGTGTAATAGGAAACAAGGCAACTGGATCATGGGATTGCACCTGGGGAGCCTGGAGAACTCCCCACCCTATATGCAAACAACAACTGTGCAGCAATCAATAGCACAGACAAACACTGATCCTTTTTTTCCTGGAAATAGAAAAGGCCATGTCCCTGATGCAATGGCTGCAGGTCTTGATCTTTGCCTTGCCAAAGGAATGCCTGTGTTCAGAAACCAGCAAGGGGTAATTCAACTCATCAGTAAAAGAATTGCAAAGCAAAGAAAAGCTTTGCAAGCTTTTTTGCAATTCTTTTTCCAAAAGAATAAACAAAGAAAACAAGGCCATGTGCTGTAACCAGGTGTCATGCCAATATTTCAGCTCAAATTGCCTCTATCTCTTCTGATTCTTCAAAAGTAAAGGGAATTGGCATGCATGGGTAAAATCCAACTGCTGACTGTTGGTCTATTGTCTCCCTCATTGTCATTCCTGAACACCAGCACAGCCTATAGAAACTGTCTTTTATCTTTCCTACACTTATCTTTTTCCTGGAAGCTTCTCCCATTGTGTGTTCTGGGAAATGTCTAATGCATTAACAGCAAGCGCAGCTGACTCGAGCAGTTCTGAAGCTGAGCACTTGTCAATTTTAGTTTGGGGTGTTATCATAACAAAATCCAGCCAAATCTCTGCTAGGAATGCATGTGCAGCACACTCTGTTAAATCTAACTCTTTGTTCAAGGTACAAAACCTTACTGCTTAAGAATGATAACAGCAAAATGTCAAAACAAGGTCTAGAGCCTTTTTAGGCCAATATCCATCATGTTTAGTACCAGACTTTGGCAGCATGCAGGCAGGGATAGCAGGAACTGAAGCAGTGATAGTGGAGAAAGGGATGCAGCCAGGGCTTTCTGAATGGTGATGTTTGTTTGCGGAAGCTTGAGACTTTCTACACGCTGATGCCAACACAGCTTTGAATTGGGTAATGGGAAAGAGAAGCTGCTGAATGAACACAGGGATACACAAAAGATGGTTCAGCTCCATTCCAGGGTAGGGGAACAGGGGTGTATGCATCTGCATGCATATGTATATATGTATGTATGTATATATATTTGTGTGTGTGTGTATATATATATATATATATATGTATGTATGTGTGTGTATATATACATGTGAGTAAGAGAGACAGAGGCAAATGCATACTTTGGATGGGAGCTGCATGCCTCCAGATGCACACTGAAGCAGAAATGTGCTTTGTTATAGTGTTAAAGCTGGAAACAACAGATGGAGACCCTCCAAGAAGAAAAGGGAAGACTTTCTGAACATGAAAAATGCTCCAGTAAGGATAACGGCATTGGTTAAATGTGGCACAGTGATTGTGGGACTCCTTAAAGTGCTCCTGGACATGCCATGCAGGTGGCTGCTCTGGAGACCCTGCCTCTTACCAGCTGTGGCCTGTGGCAGCAGGAGTGCCTCCCTGGCTCACCAGCTTCCTGTCCCCACCAGACAAAGGAGCTTGGAAAGGTGTTGCGAGATTTACTTCCAAGGGATCCTTGAAACAGTGTTGTAAAAACTTTGATGGTGACTGACTGATCAGACCTTGAAAGCTGAATTTCACTATGTTTTTTTTGTCTGGTGAAAAAGCAACTGTAATGTAGTTAATCTTGATGTCGCTGATGAAGTTGTCTTCTTCAATAACATAAAACTTTGCTTTGTGTCTAGATAAAAATGCCCGTTTCATTTTAGGGCAGACCTTTGCATTAAATATACTAAGAAAAGATCAGAGTAAATGGGCAGATAGGAGAGGAGAAAAGAGATCTCTTTTTTTAACCTACATGCAAAATTTGATCGAAGCACAGGACTTGAAGTAAAGTAATTTCAGCCAAAACAATACAGCACTATGTTTTATATTAAATAGATCTATCTAGAGTGATGGTGGAATCAGTGAAAACAGAACCCGTTCCAGAAAAGATGGCTGCTGCAGTTTTCGTAATTTGGCCAGTCTTTAACAATACATTAGGATCTCAAGGGTTTTTAAAATTTGTTTAGGCTTTTTATGGCAAAAAGGTAAATTTATTTAGGTCGAATATAGCATAGGTAATAGCTGAATCAACTTGCCAAAAGATAAACCAAATTATATTCAGCAGCAAACAAAACAGCAAAACAATAGAACAAGGTTACTCATGTGAGGACCCAGTAAGAAGACTTAACTTCCATAATGTGACAAACAAAGGACTGAAAACCCATTACGGGTGTAGGGTCAGCAAAGAGCCCTGCTGCTGCTTCTGCTTTTAGTGATTTCAACCATTACAGAAGCTTTCTCAGCATTTAATGAACAGAATAATTGAGCTTTACATGGGCTGGTGCTTGAAGGAGCCTCTGAGAGTACAATAGCTGCTAACAGACATTGCTGAACTGAAGAACCCAGGGGGTGAAGCCTTGACACACTTTTCTTAATGGGTACCCAGTGAGGAAACAGGCATCCCAGGAGTGGTTTTTTAGGGCTGGCTTTATGTACCTTTTGCAAAAGATGCCACCAGGTCACCAGCCAAAGAGGTGACTGCCACAAGAACCAGGATCTAAACTGGAGACAGCCCGATTTCTGTTTCTTTGTCTTTCATATTCAGCCGTGTGAGATCTCTTCCCATACAATAGCTCCTCTCAAGCTTTGCAGAGGCCTGCATTGCTTCTGTCAATTTGCAGATGGCAAAGGTTCAAAAATGTCTAACTGAGTTAAATTACACATTTTTTTTAAAGTGTCATATTATTCTTTTTCTAGTTCCCATTTCCTTCACCAGAAAAATGAACAGTATTTTTTGCAGTATTGAATTTTCTGCTCTGAGGGGGAAATGATGTGCAGATGATGTTTTGCAGACATGGCCTCACAAAGGCTGCATCCACAAAACTTCCCAGGCATGCTGCAAGGAGTACTGAGGTTCTATGTGAGGTGAAGTGGGAATGGTCAGTACTTCTCATAAACTGTGCTAGAAAAGTAAGTCAACTGTAATGATCTTCAGCTCAAGTGCATAGCAAAAAATAGCTTATGACCTAGAACAAATCCCTTTTAATTATATGGGAAAAGGCTCATTATTTGTTTTCTCCTCAGCATGTAGCATAGATTGCTTAGAACAGTGCAAAGAATCAAGTAAACAAAAAACAAAATTAAAAATTGAAACAAAGTGTCCTGTCCTTTTTAAAAGTAGTACTTACAACAGACACAGTTTCTCAGGGGCCTAAGCTGGTCACAGGTCTCTGTACCTGGGCAAAAAGAAATCAGTGAACCATAGAATTATAGGACAGCCCAGGCTGCAAAAGACCTCAAAAGATTACCTGGTCCAACATTTTATGGGAAATGAAGCCTGGAAGAGATTACCCAGCACTCTATCCAGCCACATCTTGAAAACCTCCAGTGATGGGGACTCCACCACATCTCTGGGTGAGATTGTTTGAGTGAATGAATATTCTCACTGTTAAAAGTTTATTTCCCATGAAATATCAAAAAGGAATCCTATACTCAGGAAGTAGAAGAGAATCAGTACTTCTCTACTGAATTTCAAAACGTAGCCCCTTTGCAGTATGCTGTAAATCCACAAGGGCAGCAAAAATAAGGCCTTGATTTTGCAGCTGTTTTTCAGCACACACAAGTACCCGAGTGCAAATGCAAAAGGTCAGGGGGGTATAATAAATGACAGTAGAAATCTTGTACAAATGAGGTGTATGCAACATTGTTTCTGTTCTGTCCAGATTACTGTATCAGTGAACCCAATTCTTCCATTTTTTCCACTAGTTAAATGCTCCCCAGAGCCATGAAGATGTGGTACCTTACTGGCCTGTCAGTTATCATCTGCAGAAGCAGAAGAGTGAAAGTTCTGCTTTCCTGTCCTCCTGTCTTCTCCTAGTCACACTTTCTCATCTCTCCATCTGTAAAATTTTCTAACAAAAATTGCTGCCTGCAACTAAATCAGCCAAAATATGTCTCCTGTTCCAGCTCATGAGCTGCCACCAACGTGTGCCATCCTTTCAGATCACTGAGCTCATCCACTGACAAAGATATAAACTGGAAAAAGGATGTAGGTTTATTGTCAAGCCCCAATAAAACTTGAAGCTGAAAACCTCGGTCTTTGTTCTGCAAACTGAGCTAATCTGTCATGGAAACATTTAGACATGCATTAATTTTACTTCAGAATATTTTCCATTAATTTGTTTAACTGTGCTTTAAAATGTTTTTAAGTATTTCCTCTTTCTCTGTTACAAGTGCTGCACGTAGCTTCCTGCTTTGCTGTGGTTTAGATGCCTCCTGAGACATGCAAGTGAGGAGTTTGGAGCAGACCCCACTGAACTTGCTGTGATCATCACGGCAGGATTTGGTCTTCCTCCGGCTCCAGTTGCATGTTCCCACCAATGCTTCCTCTCTCCTGTGATATCCCCTCTGTGGGCCCTGATGTTCTACCCCACTGTGTCCAAATGCACTTTTATTTATTACCTGTGTGAAGCAGTAAGTGCCTTCTGCAAACTCTCTGAGTATCTGGAAGGTAGAATAAAAAAATCAAATGTCCTGCATGATTTTTCTGTAGCATAGTGCCAGTGGCAAAGCCTTCAAGTTTCCACAGAAGCAGAAGGCAGAAGTAGGAGAGGTGGGTGATGTCTAGCATGCTGCACCTTCTACAGCCTGAGGGAAACAGAGAACTTGGAAGGAGAACAGAAAGCCAGGCTTCAAAATATATCAAAGGTAAAGCCTGTGCAAGTGAGAGAGCTCCTAAAGGAACTGCTGCAGGTCAGGAAAATTTGAGCCCAGTCTCATCAAATTAAGTATTCTGTTGCTCAGTATTTGCAGGCCACTTACAGATATACCAAATACATCATATATTTATGATTTATTTGAATACTGAGAGTTTCTCTCTTGATGGTGTTAAGACTGCTGATGGTCATGTTTAAGCAAGAGAATGTCAGTTTTTCCAAAAGGTCTTAAATATATACTATCTATAACAGTTCCGCATTATAAACTGCCCATTACTTCAAGGTAGAGTTCATGTCAAAATCAACAATATTTAGGTTAAAAACATGCACAGAGGACTGTGCTTACTGTCAGTCTGAGAACTACTGCAGGAATAACAGTTGAGGACCACAGGAATTTTTTTAATTTGCAGTGATGGAATGGCTTGGGAATATAAAATATCTTTATGAGTCCATTCATTTTCTTCAGAAGATATTTCAGTAGTCTGACAGTATACAAGAGAAACAACTTTAACCACCATGGGTTTTAAAGCTTACTTTCTCTTGAAAAAGATGAAGCATGGCGGACTGGTGTATTTTAGAGGATGTTGCCTCTTGAAATGAGAGAACCTTGCAACAACAAGGAGGGACAGACTTGCTCAGGAGACTGTAACCTTACAAAACCTAAGTAAAATGGACCATGGATGCAGATGCCTTTGGCTTGGAAAACATTGTTTTGTTAATGAGGAGCTGTTCTAGCAAGTAGAGCAAATCCTTCCATGTCCTTCTATATTTAAATCTGGAGATGGAAATCTGACCACTCCATATGCAGGGTGGTGAATGGGTTTCAGGGCAGATAAAACGCCAGTGTGAGCAGCCTCCAGCATACTGCTGCCAGTGCATCAACAGAAGACCTCAGGATCCCCAGGAGCACTGGGGGATATTTTCCTTAAGAGCTACCCAACTGCCACAGATTTCCTCCCCAAAAAAGATCAATTCTGCTGTCAGATGTCCATCTGGGGCCATGCATGAAGGCTCACCTCCAAAATGGAACCAGTGAAAGGATCTTTTCCTGTCTTTTGGACTCTTCTGGTCAGCACTTGTAACCAGAAATTTCTTTTCTGTCTTCAATGAGAGTATAACTGAAAAATCATCCACTTTTGGCTAATACATGACAACTGTTGGACCCTTGAGTGTGAGTAACATGGCTGTAATCCACATACTAAAATTCAGTTCATGGACACTATCGAAAAATATGTGTTAGATAAAGACTCGCTGTTTTCTGCATCAAGCAGATGATCATTTCTACCAGATGCAGTCTGTGCTATGATACAGCAAAGGCCCTTTCAGCTTTATCCTCAAACTGCCTTTTGGATTTCTGTGAATAATATTTTCTTGCCACCTGGTTGCAACAGCAAAGGTTTGATTGTCTGAGAGCAACAAAATCTCTGGGAGGAGATAGGTTTTTGTAAGATCAACTACTACACTTTATGGAGTGGTGTCACTGGTCTATCTGATAGATGGTTTAGCCCATCATGATGATTTAAAAAAAAATGGACTCCCTAACCATAAAAAGCCTTACCTCTGTAAGCATGCTTTCTGTTTAAGTTGTGGCTACCTTTAAAATTACACATTCTAGTATATTGTATCAACATTCTGCAATCAAAAATAGCTTTGCACAAAACCAGATTCTTCATAGCTTGTTAGGCAGGATAAAAGCTAATTTTTTATGCCTTTGCATTTGTTTTCCAAATTAGAAAATCTTATCTGCAACCAAATCAAGACTACCTGTCAACTTTACTTTGTAGTCTTTTGATCTGTTGACAACAACTACAAGGTGAATTTTTATTCAGGGTAATGTCTCTCTTCTTTTCTCTGCAGATTTCCCAGGCACTGAAAAGTTGGAAGTTACTACAGACCAGCAAATCTCACAGTGTTTAATTCAGCAAACTAGACTGAAGAACAAGAATAAAATACTATCTTCCTCTATCTAAGGTGCTCCATTCTTCAATTTACAGAATGTTTAAACTGCCCATGTCGAAGATGTCCTTGCCGGAAAATGTGTTCCAGCTCTTCAGCAGTGATGAACTGAGAATAGGTGATGTCATTTTCCTGTTTCAGTTCCTAAAGGAGGTTGACATTTCTGTGCAAGTCCTAGTGTTAATGATACCCTCTGTGACCATACAAAAAAATCGAAAGAGCTAAATTTAGAAGACTAGAGGAAGAGTAGATATCCAGACTTAAAGATGCTTTCCAAGAGGATGAGATGCAAGATGACTAGATGATTAAATTACTTGGTGGTTATTGCCCAGAGAAGAGGTGGGTGCCACTTACCTGGAAGTTTCAGAGCCACTGGTGGGGGCTCTGGGCAGCCTGGTCTAGTGGGAGGTGTTCCTACCCATAGGTAGGGTGTTGGAACCAGATGAACCTTCAGGTCCCTTCCAATCCAGGCCATCCTATGATCCTGTGATTCTATGATTCTATGATTCTGTGATTCTATGATTCTATGATTCTATGAATCTATGATTCTGTGATTCTATGATTCTATGATTCTATGATTCTGTGATTCTATGGTATGACTAAGAAGAAAATATAGAAAACCCTCTCCACAAAATATTGATGAATGTATCTAGTGGGTTTTTCTTTAACTGTCTCTTACCTTAAATTTCAAAATAATTCAGTAGAAAGTTACACCTATCTGGAATCTGGAGTTTATAGTTACGGCAATTAAAATCCCCACTTGATGACCTTTAATTTTTCCCATAAGGGATATTACATTTCATCTCTAAGAGGATCTGCCTCTGCTCCTTTATACATATATGATACCTTCTAAAGACACTTGCCTAAAAGATAACCACATTTCAGTCATAGAACCAGTGGTGAGGAAAACCGGTCTCTGATAATTAATGACTGTGTGAATACTAAATGAAACAGGGCTGGTCTGCCATTTCTATATTAACTTGCATCCATAATAATATTTTATAGACATTTACTGAAAGTTATGCTAGTGGGTGTTTGCTAACTGCAAAGTGACTAGTTGTTCTCGTTACCCCACACCGGTCAACACTTACAAACTGATTTCTGGGAAGCACAGTTTGAAAATATCCATACATTGTTCCACATTCATTTGCATGACAGAAGGGAAATCCATTCACATCTAGCAGTCCCTAAAGACTTCTGACAAAACCACTTGTGCTTTCACTTCTGTGTTGGTGGCTCTACAAGTGTTACTCAGCCTTCCTTCTGCACTGAATTTGCCAGTGGTCAGTGGCAGCTGGGTGGATCAAGCCACTGTCAGTTCTTCTACTCAACAGCTGCTCTCAGCCAAGCTGTTTAACACAGAAAATAGCAGGGAGTGCAAGACCAGCCTTGTTCAAAGTAATTTCTACTTCCACAAGTATAAGAGCATCAGGTGGACACACTGCAAAGATAAGAAAACCTGACATACAGTGACAACAGCCCCTGCCTTCCAATACCAGCCTCTCTGCAAACACTTGCTGAAGTAAGGTCAGAGAGGAAAATTTTGATTGCAGAGAAATTGCCTGTGTTGAAAAAGGCTGAGACCCCATATATTTGAGATGCAAGTCTTAGACTGATGGTTGTAAGATCAGGTTGTGAAAGTGTTCTCCTTGGAAAAGATATATTTTTCCTTCGTGTCTCTCTTGCCTTCAACAGATTTGGGCTTTTGATGAATTGCTGCTAAGCAGTTTGTGGGTATCCATTTCACTCAGTTGCAAGGAATTTAGCTGTCCAAAAGAATACCTAGACCTCAACATAACAGATGCCACCCTGGCCAGCAGTAGCAGTCCTGTTTCTTGAAGGAGTAGCTGTTATCTGTTCCCCCAGGACAACAGATTATGCAAGAGGGCTCCAGGGCAGCAGCTGGTAGTGGATCATATGTATCAAAGGACACATAGATTTTTCACTAACTTTTGAACTGCACTTCAAATTTGGAAATGAAAATTACAAACAAGAACATTACTCTTAATATGTAAGTTGCCACCATGTTAAAGTGCTCTATAGTTTCAGGCATTCTAGGGGGGGTTATCCCTTCAATCAGGAGGGCTTCTGTCTCTTTAAAAACTGTGGTTAGTTTTTCCTAACATGCTTTGACTACCTAATTCAAGCTTTGTATCCTGCCAAGCTCTTTGTTTCAGTACAACTTTTTAAATTTAAGTCCATGGATTTCATTTCTCTTGTGAGAGTTAAACCCTTTTTTATGATTTTCAGTTTGTTCAATGATGTTTGTAAAGTAACTACACTGCCCACCTTGATATTACAAGAAAACATGATGAGAACTTGCTATGTCTTCATTAAACCCTTCATTAGTTCCTGTACTTGTATCTCTTTTCTCCTTCCTTAGCATTCCTCAAAAGCTGTTGTCTTTTGTCTCAACTGACTTCATGAGAAACTGTGAGGTTCTCATGGTGCTATTGGGAAACGTATGTTGTAGAAGCTCATTTGAGTGATTTATGCAATTAGGAAAATGTACAAGCAATGGCTCTAGGTCACGCTTCTAATGAAATCCAAATGCAGGTAATGAAGTTGTATTTGAGAATAAAAATTTTGCATAGCTCAGCTGCCATCAACATAAACTGAAATAATTCCAAATTTGCTTGGGAGAAGTGATGTTAAAATTAAAGGCAGAGGAAATGTCAGAGAGATGCAGCTGCCTGTGCAGTCCCACAGAACTGTAACCGTCGTCTCTAGTCTGTCTCACCTGTCTCCATGAAATGTTGTGTCACAAGATTTGATCACCTACAGTCTGGTTGTTCCAGAACTGTCAGAGTAAAGTGATGAAGCAGAAAGCTCTGTGTGTGTGTGTGTGTGTGTGTGTTAGTGTGTTTAAAAATCCCAGCCTGAGAACATTTACCAAAAAGTTTCTACTCAAACACAAAACCACAGATTATTTTCCCACAAACCAAGATAAAAGCATTCTGAGGAGCAACCAGCCAGAGTTTACTCAGGACTTTATAAAGGGGTTTGGTTTTTTTTTTCAGACTGAGACAAAGAGACAATATTGAAAAATGAATGAAAATGAATGCCCATTGAATTGTTTCTTCATTCAGGACTCAGATCTGCTCTCTACACATGTGGTTTAGACCTAGGGAATTGTCTGGGCTTTTTTTTTTTTTTTTTATGCAAGTAGTTCAATGGACTGAATAAGTGGGTTCAGATTAAAGATTCCTGAACTGAATCAGGAAATTTTACTGTCACTGGCAAAGTATTGCTGTCAGAAAAGAAAGATTAGCAGTAACATGCCCAAACTTATAATAATACCAATTTAAAAAGAAGATAAAAAACTTGAGCAAATACTTTGGCCTGAGAAACTTACACACAGACAAATGGGAAAAGAGCAATGAAATTAACAGCAGTCTAACAGCATGTTGAAATGCAGTAAAATAATAGAGAAAAATGAGAAGTAAAAGGAGTAAAAAAAAAAAAGAAAGTTGTTGGCAAGTTTTGGGGGAAAATCTCCATTATAGAGTGCTGTAGACTGCAGAGGGTGCTGAGTCAGTCACGTACTACTGAGAGCAAATGTAGCTGAAACAGACTTGGTAGTTTAAGGATGTTTTAATAAAACTAACATCTTCCAATATTGTGCTTCATCACAGATCTCCAGGCCACCAGGAACCACTAGGGTCCTACTCTTTTTATCGCAAACTGTGATACTTCATCCATTTTTTCATTCAGCTTGCATTCAATTAAAACTTGTGTTTTGAATTCACTTTGGACTGTGAATTTTCAGAAATTAAGAATCCATCACATTGCATGGTGTTCTGGTCTCATTATTAATCAGCTTCTTTGTCAAAGAGGTCTGTCTCTTACTTAAAATTTTGACGTGCATGGCTGTTATGCAATTTTTTCTAATACTGTTCTAACTGGTGAAAGACTCATTTCGAAACAAGTATTTTGTCAGTTCTGAAAACAGATCTTAGGTTGGTTATTTTGGTTGTTGGGTTTTGGGTTTTTTTGAATGAGAGCATCATGCTTTTTTAAAAAAAAAAATTAGACTCACATCTCGCCAACTATTTGAGCTAATTGTCTATTGCTAGTATTTTACCATCTGCATTATAAATGTACTCAATAGCATCAAACTGTGGGAAGACACAAGCATACTCTAAAGACTTTACTTGTAAGCTACCACCCAGGAAAAGATTCAGAAGGCTCCACATTGATATGACATAACAATGACATCTAAGTGCTAGGATGAGTGACAAGGCCTTAATAGAGCATCACCCCTAAGCAAGATCAGCAGAATGTGTCTCCCATTTCATAAAGCTGCTGAATGACTGATGATTTTGATCCCCTGAGGGAACTTAAAACAAGCAGAGAAAAGACTCACCTCTCCAGACTTAACAGGATGATGCTCAATCCACCTCAAAATGCTTACTGTTTCACACAGGGTTTGTGCATGAGAGAGATTAGGTTCAAGGTTATTTTAGCCATCTCTGTTTACAAGCAAGGAAATTGCTCTGCTTCACTCCAGCTCTGACCTTTTTAATTGACAGCAGAACCCTACCATTTGCAGAAATATTATTCATCATGTAATCAAGTTATTGTCTCTATCCCCTACCTTGTCTTTTGTTGTTAGAATCTGTTTATCCCATTGACAGTGTCCATACACCTTTTCTGTTTTCCTGTAATCTGTATCTCAGGAAAGCACGCTGTTTTTGGAAGGGAAGACAACGCAGAGGAAGGCGTTTTTCATAAGTTGCTTTGCTTTCTGTTGACCCAAGCATAGCCATGGCCTTTGCCTTACATGGCTGGTCTACTGTCCCTTGGTGGATGAGGAGCAGAGAGGCTGCAGGCTGCAGCCAGGAACTATAACAAGGCAAAAATATCTCTGAAGCAAACAAGGTCAGTGTCCCTAATACTTCCCTTCACACCCCAGAGTCCAAACATAAGCAGTCTCATCTCCATCTCCCTCGTATAACATTGACTTCACAACCTGCCCCTGCCCCAATAGATCTCATAATGACAATAAGTCAGCAGAGTCAAGCCATTAAACTTCTCTAGGGTTGACTGAGGACCACAGTCATGTCACTACGTGCCATTTGGGAGACAACAGCTTGTTTCTTTTTTAGATATCCCCAGCTGAAGAATCATTTCCTGTTTAAAATACAGGATTTATTACTAATTTGCTCATTTCTTGAGGGCTGTGGTAGTGATGGGGTTTTAAAGCAGATGACAACTGATAAGTGACTCATCCATTTCTCTGGGAACAGATGGCTAACAATTCCAGAACATTTAATGGTTGGAATGTCCCCATTTTCCCCAGTTTCTGTTTTTCTGACACTTTTCAGAAGCTGAATTCCTAGAAATTTATGACTTTTGGAAATCAAGCCACTTGGCACTCCTTGATTTTGACGGTGTGCCATTTTACGGTTAGTGATTCAGTTGTAATTAACCCACGTAATTCCTCGGTTATCTGTGCTATAGCTGCCAAGTGACGCTGCACAGAGACTTTTCACATGTCACACTCCTATCAATTCCAGATTTCAGCATATCAGTTCCCTTATCGCTCTCTACAGCCATCCAAAAGGGTGTTGTAGGTAGGTGGAAGAGGGTCTCTTCCCCCAGGTAGAAAGGGACAACAAGAAATGACTTCAAGGAAGTGGCAACTGATAGAGAGAAGACTGAGGTGCTCAGTTCTTCGCCTCAGTATTCATTGGCAGTCAGGCTTCCTATGTCTCTCGAGTCCCTGATCCTTTGGGTGGGTGTAGGAGCAGTGATTCCCTCCCACTGTAAATGAAGAGCAGGTTGAGGACCACTGGATGAAGCTGAATAGCCCCAAGTCTATGGGACCTGATGAGATACATTCCAGGGTCCTGAGGAAACTGATTGATGCTGTTGTCAAGCCAATCTCATCATGTTTGAAAAGTCAAGGCTAAGTCACTGGTGGCTGGAAAAAAGGAAACATCACTCCCATTTTTAGAAAGAGGAGAAAGGAAGTTCTGAGGAACCACAGACCAGGGAGCCTCACCTCTGTGTCTGGGAAGATCATGGAGCAGATCCTCCTAGAAGAGGTGCTATGGCATACAAAAGACAAGGAGGTGACTCAAGGCAACCAGCATGGCTTTACTGAGTGCAAATCATGCTTGACCAGACTGGTGTCCTTCTAGGATGGAGTGATGGCAATGGCGACAGGAAAAGACCAACAGACGTCATCTATCTAGATTTCTGCAAGACTTTTGATATGGTTCCACATGACACGGATGTGGTGGATGGACTATTCAGTGAATAAGGAATTGGCTGGATGCAGCCAAAGACCTGTGGTCAATGGCTCTTTGTCCACAGAACTCAGAGCTCTGTCTTGGGACTGGTGCTCTTCAGCATCTTTTTCGATGACAGACAGTGGGATCGAGTGCACCCTCAGCAAGTTTGGAGACAACACAAAGCTGACTGATGAGGTTAACATAACAAAAGGAGAGGGTACCATCCAGAGGGACCTGGGCAAGCTTGAGAAGTGGGCCCACAAGAACCTCATTTAGTTTAAAAGTCCAAGTCCAATTCCAGGACTGCACCTAGGCTGGGGCAATCTTAGATGTGAGCACAGACTAGAAGAACTCATTGAGAACATCCCTGCTGGAGAGAACTTGGGGGTTCTTGTCACTGAAAAGCTGCACATGAGTTGACAGGGTGAGCTCTCAACCCAGTAGGCCAGTCATGCCCTGGGTTACATCCAAAGCAGCATGCCTTTGTGATGAGGTGATTCTGCCCCTCTGCTCTGTCCTTGTGAGACCCCATCTGTGCTGCCTCCAGCCCTGGGGTTCTCAGCACTACAAAAACATGGACCTGTTGCAATGGCTCCAGAGGAGGGCTTGAAGACGATTAGAGGGATGGAACAAATCTCTTATGAAGTCATGCTGGGAGAGCTAGCGTTGTTCAGCCTGGAGAAGAGAAGGCAGCAGGGAGGCCACACTGTGACCTTCCAGTACCTTAAGGAGACTTATAAAAAGGATGGAGAGAGAATTTTTGTGTGGGTAGATAGTAACAGGACAAAGGGCAATAGTTTAAAACTGAAAGAGAGGAAATTTAGGTTAGAAAAATGAAAGAAATTTTTACTCAGAGGGTGATGAAGCACTGGAACAGGTTGCCCAGATACACTGTGAATGCCCTTCCCTGGAAGTGCTCAAAGACAGGTTGGATGGGGCCCTGAGCAACCTGACCTAGTGAATAATATTCCTGTCCATGGCAGAGGGGTTGGAACAATATGATCTTCCAGGTCCCGTCCAACCTGAATCACTCCATGATTCTATGATTCTAAGTTGCACCAGGGAGATTTATATTGGCTATTAGGAAAATCCTTCACCAAAAGGACTGTCAAGCACTGGAAAAGTCTTGTCCAGTGAAGCAGTCGAGTCATCACTGCTGGAGAATTTTAAAAGATGTTTAGATGTGGTTTTTAGGGACATGGTTTTGTAGTGGACATGTCTGTGCTCTGTTGGTGGCTGGACTCTATGGTCTTTAAGGTCTTTTCCAACCTGAACAATTCTATGATTTCTATTAAATTTTTCTCCTGGGAAAAAAACAGGTAGTCTGACTGTCTGCAGTTTTCAGCTCACTCCTCTGTGCCAGTTTTGGGCATGACTGAAAGCTTTCTCTGAAAGACAAATGGCATTTCATGATTCTTCCATGGCTGGGATGATCAACAGGCCTGAGTGAATTGATACGTCCTTGGAATTGAGTGTGTGACTCATCCTGGCCCTGCCGTAGCAATGAACCCACTTCTGCAAACTGTTGAGTACTTCAGCTCCCCTGAGTTTACGGAAAGAGCTGATGTCAGTCAATACCTTGTTGAGCTGTGCTTATGTGAAATGTAAGGACTTCAATTCATCAGCCTTAGCAAAAAGGGAGGAAGAGAGGAAAGTAATGGCAAGGACAGTGGCCCAATGATCCCGCCAGTGATTTTTTGGATAATCATGATAAAAGTTTAAATACGACAGACATGTAGCCTGTAAGCTTTCAGAGAGATTTGCAGCTCTTTTTTCATCCCTGTCCTTTGAAACGACGGCTTCAGGAAGCACACCCTTGATATACAGCCTAAGTGGCAGATGTTTAAAAAACAAACCTAACAACCCCCCCAAAACACACACACCCTCCCAGCCCTTTTGAGCTACAAATACATTTAAAATGGAACTTTGGTATTGCTATTATCTTCTAAGAAATTCTAAGTTCTTTAAACACAAGGGAACCTGAAAAAAGAACAAAAATGTAAATAATGAGACCCACTCCCTCTTTCTGTCTTTTCCATTTGGGTTTGAAATAGCAGTCCTGTATTTCTCTTTGCATTTATTAAGAGGAAAGTTACTTCAAACCCTGAAAACACTGGACTAGTATATAAGTAAAACTTTCATTTTCAGCGCTGTAAGAGATGAAAAGGGAAAACCTCTATGTTTTTACCACGTTTTTATGTCATTCCTTAGAATGAGCTTCAAAACCACCTTCTGTAGTACAGGCTAGCCTGCACTTGTACAGTGAAAGACTTTAAATATCTGGAAAGCAGAAACAAATCATTTTAATACTAGTGAATTTTTTTAAAAAGTGAAGAAAATTATTTATTTGGGAAAGTAATACTTTGTTTTACAAACTGTAATAACAGCCTGTGTCAATCAGCCAATGTATTGCTTTTTCCTTTCATTTTCCCCCATCTTTTAATTCTATTTATTTTGTCCTTAAATGAAATAATATCTTTTTTATTTTTTTCCCATTAATTTAATTTCAAAATTATTTTTATGCTGAAATTAAATTCTGGGGAGTTTTTCAGTCAGCTTTATGACCTGTGGTAAATAAACACGGCTACATGCTAAGTTTAAATATGATAATAGGCACTCCATTTCATGTAGTTGTTACCAAAATCACGAACAGTCTGGGAATGTAGGAGTTTAGTTTCTCAGCAACCTACTGCAACATAGAAATAAGCCTGTGCTCATCAGGGAAATATTAGTGGGCAATTGGCTTGTGGGCTGTTAGTCTGTAAAATAAGCAAACCATTAATCAGCCTTTCCATGGCTCCAGTGCTGAATCAGCTGAATGGTTCAAACAAACCGACAGTCCTTCATGGAAATATTTAAAAATTATTTACCAGGCTTGAGGCCTTTAGGGACTGCTGTTACAAAGTGCCAGCTGTTGGACAGGGATCTGGACAACTTTCTATAGACAAATGCCTCTCATAAGATATGTGTATACATAAGAAAAGGTGACAGATTCAGCCAGGCTAAACAATGATCTTAAAGAGTGTGTCCCAATGTCTTCTGGCTGTAGTGAGAACATCTGCAGAGCTATTTTCTCATATTTCTTCTTTTACAGCAAAGTGAACCTGCATGAGGGCCAGCCTGCCATTTATATTCATTTGCTCAACACTCAGAGGGCAAAGAGCTTAGATGACTGCAGGGAAATGTCATATCAAAACAGGACCTAGGAGATGGGGAGAAAGTAGAGAAAAAGGAAAGGGAATAAAAAGGAAAATGGAATTTAGGGAAAATCCCAAAGAATAAAGAAGGCAGCTGAATGTTTCTCTGGAGTACAGAGGGCAAACAGAGTATGCACAGTCCTGTTCACAGGGTAAGAGAGGACCCAACAATCCCTGGTGCACCCCACAGGCTCAAGCACCATCTCAGTGACTGCTCTTGGTCTGGGAACCTCTGTCTGATGTTCCTTAATATGTGTGTCCCCACACAGAAACCCAAAGTGAGGGCAAGGAGCTTGTACCCCTATGTGGCAGCTAGATTTTCCTGTATAGAAAAACATCATTAGGGTTTAGCCAAAAAAATTATGAACTTATGAACACCTCTTTTTGTGATTGAATCTATAGATCATCAATCATCAGTAAAGAACAAGCTTTACATGACCACCTGGAATAACAAAATGCTTCTCACTCCTAATAGGTCCTGAGGGACTCTTGTAGAATTTAGTGTACTTTACAAACCAGAATGTAAAGCAAATAGGTAAGTGTTTTGCTGAATATTATTACAATCCAAGATAAAAATCAGAACTTGCAAGTACACAAAGAAATCAAAATGAGAACTCTTGTATCAGAATTTTCTGCCTGGAGAACAGTCAGTCACATGAATAATAATGTAGTTTTATTTTAGTATAGCTCTGCTTTCTGAGTGAGCTGCTACATAATACTAAACAAAACTTTTCTACATTCTACATGTGTACACTTAGATTAAAGTAACAGGAAATTCCTTCCCTCACAACATTTTGTGGTGTATTAAGATCTTGGACATAAGGATTGAGTAATATGCCTCCTGGGGTTTTTTCAAGTCTGCACATAAGCTGAGATTTTCCTCTTTTTTCTTTTTTTAAGGTGCATTGTTCTCATTGCTTTTTACAATTGAGATGGTACTTTAAGATACTTATAAGTGGTCCAGAATTAGGCTTCATAGATGGGCATGCAAAGTTCTCATCTTCAATGACATCTCTTCTTCTCAGTGAGAATTTTGCTTGATCTGATATTGTGTTTGGGAGAGAATGTTTTTACCCTCTGTGATCTCTGAGGTATCAGGTAGCTTATTCCCCAGAGCTGTCATGAAGGTTTAAGGCTTGAAGTCTGATGTCAGAAGTCAGCAAAGTACACCACAGACTCGGGTCCTAGAAAGAAGTGAGGGGTGATATTTGCTGCTTGCCAGTGGTAATTATTCTCTGTGAAAACTTGCAGTCTGGTAAAAGACATGAAACAAATTGTCTTAGTACTTTCAAATTGTCTTAGTACTTTATTGGATAGATAGGAGTTAATTGGGACTTTCGGTAACTCAAAGTACAAAAGTCATACTAGAGACTCTTTGAAAGGTGAATGCATTGTAGTGCACTGTCAGCTATTTCTTCTACATTTCTTGGACCAAGTTTTCTATTAATTTGGTCGTGAAACCTTTATACTGTAAGTGAAGGTACCTTAGTTTATATCAGCTAGAATCTGAAGCCTGACATGCTCACCAGTAGTGTTTCCTAATGCAGAAGTACCCAGGAAACCCACAATGAAAAAGATGTAACTGATGTGTTAAAAACCAAAAAAATCCTGAAATTTAGGAATATATAATTTATTAGGTTGTTTTATGTATTGTTGGTCCATGCATTTGCTTAAAAATCACTGGCTACATTCCAGCTTCTGACCAGGGAGGCCACAGGCAGCTGTGCATCCACCAGCTCCAGACTCCACAGGCAAGGAGGGGTTGGGAATTGTCCTGTGCAGAGCCGGGGGTTTGTCTCCATGATCCTGGTGGGTCTCTTGCAACTCAGCTGTGATTCTGTGGCTTGCTGTGGGATGTGAACCTGTGGCTGGGTGTCTGTCACCCCACAGAAGGTCAGAGAGCAGCCACACAGCAAGTGGATGCATAGCACAGAGAATCCTCGGCTTTGCATGGACACAGTTCAGACAGAGAAGTGTCATCTTCCAAACTGCAGCAATGGCATTAGTGCTATCTGCAAACTCATGCTTTGAGTTTGTGTGCCTGAAGCACCAGTACATGTGTGTCCCAAAAAACAGTTACTTGCATTTTTTCCTACAGTTATTTCTGCTTACTGACCATTTATACCCCTTCAACTGATGAAAAGATCTCTATAAAGCTAATCATTTCGAAGTACAGGTGACAGAGAGGTGTAAAACTGCAGATCATGCTGATGTCAGTTCCACATTCCTGTGTTTTCAGATGATATATAAAGAGCCACATAGAAATAGCCATTGCTGTAGTGCAGAACAACTGAAGCAATTCAAAATTCACTTCCTAAGGACCCACAGACTTATGGCCTCACACGGGTTAACCCTGTGCTTTATTTAATTTTAAGTTATTTAGAAACTCAGATGCTAGGCAGATGTGCTCATAAAAAAAAAACAAAACAAACACACACACAACAAAACCCAGCAATTTCCTATGAGAGCTGAGAAACTCATACAACAAACATAATCTTCCTGAAGGATAACTAAAAGACTATTTTTGTACTATGTCCTATACTTCTCTCCCCATGACACATACTGTGACCTATGTCATGGAAACAGAGGCAGACTGCTGTCAGATGACCATGAGAACAATGGGAAGGAGGTGAACGTACTAAGACAAACACAACCTCACTGAAAATGTTCGAGGAGAAGCTTGCATTGTTCTTTAACTCAGTACATGCAGTGCCACCGTGGAGGCAACCTGGCTGTCCCTAGCCTTCTGCTTGCATTGTGAGTCTGTGAGACAGATCATCTGCCTAAGCACCCCTCAGCTCCACGTGCTCATATGCCTCTGCACTCCCCACCAGCTCCTGTGGGGAGAATACAGAGAAAGGATCTGCAATGCCAGCTCTTCCCACCACTCCACCCACGATGCCCTTGGGGATGAGAAAATAGCCACATGCTTTTGTAGTCAGGCTCTACCCCACAACTGTTTGCCCACAGACACCTCTGAGGGAACATTTGATCACTTCATGGCAATCTGCATCTGCCCACCATGGCAAGTACTCACTCAAGTGCACATCCTGAGCAAGCACTGCTGAATATATGCTGTGCACTTTGGGATCTCAGTAGTTTGGTATCCCGTTTTTTATCAAAGACATGGATCTCCTATCTTCACATTGAGTACTTCACTCTGCAAGTACGTAAGTTTATCCACACAGGAGGTGGGAATGCAAGCACCAGAACTGTGCAAAAGGAAACAATATGTAAAAAAGTGTTTTATGACATCCAGCATGGCTTCACAGGGAGAAAATCATGCCTGACAAATTTGGTGGCCTCCTACAACATTACAGCATTACAGCACCGGTGGATTAGAGAATGGCTGTGGAGGCCAGTGGGCCTGTGGAACAAGGAACCAAGAGAGTCCACTGGTGGGACAGTCCCCAAGACTAAAGATCCTCCTCAGGTCATGGAGACAAAAACAGCTTCCCCCACGATGCTTTGTTCTGTTATGGTAATGTACGCCAATTCTGCTTCCCCAGTTGGCCCGTTGGCCCCCCTGCCCCTCTTTACCTTACATGTCCCTGCCCTAGAAGGTTCTCCACTCCCTGTTCCCCCATTGGCCCTTGCCGCATTACCAGTCCCTCAGAGTTTCCCTGTTGGTTCCCATACCCTAGCCCTGCCTGCGTACCGCCCTCATGCCCTCATATCATTGGTCTGTGATACTCCCTCTGCTCCTGTATATAAACCTGGACCCTCCAATGTTCTTGGTCTTCATCCCTGGAACCCTTCACATGTGTGGCTGGAATAAGCCTCCCCTGTGGAACTCCACATGAAGACCCTTCCTGCTTCTTCGCCATCGACTCAATTCATAACCTATCTGGCGTGTGTGTGTGTGAGCGTGTGTGTATGTGTGGTGGTCCTGCTGAGCGGCTTCGTCGAGGAGATGCTTCTGGAAGGTCGTGGCACTCGCCATCCGTCTCACTGCCCGCCGCAACAAAGGGCAACTGACATCATCTTCCTGGACTTGTGCAAATCATTTGGCACGGTCCCACACAATAGCCTGCTCTCTAAACTGGAAAGCCATGGATTTGATGGACACTTGGTGGATAAGAACTTGTCCGGATGAGCAGATTCAAAGAGCTGAGCTCAGCAGCTCAATGTTGAAGAGGAGACCCTTGACCAGTGATGTTCCTCAGGGACCAGTAGTACTCTTTAGCATCTTTGCTGGTGTTGGGGACAGTCTTCTGCAATGAAGACAGGCTGAGAGAACTGGGGTTGATCAGCTTGGAAAAGAGAAATCTCCAGGAAGACCTTGCAGCATCATTCCAGTACCTAAAGGGGGCCTGCAGGAAAGCTGGAAAGGCACTTTTTATATAGGCAAGGAGTCATAGGAGAAGGTGTAATGGCCTCAAAATGAAAAATGGTAGGTTAAATTAGATAATAAGAAGTTCTTTATTGTGCTGCTGGTGAGGCACTAGAGCTGTTTTCCTGGAGCAGTTCCGGGTACCCCATCCCTCGAAGTGTTGAAGGCTGGGTTGGATGGGGTTTTGAGCAACCTGGTCTAGTAGAAGGTGTCCCCAACCGCGATGGGAGGTGTAGAACTAGATTATCTTTATGATTTCTTCCAACTTTAACTAGTCTATGATATGATTTTATGATGAAAAGTACTGCATATTGATGAAAAAATATCTTATGCCACCTAGCAGTCCAGTTTTTGTCACTTAATTTGGCTCCGTATTTATAACTGCTAGTGTTCCCAAGAGCATGAGATTACAAAATTAAGCCACTACTTTTGAAATATCATGATCCTAAGCACAATGAGGCCAAACTGAGGACAATGTTGCTGTTATAAACTTCATATTGTGATTTTATGCCATATAATTGGACTAAAAGTCAAAATCAGAAGTGTAGACAGGAAGATTTGTAGCTAGCCAAGCATTTGGTTATCTAAATTTTTAAATTAAAAATCCTAGTTTATTAGTTGGAAAACTACATCATTTCCAAATTACTTTTTGTGTCATTATGTGCAATAACCGTATGGAACCATGTCAATCAAATAGCAGCTGATCATATTCAGGTATGTGATATATTAGGAGAATGTAATCTGGTTCATGCATTCCATCATTCCCAAACATTTTTTTGATCCAAGGCATATTTTTGATGACACTTCTTGACCCAAAGCAGTGGAAACTGCATGTGTTTTGCCCTGAATAACAGAATTATTGATAACTAAGGTGTCACTGATTGGTTTGATTTGCATGATGATAGATGTGTTATCTGAAGAAGCCAACATCTATCTACAACAGTACATGCCAGAGTGGAGTGTGAGGGTGGCTGAAGAAGAGAGAGACATGTTCTTTCTAAACCCAGCAACCTTCAGATAACCTTTCTTTGACAAGAGGTTTTCCAGTTTGTGTTGCTGCTGCTGCTGACAATCAGTTAAGCCCCCAAGTAGATCTTGTCTAAACCTCTACATCCTTTGTCTGGTAAGATTGTTTTCTTGTGCTGCTTTACACAGAAAAGTACTCTCTGAAGAGGCACAGCATCAGTATTTTCAAGACAGAGTAAGAGAGAACCAAGACAAACTCAGAGGTTTAAAAATGTCTCTTTTTAGTAGAAATCAAGTTTCCAAAGAAAGAAAACCCATTGCATTTATTTGGAAAAATACGCAGTCTAGTTATATTTCCAAACGAAATAGATTACATTTATAGCATGATAAAATACATTAGAAAAAAACTGTGTCAAGTACCACATAACTCTGATCTCAGAGGGCTTCCCAGCAGGAGCTCTCAGCCACACTGAATTCATGCCAAATTGCTGCATTACTCTTCTGCCTTCATCTAATAGAGATCAGGCTTTCCGTCCTAGACCTCAACTTCCTGCAGCCACCCTCCACCCCTCCCATCCCTGTCTTCTGTCAGCACTTTCAGAGACAGCCCAGCAAATTCCTGTGATGTTTCTGGACCAGCAACCAAAAAAGCACAGGTTACAGTAGGCTATTGATGGCATTCAAGTGAAGGTCTTTAGAAATACAGGGGGAAAAAAACTGGAGGAGCAGCAAATTGCCTTCTTTTTCCAATAAAATTGTAAACACTTTTTTTGTTTGGAAAACCTTGGAGACCAGCTGTTTGGTGCAACTCTCTTCTACAGCATGTTTGGATCATCTTGTTCTCCAAATACACTCCAAGGGTCAAATCTACAGAAGGCAATGATAAAATGCTCACTTGTTCCAACAGTAACCAACTGTTTCAGAGAACAAAATAGAGGTTGTAAGAACAGCTTAAACGTTTAAAATGTGAAACAGAGGAGTTACTGTCCCTTTGAGTGTGCACAGACCTTGTGTTCTGGGCAGGGAGATGGGCCAGGAACTTTGTTTCTCAAGAAGCATTGGGAAAATAATCGGCCTGTTTCTTGACTCTTGCATCCAGAATTCTAGACAGTAATGCTTCTACTGAAGGTAGATATCACAGAAAATGTTTTAGAGTTCTCCTGGAGAGTCCACACTGTAATAACCCAGAATGAAAACCTCAGTCATTTCACAGCCTCACATGCGGAGATGCAACTTTGTTAAAAAAAACCGAAACAACTTCAAGAAGGCCCAAGAACTAAGTTTTGTGGGTTTTTAAAATTTTTATCTGAAGGTGGCTAAAGTAGACAGTGAAATGTAAGTTTGAGACAATAAACATTAGATTTCTGTCCTAACTGAATTTAGCTGCATACACTTCTGACCTAATGGAGTAGCAGAATAACTAATTTTTAAATACTTGCAGTTTGTTTGTTATATCACACAAATTAAGTTCTTCTTTCTGCATTTGTTCCTCTAACACATTTTGTACATTCATTATTTTCTCTCCCCCCTGCTTAGCTTCTTCCATACTTTTTCTCGCAAATCAGTCTTTCACCCCTCTCTTGCAGCTATAGATTTCTTTCAACGCTTTCCTCTGTATTATGTAGTCACAAGTAGTAAAAATTCATATTTTTTCCCTTTTTATTACTTTTATTAGGGTTTTTCTTGTTGTTTTCAACCTCTGTTAGCCACAATTTCTTTTGCTCTTCTTTTTCTTCTTTCTCTATAGCCTCATTCTATCCCCTCCCCATCTTCCTGTAATCAGAAGAAGAAAGATGAGCATTACAGGCTGACATTTAGGATCAGAGGTCATGGTACTTTAGATCAAACTTTTATTTTACATTCCTAAACTTCTACCACTGTCATTGCTGAAAATCTTGAATTGTGATGTGTTGTTGTAATTAGTACAATAGTTTTAATGGATGCAATCAGCCTAATTGGTGTTACGTTGTTTATGTGAACTTGTGGAAAGTCTGAAGTACTGGTCTGGAAGATTTTCTTTTTTCCATGTCTTGCCTCCCCATTGCCGTGCAGGAAAATGAGGAGAAACAATGCTGCTTTTTCTCACAGACAATTTTGGAAAATGTTTGCTTTTATGTTAGTCTGTCTTGGTGAAAGATCAATACCACTGTCCTTGTATATGTGGGGCTGTTGTGTCTGATCAGACACCTGTTCTGTCTGATGCCAGGTTGCCTTCAGTCCTGTCCATTTTCATTCCCTGCTGATCAAACAAATGCGGCTCTTCCCTACCTGACTTTCTCCAAGTCCTCTGTCAGAGGAGGCACACACATATGTGCCTGATCTAAGAAGATGGCCATCCTTCGTACCAGAGACAAGACCTAGGAAGCAGGGAGAAAAGTCAGATCAGAAGAAGATGGTCAGAGAGAGGTTTTGGAGTGAATGCCAGACATGTGCTTTAACACACATGTTAATAGATATTTAGTAGACAGTAGATGGTGCTCCAGTATTAACTGCCACTGTTGCTACATTTTGTAGAGGCAGCTTTTCCAGACCATTACATTTTCTTATCTCTCAATCCAGGCCTTACACAAGCCTGTGAAAAAAATAAAAGGAGCAGTGAAACCATCTCTTCAGAGGCCACAGGCTGGGAGAGGATGGAAGTTTAGTTTTGGCTTGGAGACATAGCCACAGTTGCCAGAGTCAGGATTACTGGGGACCTTTTTCTCTGGTTGTTGCCTTTGCACATGGGAGAGACAATTGCTGCCCTGTATTCCTTTCCCCAGCAGTGGCTTCTTGGGTCTACTTAGTCTTAGCTGCCTCAGTTCATCAGATGATTGCAATGTTGGAGCTCAGGGACATCTCTGTGTGTTGTGAGAGTAATTTGTGCTTCTGTAATTTACTTTATTGTGATGAATTAGGGAGTTAACAGATTCATTTTTTTCCTCGTTGAGCTCTGTGTACTAATAGCAGTGTGGTGACATGTCAGTGAGGATGCTTCATCATGATGTAATTAGTGCACATACTAGCCCTTCAGACCAGCAGCCAGCTGTGGCTCATTAGTATCTTGGCTGAAGGCTGCATTTCATTTATGAGCAATGTTCAACCCTTCATATCTGATCAGCTCATCCAGGTGAAAATAAACTCCAGTGGTGTGTCCAGGTATGACATACGGGGTTCCCAGACCGGCCAGTAACAGCAGCCAAATGTCCCGGTAGGGGTTCACAGGCCCTGGTATCTGTGATGTGTTATCCCCTGAAACAGAAGCTTCCCACTGGTGCTCCTGTGAGGGTCACTGGGCTGTCTCTCCCACAGTTATTTTCTTGTGAGGGAGGAGAGCGCTGACCCTTTTGTCCTAATGTTTTTTCTGTGCCAGTGCCTGCTCTGGTGGAGCTGGAAAAGCCAATGTCCTGCTCTTTGCCCTCATCTGACGAATGTGACCTCCATGTAGGCAGCTGTGGAGAGACAAAGTGCAGTTTACAATGATCCCCTGCAGCCATCAAGACCCCAGAGAAGGCCAAGGAAAGGGCAAACCCCTGCTTTTCTGCCTTTTTTTTTACATGCATGCTTACTCTGTGAGTGGCTGTATGGGAATTGGAGGCTGTGTGATCTCGAACCCTGCCCTAAACCATCTGATGATCAGCCACAGGCACAATCACTGGCAACCCTCAGAGCTGGGGCAATGGCTTCCCTAGGCAAGGGTATGCAAAATGGTTCATCATCATTCCAAAACCACTCCAACTGCTGGGTGCCAGGTGTTTTCAGTGGGATCTGCATGCAAGGGGATTTCCTGCACAGTTGTGGCTCTGTGGCTGCACTCAGAGGGTTTAAAGAGGATTTGATTTTTTGCTGGAATTTCTCCAGCTGAGCTCAGTAATTGAGATGTTCCTTTGGCTGCAGTGGGACACACTATAGAGTATCATTAGGTTTATTCTTGAGTTGGAAATATAGGAAATTGAGCTGTTTAGGCAAACAGCCAGTGTAAACAAATATCAGCATATGTAGCAGATAAAGCCAGACAATCGAGTTGCTACCTTCCAGGGAAATAGCAGAAATATATAGGAAAATACCCCTATCCCTTTAATAGACTTTTAAAAATTATTCCCTCAAGCTGCATATGGACAACTTTGAATCCATTGTTAACCTCTTAAGAGTGTGTTTGGTTTCCTGGTACAGGAAGTAATAACCGTTAAGCAAACAAATGCCTTAATTAAACCAACACAGGAGAAGAGGCAAGGGTGATGTCATAATATTGCATTCAATGGCACTAGAAATATTAATGAAAAAATAGTTACTAACAAGTAGTTTTAAGATGTGGCAACAACACACATGTAATCAGCCAGTGTTTCTGCTAAAAAAAACACATTAAAAGATAACACTGCAAAGTTCCCCAGGGTAAACAGGGTGCCAGATGTCTTAGTTGAATAGTGCTATGGTTAAGGGACAAGGACATAAAAGGGACATGAAAGAAATTCCTGCTCTGCATGAGAAAGTGTAAAAGAAAAGGCATGAGGCATTTCCGGAGAAGTGAATTCCTGACTGCTGCATATAGCTGTGCTGCGCTACTCCCGGTCCATGAGAGCATGAGCAAGGGACCAGAGGATAACGTGCTTGTTTGGGTTTGTTATCCTGTATGTGATACCTTAACACATGCATGCATGGTTTGATACATAGAGGTCCTCTGACCTTGGCCCAAGGTAAGTGAGAAGTACATCCTTCTGACTCCACACTTCCTCAATTGTAGGCCACCCATCAGTTTATGACCACAGCTAAGAAACTGTCTGAAAAAAATCAAGAAAAATGAGAAGAAAAACAGGGTTATGGAAGGAAGAGTATGCCATGCCCTCCATCGCATTTTCTCAGGCTATGACCTTCAGCAGAGTATCCGGATCCTGTGCTGGTCTTGTTTCACAGGCTGACTCTGCTGTTGATGGACCTGTTTCTGTGCAAGGGACTGAAAAAAATTAACTTTCCTGACGCTGTGTAGATAAGGTACTTAATATGTTTTTTTCATAGCTAGTTGTGACGGGGTTAGGAAAATAATGAGTTGTTGGAACATAACTTGAAAATGCATCAGCAGCATTCAGTCTTGACAGGAGTCTTCACAGTGGCTGGCATGTCCTCTCCCTTCCAGCACCTGTGGGAGGACCCAAAGCATCGCTTCCTTGGGCAGTGACAGCTATGGTTTCCTTACAGCTGCCCTCCACCTCTCCCTCCTGGGCCTCAAGGTTTCGAATCTGCATTAGCCTGAAAACATCACAGGTAAAACCCGAAGTTTTTGTTTGCCATGGTGCTTGCTTCATGGTGCAGGTGCAGCAAAAGTGTTTCAGTGAATTCAAGCTCTTCCTCTGTTATGATGGAAAGTAGAAAATAATGTAAAAAGAGTGCATCTTTTTAATGGTGAGGTGAATCTCTCTGTGGTTTTTGAATCAATGAGAAGCATAACAATAATGTTGAAGAAACAGCTAGAGCTAACTCTATTTCCATGTGTTTTGGATACTGTTCTCTATTGCAATTAAGCTTCATGTGTCAAAATGAAAGAATATTTATTCTTACAGTTCTTATCTTTAGTGGAAACTGGGCCTGGAGAACCATGTCAGTAAATCAAAAGCGTATCACACTATATTTACATATACAGTCTGTATTTCTCCCATCACCAGTTCACCATTTTTTTTATTGTTGTCCATGTCTGTTCGAAGATCAAAAAGATCTGATAGAATGCATATGCAAGCAATTTTTTTTTTCAATTCAGACCACACGAGCCACTAGCAAACAGCAGATAACTATTTGGAAATGTATGATTTGTAAGCAGCTTTGGAGACAACATATACCAGATTGTAGTATATGACTGGCCATTTTCCTCTTGCTAAATGATACAGTTCTGAACTCATCCTCTCTACTTAAACTGGGAATTATAGTGTGTACTTGAACGGTCTCAGTAGCTGGTGTAGTGTGGAGGAAAAAGACCAGATCATTTGAGTTACCCATTTAATTCTCTGTCTTCATTAGAAGTTTGCTCTAACATTTTGTCTCTTGATTTACTTTAAAATAATTTACTTTTTACAT
Organism: Dicrurus megarhynchus; assembly: GCA_013399195.1. Lineage (NCBI taxonomy): Eukaryota > Metazoa > Chordata > Aves > Passeriformes > Dicruridae > Dicrurus > Dicrurus megarhynchus. Next base: position 294,323 of record VXAD01006005.1, read on the forward strand.
AATGTATTCCTCCTAAAAAAAGAAAACAAACCCGATTATTCAGGAAGTCTTATTTCAAAATATGAAGCAAAAGCTTCAGGATTTTTAAACACTCAGATGGAGGCATTACTATCCTAGAAGTATTACCATCAAGAAAATCACAATTCTGGGAAGTGCCTTGACTGTTGCAACTTTGACTGTTTTCCCTGATACAAGATCAGTCAGTGTTTTGATAACATTACTTTTTTTATCTTGAAAGAAAATTTAGGCCAAATTTTCAGAAGCAGCATAGAGCCTTTCAAGCCCCCATATAGGTCAGAAGTACTATCACAGGAATTTACTCCCTGCATGTGTGTGTCCTTGTGCATATGTGAATTGGTGGGAGATGCGTAGTACAGCTTATCTTTGGCTTCAGGGCCATAATGCAAGGCTTTAGTTTCTTCTGTGTTGAATAAATTGACTATCAAGCAGTACTCCATTGGACTAAATTGGAGCAAGTTACTGCTCCAAAGCAGTGCTAGGTCATTTCGAGCAGAGAAAGCACTGCAGGGTATCTTTTGTGTTTCTGCATGAGGATGATATAGAAATGCAAGAAGAATAAGAACTGTTAGAGTATAATTTGGAGAAAAAAATAGCTGAAAAAACAGGTATCATGTCACAAGTAAGTGTTAGGAGTTTTATTTTGATCAGCAGTCCAAGAGCTTCCCAGAGATGTCATATAGATATGAAAGAAAAGCAAACCGAAAGAGGAAATTCCTGATCACGCTTATACCATCTCGGACTTATTTTGACACACGTTAAAAAAAAAAAGAAAGATGTATGTGTCTCTGTGTAGATACGCAAGGCAAAATATGCCTGTTACAGCCTTTGCTAGAGTGCAAGGTTTTTTACATCATTATAAAGGAAGAAAACTAAGCCCTTAAATATGAAGGTCCCTGGCACTGGTTCCACATTCTCACCTCCAAATATAACTAGAAAGAATTTAAAGTAATTTTCAGAATAAAAAAAGCTGTGAAGGCTAAAGGTTACCATGTTGTGATGTGACAAACCAGGTAATCACTTAGGACACTGGATATTAAGGTTGTTCTCCAGTTTATTGCTCTGTGTGTGTCTGTCCCACATGACACAGAAACCTTGAGCTCATGTGGTATGTCTTTACAACACAGCACAAGGTCTGATAGAAACACACACACATCATCACAGGAAATAAGGAAGGATCTAGATATCTGCTGGTATGCTGCAATCATTTGGATAGCTGTCAGCGCTGGGAAAAATCAGATAACAAACTCTTGTGAAAACTGAGACTGCTGGACAGGCTGGTAGAAGGGATGAGGACCTGCTCTGCATCATTTCTGTCCCCAAAATGTTAGTCTCCTTCCCAGGAATATTCTATCACTGTCAATAGCCTTACCTATGTGTTGAAATCCAACCCATACCTCTGCCTAAAGATTTGCACCCAAGTTGCTATACTACAAAGATCTGGCAGAACCTTCTGTGCTGAGGGGAGGCATGACACGGGTGCTTGGGGTGCAAGGTCAGGCGTTGTCATTATTTCACCAGAAGCTTCGCTTAAATTTTGACTGACAACAAGTGTTGCCATAGAACAAATGAACATTTCTTTAGAGATCCAGCACAGCAGCGCTGCACGTGTTGGCTGGCAGGAAGGGTTGAGGAGCAGGCCAAGTTGAACTCTCTTACAGGGCTGGTGTGCATCGTCCCCCACGGCACTCCCTCCACCTCGGATCACCCTTTCAGGAAGGCTGTGTGAACTCCACCAACACAGGATGGGCGCTGCCAAAAAAAAAGCCATGAACTCCTCACTTTGGGACAGAAACAGCATCTGCTGAGTATTTTCTCGATTCTGAACACTGCAAGGTCTGCAGTTTTTCAGCAACTGTTTTAGTAGAGGAGGGGAAAAGTCTTCAAATCTTTTGGGAAATCTCCGGACAACAATTTCCATTAGTATTTTTTGAGGAAGTCTTGAACCTCTCATTGACTAGGCTAACATTCCCATAGTGTGTTCCACCTTCTGCAAAAGCCATTAACACAGATTTCTTTGAACAGCACAGCTCTATTGGCTAGAATAAAACGTTTGCCATGCAGAGTATCTAATTGGCTCTATATGAATTGAATGTGCCACAGAAGAGTTGGAAGGACACAGAAACCTTTTACCATACTTCACTTTAACTTTAAATATGAGATAAATGTGGGATTTGTTTAAGTATAAAACGCTGGTTTCTTATCTCACCTTTCGGCAAGTACTGCAAGTGTTGTAGAGCAAACAAAACTAAAACTCAGGAGAAGGTGTTGCATGTTCTGTATTCCCTATAGCAAAGCAGCAAAAGGACAGCAGGTAATTGGAGCTTTGTCACAGGGCAGTATACAGACAGTAGGTGAGATTTCAAGTATCGCAGCCAGGTATTCCAGAATGTAATTCCAGAGCTGTAATTAGGTGGTTAAGATTCTAAAAGTGTCACAGCTGTGAAAAATGATGTAGGCACTGAGATATCCAAAACGAGGGGCTACATTTGGAAAATCTGTACGTCCTTGCTTTATTTTTTTGGGTTATAAAGGTTTCTGAAGTGAAAAATTAAAGAGATGACAGAGACTCTCTGATCACCTTCACACCCTCACTTATTATTAAGACAGAAAAGGCAGTGGAATGACACAAAAGGGAGCTTTGGGCAACTGCTATCTTTGATGAGGCCTGACAGAGGGAAGTGAATAAAAATATACATATCTCTATTTATAGATATGCTATGAATGCTGCAATTGTTAAGAACTTTCCCTTCTGACAACAATCACTGCCTTTGAAAATATTTTGTGTTATCTTCAGTAACATCAGTTATACAACTTCAGGATACATCAGTTGTTCCTGAAATTTAGTGCAGATTTATTGGATTCCTCAAAGCCTCTAACAAGATGTAAGCCTGATATAAACCCACCAAGGAGTATTACAAAGATCTGTGCTCTTAAGCTAGTTGATGGCAGTGCCCTTCAGCTGTGGTTCACAGTGGTGAGCCTAATGCTGCAATACACATTTTCAAGGTTCTCAGTAGCAGTTCACAAAAAGACATGACTTAGTTGACCCCATTAGAATTTATTTATTATACCTGAGCTATTGAATCTATTACAGAGAGGCAGCATATCCTTCAGTTCCCAGATGCTGGAGATTGCTCACTAGCTATATATAAAGATGCAGTACCTCGTAAGTACTTTTTAGTGCTTTTAACACTGTTCTCATCTGTGTTCCTAAACTCAACAAACTGGTGCTGAATGTGCTGTGGAATGCATGCAATCTGCCTGTGTTACCTCATTCCTTTCACTTGTGTACACCTATAATCAGGTATGTTCTACTTAAATCAATTAGTTTGATGAATCTCGTTAAAAATAAATCAGACCGTTGTCTACTAGCTTGCTTACTGTTATAATCCAAACATAATAAGAGACAAATTCAAATCAGATACAATTTTGAAAGAGGATTACAGGCAAAATTTAAGATCAAAAGAAAATAAAAATGCAAACAATAATGGCATAAATAGCATTCATTGTACTTGTTTCTTAATTATAAGATCTGATTCAATATGGGTTTCACATGTTTTAATCCAGAGAAATTTTAATAAAGTCAAGATACCTGAAGCTTTTTAAAGTTCTTCTATCAGTTATACGTTGGAGTTGAGCTGTTTTCTCTATGTGCAAGGCAGTTTCCACATTATCAGTAAGTGCCTGCTTTGCTCAAGCAATTAAGATAACGTCTAGAGGTGCTCTTGAAGGCCACACTCATCTCTTGGAGAAATTAATTTAGTTTAGTAATGTCAGTGTGTTGAAATCTGTGAAACAATGAACTGTATATTCTGTACTTTCCAGCAGTCTGCAAACAGATTGCATTCCCATTAAGGTATTGTCTGTGGCAATTAAACCTTCCACAAGTTATACTTTCAGAAGAAGCAATTTTTCAATTTCAGAGTAATGTAATATGTGATCAGCACAGTATTCTCTTCACACAGCCTTGCTGTTTTCTGTTGCCTGTCTCTGGGCAGTTTCCGGACAGGAGTGCTGACAGTGTAATGACACATGCCCCCCTGCATTACCATTATGCTTGTGAAATCTTTTCTACTCTCTGGGGACAGGGAGGTGCAAGCAGCAAACCATGAAATCTTCCAGCACTGTTTCATGGAACATTCCTCTGAAAGGCTGTAAATCCAGAAAACTGCCGGTCTCTGTGAAGAATATGGGTCTGTTCAAATGCAGTCTGATTAGTCAGTCACAGTTTTAATTAAATCCTTTTGTCTCTTCTTTGAACTGTTTCTCTCATAGGTGATTTCTAAACTTCTGTGAATGAGCTTTGTAGGTGTTGCCACATGCGCCGGTGGTAACACAAGACCAGTGGGCACAAGAGGATGTGAGACCTGAGTATATGAGCAACTTGCCAAGAAAGAAACTGATAGGAGGTGAAAGTATGGCTCAGTTCCCCCAAGAATACAGCCAAGAACAGTGATTTGCCCTGTGAGTCATCAATGATGAGCTCTAAGGGATGTTTTGTGAGCTCTTTTCTCTACCCTTTCTCTCTTTTCCTGTTTGTAGAGGCAAAATACAGAAATTCAGGACCTAAGTCCTCATTGCCTCCTGAAGAAACCACTCTCCATATTCTAGGCTGTCATATAAATGAAGGCATAGGCAAAAAACAAAGGCAATGTTTGCTGCAAAAGGTAATCTTGTTGTTGCACTTATGGAGGAGACAGATGTAAGGGATGAAAGAATATGGTATGACAGGGCTCTGGTTGAGACTTACAGCTCTGCTATCTAAAAAGCAAGATCAGACCTTTAAAAATTGAATATGGACAATAACAGTTTAGATATGAGTGATGAGGGAGACAAAATGACCTGCAGATCCAGCATTATGAATATTATCTTAATATCAAATCTCAGAATCAGTGGGAGGAAGCAAAACCTCAGGAAAACATCAGCAGTTTTATCCAAGCCATGCTAAATACAATCTGATATCTGTGTATCATGTCAGACAGAGAGACCAAATGGAGGAATGATGTCAAGGGCTATGAATTAGGGAAAAACAGAATACTAAGGAGTCACGTGTGATTGATACTCACTAGTTAATTATAAAAGTGGACCAGCCAATTGAAAGAAAGAAGAAAAGTAAAAGACATGGGTGTTAATAGGAAAAATATTGAAGGACAGAAGACACAGAAGCAGGGATCCCTTATATTTAATTTACAGCAGAACTAAAAAGAGCCAGAAGAAGATGTGTTCTTTGAGTGAAAACTGTGTTGAAAGTTCTCCTACCACACTGGACAGATCAAATTATAAAGTCTACAGAACCCCCAAAAACCTTTCTGCCTCATTTCTCTTATGTTTTTCTCCCAAAATAATGCAAGTTTTGTTTACTGGAACCCTTACAGTGTTTGGCAGAAGTAGATTTTTTCAACATACTGGCTGGTAGCTGAAAACCCTTGAGATTTGTTTTTACCTATGGAAAAATTCTTATTAATGGAATGGGGGCAGATCTATCAGTATGGAGGAGTGTCACAAGTCCCAGCTCATGCATGTCTGTGTCATTATCACAGAAACACCAAACTGAGTTATATTAGTGAATTTTTAAAATTGATCTGACATGAAGAATACAAAGCAATAAAACCCTACTGTCCTACCTTGACTAAGAATTGTAAAGCGTCTTGTGAGGTTTTCAGTGATAAATGATACATCTGTGTGGCTGGTGGGTCTCTTGTCTTCTCCTAAGACAGATCCATGGTCTCAAAGAGAATCACTCAAAGCCTGTGGAAATCAAGATGAGCCTTTCTACTGTCTCTGGCCTTGTTTTCGTTGATATAAATGCAGCAGCTGGAAAGCATGTGTTAACTGCTGTAAATTGTCAAGATTTGCAAGCTAGCTCAGAAAACCAGGTGATTGATATTTTACGTTGAAATACTCTGTGCTGATAGGTAAATACGAATCAATCAAAGCTGCATACATGCCATTGCTTACAAGGGAAACAATTAAAAACAGGTTCCAGCATTTGCTGGACTCTGTTACCCAGGAGTTTGTGCTTCAGTTCTCAGCACATCCTGCATTCATGGGAAGAAGTTATTCAAAACAGGAAAGTATTCTTTCTCACTTAATTATGGTGACAGTGAAGTACATTTGTTTAGTTTCTTTCTGAAAGTTGTTCTACATACTTACATATCAAGGTTCTAAATATTGCCATTTCTTCCAGTCTTTCATAAGGTGTTAATAAAACATGCATTCCTAAATCACAAGTCATCCATATCAGCTGATACCTAAATCTTGACAAATTAGTTTCCAGCTCAAGCCGTACAAGAAACTCTATGTTCCAGTTCTCACCAACACAGAAATAAGCCATGTGGTTATTAGAGGACAAAAAGTCCTCTGCCTCTCAGGCAATTCTCTTCATCATCGTGGTAGGCTTTCCAGTCTGTTTCCTTCTGGGAAAATGGTTATTTCTCACACAATATATATATATATATATATTGCAGTACTTACAGTGCCACCTGACTAAAAATTAAATACTGCCTCAATGAGCCTACGGGACTTCAAACGTTGTACTTTTGTTATGTTGATCTTTGTTTCAGTGTGGTGATGCATTTCCCATAGAAAATTAAGGTGTTTATTGGGTCTTAATGGCCTTGGATACACACAGTTTCTGGAAAGTCGAGGTAATGAGAAGTGAGCAGCCTTCATAACCTATATGCACAGTACCAACCAGCATCAGGTAGGCCTCCGTGGTTTGCACTGGACATGTATTTTTGTGCTGAAATATCCCTGGAATACTTGCAAGACCTATTGTCCTGAGAAGCTCTTACCAAGCAGAGCCGTTTTAAGAAGCTGTTGTCAAAGTGTGAAGTCTGTCTTCAGCTCAGCTTAGCTGAAATATGTCTGGAACATCTGTGAATTGCCTGGTCCTTACCGCACTCTTCCTGGTCCTTTACCCCAGCTGACCTCTGACATTCTCCAGATTCCCAGATGCTTTCTCTTACTCTTCCTTAAGCCACCATATCAACTTCTTAGAGCTCATTCCTTTTCCTGGACCTTTACACTGCAAACCTTTTCACACAGCCCTTCCCTGCCAGCCTCTTCCTTTCATTATCTAAAGCACTTCAGAATGCCTTCAGGTTCTGGCACCTGTGAGGATAATTGGGCAGAAAACAGAATTCTCATTTCACTTCAAGCTCATTCCTCCAAAAGACTTAATAAGGAAGTAAAGCAAAGTACAAAATGAGTTAGATGTTGATTTTTGATTAACAGAGTCACAATGGTGAGATAATGAACAGAGCTGTGAAAGTGAAATTGAATCTTAAATTGTAGGATATTAATAATTTCCAAAATATTTAGACAAGGTGCTTTCAGTCCTTTTGAGAGCTGACAACTGACGACTGAAAAAAGGTAAATCTTTTTACTGGAATGTGGGACACTGAGACTCTTTATCTCTTAATGTAAGATAATTATATCTCACCTAAAATAAAATTATATTTTATAACAAGCTTGCTTGAAACAAGATAATCACCATTTCATGAAACAGAAGACAGGAAGCCAAGCTCATGGTTTTCCTGGGATTTTCAGAGTGTTGTACTTATGCTGATAATCTGAGACCTGGGAGTTACCTGCTCAAATGTTTTGAAGAAGGTACATAGTCAACACACACATTACAGAAGATCAAGTCCAGTTGTCAGATTTCAAGAAGGATATATACTACTCCCAATTAATAACTAAGCTAGCTTTGTCTTAAACATTTAAAATGTGTTTCCAATGATTGCACAAATCTTTCAAGAGTAAGGTCAAGTCTTGGACTTCTAGGATCAGTAAAAATTTATATTTAAGTTTATATTATGCAGCACAAATGTATGTTTAGGCAGGGATTCTGATAAATAATTAGCAACAGTTCTTAAATTTTAGACTACATTTATATGTTTGAATCTAGCATATCTTCTTAACAGCTAGCATTACAGAACCCACATTCTTAATTACTGTTCAAAATACAGTCTACTAATCACTGGATGTCAAATATCCCTCCTGACTGTTTACATTGTTTTCCAAATTCTGCTTGGTATCAGAGATATACTCATTAGCTTCAGCTTTAAATCTTGCGAAGATCCCCAGAAGAGTCTGATTCAGTCCTCAATGCAGGTAGCAAAAATGCCACAAACACAAGAACAACAAAAGCAACAGCTGGCCTTGAGTCAAAAGACTGCTTAGCTAGAAGGGATGCCATCTTGCATCAAAATATTTTGAGGCATAGCAATGTGATTTATTTAGAAAAAATCCAACTGGAAAAAATAAGGAAGGTCAGTCCTATGATATGGCAGATTGCCATCTGAACTCTTGCCAAGTTCCAGAATTATTCAATAGTCGACCATTCATCCACTTTTATTGTTTTTGAAAACACAAACTTTATATTGCAAATTATTATTTATTGCATTTCCTTAAATTTCAGAAAAATGTGAAATTAATGGGTGATGTGCAGGACTTGTAAAATAAGTATGCTTTTCTACAAAACCTCAAAGTGTGCTGTGAAAATGAGGCATATGCAATTATTTAGAATGATAAAACTCTTCCCTACACCCAAAAATATACCGGAAGACTCTGGAGTCACTTCTCTGATGAGCTATGGGGGAAAACCTCTCCTGGCACTGCACCTCAGTGTTTGTCACCGGTGCTCTGAATAGGCCTCTGCCCCACCGGGGACTCGGTAGCCGTGGTCTTCCAGTTCTCATACACACACACCATTAGTTCTCTGATAAATCTACATCTATTGTAACAATGAGTTCTCAGTGCTTCGGAATTCATTGTGCCAGTTTTTCATCCCGAAATCTCTCTTGCTGGGGGCTGCACTGCTTCTCTGCTTGTGCTGGGCTCTTTGATTTGCTGGAGTTTTCTCTCCATAATCTTGAGAAACTACAGGGACTATTTTTACCGAATACCTTACACACAGTTTCCAGCTTCTGCCTTGCTTTGAAAATTTGTAAATCTGTTCTTTCCCTAAAAAAAAAAAAAAANGTAGGGGGTGATTGCTGCAAACAAAAGCTGTTAATTTCCTGAAGTCAGATTAAACACTGTGTCTGAAATGTCAATTATATATTTTTTGTTATATAGTATATAAAAGCAAAGAAAAAAAATTCAGCCAACTAGGCTTCTGGAAAGAACATTTTATTTTGGTTGATGCAATCAGATGTCTTTTAAAGTTAGGCTGTGATTATGGGTTATGCATGGACAAGTACAGAAAGAATCCCAGCTGCCCAGAGCAGCACAGGCTACTCAGATTGTGGATCTATGTGCATGTAAATAATCAGGTCTAACCATTGGCTTTATTCCTGCTTCTTTCCTATATCCATAGAGAACAAACAAGGAACAAGAGCTACCTTTTTCTGAAGTTTTACAGTCAAAAAAAGCATAAGAACTTCAAGAAGAAAAAGTGGAAAATGTTCTTTATAGACACTACTTCTACAATTGAAGCATACCATCAGTGCACATACAGAGAGATGTGCAAGTATGCATACAATGTGGAAAATGATACCCTGGAAAAGAAAAACAAAACACTGAGAGAACAAAGTACTGAGAAAATTCCCTTCCCTGTGTTTTCTGTAGCTTCTCTTCAAGAAGTCATGTTTCTTCAAAGTGAAAAAGGAGCTTATGTCATCTTTTTCACAGGAGGAATATTTCCAGTTCTTAAGAGAAATCAGAGAGAAGATACAGAAACACAGACATTTTAAAGATTGAAAAGACAGACTTTTCAAACTGTGTCAGAATCAATTCTGTTGCATAATTTTTATAAACCTAATGGAAATTAGTGTTTTCCTGAAGATTTTGTGATAGTCATCAGCAAGTTATACTATTAAAGGCCAAATCATTGCAGCAGATAAATAGACTAGCAGCTATCAACAGCAACTGTTGCAAAGGTTGGTTAAATTCAGTGCTCATTTGGGCATTTATCAACATGATGTTGTGCATCTATAAATCCTTGTAAATTTTTGTTCTGAAATTGTGTTTACATGGTGTACTTCACAGTAGGTTCCTGGATCTGAGATATTGTAATTAATTTGTGAGACACATTTGTGTTAGAGACATGAATTCAATAGTGTGGTAAGGATTGAATTGTTTCACCTTTACTAGGCGGAAAAAAAGCCCTGGGAAGCTGGGCTCTTTCAAGTAAATTTTCATAGCTCCTCTCACCACTGTTCTACCAGTCAGCAATCATTGCCATTATGATGGTAACCATATGTCCCTTGCTTTAAACCAGGACTTAAGTAAGGCTTCAAGAATCTGTATTGAAGAAGCTGTCTCTTTAGGCAGATGAAGTTTTTTTTCCTAAATGACATGATAAGACTGATAAAAACCTCACCATAAGAAGTTGCCGAGCTTTTAAATAGCAGATGGTCCAACATGATTTGTTATTGACTAAGTGCACCCATGAATTCTAAAATACATATAAAAGCACATGGCCCTTTGGTTAAAGTACAAATATAACCCATGAACTTATCTCACCGCTCAAGCAGCATTTAATGTCTACTAAACAACAGATGTTGAAACATATGGAGACATGGCTAAAGGCCATAAAAATATAAATAATCCTCAAACTTTTCTGTTATTCTTTAACTATATTGGTTCCATCTGACACCCTCAAAATGTCTGCTTGGGCATCATAGGGAAACCTGACTCCCTATTAAGTGTCAGCTGTGTGAAGAGATCACAGTACAAGTTGTCAACACCAGGAAGAAGTAAAGCAAGGACTTAGGAAAGAAAAGAGAATAGGAATCACTTACTTGGGAAGAAAAGACATGACTTGTGTCTTGAGAGCAATGAATAAGAAACAGACTGAATGGAAAAAATGATGTAAAAAGGGTTGGTGAGAACATAAAGACCGGGCACTGTCTTTTGAGCACCACACTTGTAAGGAGAAATCTAGAGCAGAGCATCTGTTCTGTTTGTCCCTGCTTCCAACTCATTTTGTTTATTTGCTGCTGTTGCTGGGGACTGGAAAAGGGAACAAGGCTTTGTTGCTGCAAGCATTTCAGTTTAACTTGGTTCAATTTCACTTTTTTTTTGGCTTAGGTTTTTCTCTTTCTAGATGTCCTTTCTCTTTCCTCAGCAGGAGAATGCTTGTTTCTCAGGTATCACACTTCTCGTCATTCCCTTTTGCTGGCTGTGCTCTATTCCTTAGGAAGGCAGAAAAGATGGTTTAGCCCAGGCCTGCACATATGAGTGCCTTCCCTGTAAGTGCTGCACCATGGCAGTCAGTGGTTGCCTTCAGGGTACTGGGTTCCTCAAAACATTTGGCTGCTTTTGACTCCCTGAAGGAAGATTAAGATGTGAGGTAGGATCACACCACTATCTGCATATGTGAAATTACCTCATTTGCATTAAATAGCGGGAGCTGAGACAAGCCCGGGAAGGTCTGGGCACCATCTGACTGCCTCCTTTGATGTTTCAGCCTTGCCCATACAAGTTCTTGCTGATTGATGTTTCTCATAGCACATGTATTTGGTACAGGCCACAGACACAAAAATTAAAAGCTAACTTTTTTCTTGCACTGAATTTTGGTGCCATGTGCTGCACTGGTCCACAGAGTGAATTTATTCAGAGCAGTGACAGCTAAAAACAAGACTGGTTTTGGATTGGTGAACAGCACTTATGAGAAAAGACTAAATTACACCACCAAAAAAATTACCCATGCTCAACTTAAAGAAATAGGATCTCATTTTAAAATAAAGTGAAGAACTACTTACAATTCAGGGAAGTGTTACAGAAATTTATAAATGCTTTTCTCCCCTTTCCTGCCCCACACAGAAAGGTGAGCAAATAATGCCCAGCACATGGGTCACCTTTCCATCTGTCTGTATATCTAAAGCGTATTCAGAGCCTTGGTCCATTAGACTCAACAGCATGGCTATGCAGAACAGAAGAGCAAAATAACATTGCCCCATGGCTGGATTTTTTTGGAGGAATTTTCTGTCTAGGATTTGTTCTCAGAAGAGTTTTTTTAGGATGGATAATCCAGCAACATTTATTTTTACTGAACTCCATACTTTTCTGCTCTGAGTACTATGAACACCCACATACATTTTTCATTCACGGAAACTGTGTGAAACTGCGTGAAACTGCTTCCTGCTTCTCATTATCCTACAGCTCCCTGTGTCTTCATTACCATTAGTATTAAATCTATGTGTATTCATTAACTAAGAACTAGAAAAATCACAGATGCACTGGGAGTAGAAGTTTCTCACAGAGATCTAATGGTAGAAATGTAAATCTGTCTACTGCTGAGATGTAAATTCAAACCCAAGTGCAGTCAGTTTCCTGGAAGGCATTTGGAGTCAAAGTCACTGCTGCTAATCTTATTTTTCCTCCTCTTTACTGGGCTGGCAGTGTCAGCACTGCAAGTGTGCCAAGCACTGAAAGGAATAACTGAGTTTTTCAGTTTGTCTTCATGTTCAAAGTTTTGTATGAACATAGATTCATGAGGAAAGACCAGAGATATGTATATCTCAAAATCTATTGTGGGAGTCGGTATTCATAAAGACTCAAAGTTTATATTATGAGAATAAAAGGAGATAACTGAATTAGAGGCTATGGTGTGAACAACAGGAGATATTACTTAGCTGGAGTTATTGAATCATTATAGAATATATTAAATGTTGAAGGCAAGCTGGAGAAAGTCCAGTCAAAACAGTGGAAGTGATAAGAAATGAAGAAAGATGTCCTGCAAGGAAATGTTGAGGGGAAAAAAACATTTATTTCATGTAGAAGACACAGGGACATGATAACAGTTTCTGGTACATAAAGCTTTGTTGTTGAGAATGTGGTGACCTACTGCTCTCTTATGACCATAGGGGAAGGCAAAAAGTAAGCCTGAATAGTTACAGTAGGGATTTATAATAGATGTTACGTTTCTTTTTGGTGTCAGGAAAATGGAATGAGCTAACTAGTTCAGCAGAGAAACCTGGGGATATCTGGAGCATAATTCATGTAATAGGGGTTCGGATAACTTTTTTAGAAAAAGGCAAATCACGCCCCTGGAAGTACCCATTTCTCCCTGTGGACTCTGAAGCAAGCCTGGGGTGACTAACTCTGATGTAGTCATCCTCATTCCATCAGATGAATCCCCACACCAGATGTCCAGCTTGGCTTGATAGTCCCAGAGCACAGGGGCCATCTTGGCACTGTGACAAGAAATAAGGATGTTATTTTTTTTCCTGAAGTTTTGTCAGGACACCAGATTTTCCCTGTCTCTTCCTGTCAAACTGCAACCCTGAGAACAAATTCATTCCCAGCACCGTCGCAAGAGAGATGTCAGGACCTCTCCCGTCCTTGTTCTTGACCCCACCACACAGGCCAGCACAGGATGGGGGTGTCTCCACCTACCTTAAGCCCCTTTAAAGAAAAAAGAAACATCACTCAGTGTTTTTCAGAGGTGATCAGAGAAGCATTACTTAGTATGATTCATCCCACTTCTGTTCTGGGACGACAGCTAAGCTCATCAACTGAGATCCCACTTTTTCTGCTATCATAGTTAGTAAGATGAATTTGATGGAAAAGACAACAGAATACTGAGTTTCAAAATCACGAAAAGGTTACCAATAGTAAGATCTGGTCAGACTGGAGTAGAAAATGATCTCATGGGTCAAGGAGAAACATCAGTAAAATGGATTGAGATCAACATGGAATAAAAACTGCGAGTAATAATCTCAGGAGGGCCTTGAGAGCCTGGACCAGAAGTAATCCAACAGGGCGTTCTGATGGTTAGCATCAACAAGTTTTAGATTACACTGACATAAAGTATATTTTTCTCAGAGATCAGTAACAGAAAAAAAAAACCCTTTAAAACAAGTTTTCAGCTGAGTGAAATTCCTGTTCATAAGACGGTGTTACTGTCTATTTGGTAGTTAATATGAAAAATTCTCATTGTCTGACTTGCTGTAATGTTACAGAATACTCTGACCCACCTGCAGATAGAGACCCAGAGGTACAAGCTTTTTATTTAAAGCTGTTTTCCTCAGCATTTTAAAAACTCTTTTCCCACACACACCTTTATTTTTTCCAGTTTTTCAGAGCTCCAGGTAAAAATTGAACTGCTTTTGTTCAACAGCCCTGGAATACGGCCAAACACTTGAAGACTAAATCATTGCGAGTCAAGGTGGGCTCTCATCATCGTCCTGGGTTTCCGCTTTTCCTTCCCCCTCATTTACTGCCCATTCTCCAGAGATTGTTGCTTACATGGCAACAAGTAGGTGCAGCTGCTTCCCAAACTAATTTTGACAAATGGTCCTTGTCACCACAGGTGCTCTAGAGCCATGAGTGGTTGCAGGGGCACAGGAGATGGCAGCTTTTTGATGATGCTCAGTCAAAGCCAGGACGCCACCATTAATTCAGCATAACAAAATGCACATTTATGGACCGAGCACGGAGGAAATGGGACTGAGCAGAAACATGAGGAGTATGACAGTGTCCTTTCCCTCCTTACGGCAGAGCACTTGCTACACCTACATGCTGCCAAGAACTTCCTCCTGAGCTTCCCACTCCCTGTGGGGAAAGCTGCCCTCAGAATCACGGCAGTTCTGCTTGGGATGAGGTATGCTACAGACAGTGATGCTGATTGATGGGGCTTTTTCTCCGAGGCAGAGCCCAGTGCAGCTGGCCCAAGGAGTGGTGATGGTCCTTTCTGGAAAATGTGGATTTGACTGTAGGGTGTATTTGTGACCATTTACACTGACACCAACAGCTTCCCCTCAGTGATGAACATTTAATTCCTCCCGATTCCTAACTGTGTGGGGTGCTGGGCAGCTCTGGAACAGCTCCTTAAAATCCTGCTGGCTTCAGCAGGAGCTAGGGAGATAATTTCTTCAGTACTGAACTGTTGAGGTAACAAGACATAATATTACTTTTAATTGTTTTTTTTCAGAACTGGTCCCGAGTTCTCCTCGTGAGGATTTCAGGACTGGTGGCTCCAAAGAGCAATGCTCCCTTGTTATTCAGATATCTCAGTGGAAAGATTCACATGTCCCAAGATGAGTATGAGCTTAAGTGGTTTAGTGGATGAAAGACAGTTTGCTCAGCAGCATCCCTGTTGGATAAGGTGCCCACAAAGTAGACGGAGAAGGCAGATTAAAAATCCATCCATCATGCACAGCACATTTTACCTATCCAGCATCCTGCTCAGACGCATTAAGGATCTATTTTAATTTCTCAGATGCAAAGTCATTCCACTCTCAGTAATTTCAAACTCACAGAGGAAGACATGCTTTCAGGGAAACTCTTAGTGAGCATAAGATACCTATTGGTGCTCATAAAGGTATACATCAGGAAGAGATACAGAAGTATTAAGCACATTGGGCCTGAGTCAGAACTCACAGAAGGGTTATAAAGAGGCATAAAGCTTTGGTCCTGACTCACATAAATGAATGCTGGATGAGAACTGCAGTGTTTGTATTTGGAGTACAAACACTTCAATAAAGAGGCAGCAAATGCAGTCATGACAACAAAAAGAAAAGGCCACAAAGGAAACAGTAGCAGCACTTTGTACTAAGATGGATGCGCTCCTACTCATCACTGAAGTCTTGAATTAAACTTTGCATTTGTTTTCCTTTGTGTTGACCTTGGATTTTTAATTAGGTTTCTGCGACCTTTCTCAGGTGTCCTAATTACTGTTGTGTTCACATATGGGTTTTTTTGCATGGAGAGGCATTCATTATGAGGATTTTCATAGCATTTCCACGCAACAGGAAAAGCATAGGTCTAATTGAAAAGTTATTTCATTGGGATTCTGCTTCCATAGTCTGATACTTATTTCAATAGTCACTTGAGTGACTTCATTAAAAAGTCAATCTTTCAAAATGTGATGCTTCTATGAAATCTGATACCCGGAGAGTTTTTTGAGATATTTCACAAATGTTAATGAATTAAGAGTCATGTAAGTTACAGTTAGATAAATATAACTAGTGCTTTTGGAGCAGGCTTTTGTGACAGGAGAAATGGAAGAAGAAATGTGTGCAATACAGAAACAAAGCAATTCTGGAGTAAATTGAATAACACCAATTGAATAACACCAAATTGAACCAAGGTGAATGTCTTTCATTTCAAGACAGACAAATGAACTGAAAACCTGGGATACTGCATCCCACTCTAACCACTAAATAAAATTCTCCACATCATCTTTGACTGGGATATTTTTTGTTAAAGCTAGTCTATAGAAACTATAAAGTTCACATGGAAATGGGAAATGCTAGTCCCCGAAAATGTGTCAAACTAAAGGCAAAAACCTGAAGAAAACACCTGAAAAAGTGGTAGCAAGCATTTAAACCCTAGGGAATAAAAGAACCCATAGCAAGATGAAAATAATTAGATTTTTAATTTCAGTTTATTGGTGGGCAATGAAAAGAAAAAGTGGACAGGGGACTAGTCAAGATGCACCCTTTCCCATGTACATGGCAGTGGACCTGAGAAAAAGGCAGAGCAGGGAGACAAGAGGAATAATTTGATGAGGCACTTGGTGTAAGAGTGTGCAGAAAGAGCATATTGTTCCCTTGTCCTATTTCTCACATACCACTTTGAGCTGGAGGAGGTGCTGGAGTGGGTGAGTGACAGAGAAAGCAAAAATGCATAAAATAGAATGCTTCCATGGATGGATAGGAATGTTTGGGGGTTTCCCCCTTTCCTTCAGAGGGGTGTTAAATTTTTAGTTTATTAGTATTTTCTTTCTTTTATAAATGAAGCAATCAGTCCTGAATCCATGAAAAATGGATCCCAGCCTTTTGCAGCATGTGTGTTTTAAAAAACAACTGCACAGTCAGAGATCAGACAAAAGGGACTGTGTAGCTGTAACAGTTTACAGCCTCCTTACAGGAGGTGATCATCCCTGATGTCAGCTAAGGAATTAATCTTCTTTAGGCAATTTGAACTGTAGCAATTCTAGGAATATTCTCAAAATTTCCTAGGACTGCCAAATATGAGCTATGAACTGGCATCAGATCACCACCCCTTTAAGCTAGCCCCAGACCCTGTGGGGCTGTTTTTCTGTTATGCGTATCAAATTTGAGGGAAGGGATGGCATTGGAACAGCTATGCACATAGGGATTTTTGTCCCAGCTTTCCAAAAACGGAACAGAAAACCATTGTCCTTACTGCTTCTGGAGCAATATGAACAGTGATTGCGGATAGTATAAATCAAATATCAACCTTCACTGTGAGAATATTTCACAGCCCACTAAGTAGGGCCTTATCAAGAAATTAGTGCTGCTATACATCTCCCTTTTGAGCCTTGCAGCAACAGTGACACTCATGGGAGACATTATTTATAGAGACTACAAACTTCAGTGTCTGCACACTGAAGTGCTAACTTACACATGCTGTAAAAACACTTACTGCGCTATTATGGAATGATAAGATTTGGAACCCCTTGAGTCCAACGAAGAATAGTCTCATAAAGCTAAATGATGAAAGGAGCACAGAGAAACCTTAAGTTTTCTCATTAACAGCCAGAGATTTTTTTTATCAGAGATTTTTTTTATCAGATATAAGAAGACAAAAATCCTTGCAAAAGCAGCTGCCACCAGTTACAGCCACCCAGGACATGAGTTGGCTCTGGCCATGCAGTGCCCACTGTGGGAAGGGAATACCCCTTCCAGCTACACCTGCATCTGATGGGCTGCAAGCCTCAGCTCATGCTTAGTCTTTGCAAAGACAGTAGCCACAAAGCAGCCATTTGGACCAGCTGCTTATTTTGTACTATGTCAAGGTTTTAAAGCATGGGACAAGAAATAAAGAGATGCTGGATGTGATGGGAGAGAAGAGCATCGGACTGAAGTACACCAGGTGGTAAGGGTGTGGGGTCAAATCTATTTGGAAGGAAACTGTAGAACACAGGTATGCAGAATGAAGAATGTCATCCACATCTACCCATAAAGGAGCCCCAAGAATACCTTTCTGCTGAAGACCGGAACAAAGCTTTTGTCAACAGCTAAAGTCATGATGTATTTATTGACTGAAAGGCAGGGTATTTTCAGCCACTGATGTTCTGCATCAAAACATTGTGTCTGCAGCTCCAGCTGTCTCCAAAATTGACCAGATCAGGAGAAGCAAAGAACTACATCCCCACTATTTAGAGTAAAAGAGTAACACAAAGGAAAAAAATATAGCAGAAGTGGAATTAACCTTTCTCGTGTGTTAAGGAAGAATGATAGAAATGCTTTTATCTGCTTAGCAGTGGTGCCAGTTAAAAGTATGCCAGTCCCACAGAAGGAGTTAGAGGCCTTTGAGTAGATAAATAATATATTTGAAAAAAAGGATGGTAGGATAATGGAGAATCTGCCAAAATTGTGTTTGAAGCAAAATTCTCTGTTAAGGTTAAATTTAATGAGATATCGGGAGTCATCATCAGCCATTAGCCACAAAGACAGTGATGAATATTAAACTAATTATACAGGGCATTTTACACATCTCAAAACAATGCTCCCTATCCATGTATTTTCCAGCCTGCGGATGCTTTTGTCTCCAGTGCTACTCAATTATTGGACAAAATATTGAAGAATGCCCTTTCCCTTTTAATTTTGAAGTCTGTTTATGTTTACCACTCAAACAAGTAATTTTCCTCAGAATTTACTTGCGGGTTTATAGAAATTTTCTGAGCAGTAGCTGGTAAAAAAAATTACAATCATTAGTTTAGATCAAGTACTTCTCTGCAGTGTTTGCTTCTTTAAACATCATTGATGACTCCAATGGTTTACATCACTGTTTTTTGCATTTGAACTTTCAAGTCTTGGGCAAAATTGACTTTTCCCATTTTATATTGGAAATTCATCTCATATAGCTTTGTCAGTGTTAAAAACATGAGCTTTTCTTATGTTCAGCAAGTAGATGAAAGTAAATTCAGCTTCATCACAGAATACTTTTTCTGCTTCAGATCACTGTGCATACAAACCAGAAGAAAAGGATGAAGCACAGAGAACATGTTTGTGAAGACTGTCCCTGCCTCTTTGACTGAGGAAATAAATTTATTTATCCTTCAGAGGTTTCCACATTTCGGTGATACTCTGGGATGCAAAAATGTTCTTATATATTCATGTTACAACAAAGATCAGAATGAGTGGGTTTTAATTTCTGTCAGATTGGGAGACTTTGACTGTTTCACACGACCAATGCATCAGTTTGAGACTGCATTACTGCTCTACAACATGGATTAGCCTAGCCAAGAAATCATCTAGGAGACTGCAGTTTGTATAAAACACAAAACTCTTCTTTTTTTTTTTTTTTAATGGGATTCATCAATCTATTGTGGGTTAGCTCTCTGGACTCTTTCACCTTATAAGAGCAACAAAATACTCACAGATTTGGCTTGATGTTTATCTGAAAAACAGAAAATCCATTCTGGACACCTTGGGAATCCCCAAATGTGTATAACAATTTGGATCAGATATTTGTTGCAGATTTAATGTAATAGAGGCCCTTTAACTGTGATGTTAAAATATTGATTTACATTATGGACTGCAGCTGTTTCAGAAACCATACTCCCTGAGGCCAATTAGACCAACTGGCCCACGCATCAGCAATAAACCAGACCTTTATTGTTTGGAAAAATCTCACCCGGTTTTCTTTTTCTTGTTCCTCTGTCTGCTTTTAAAAAGTGGTCTTATACTGAGCACTACAGCTCTCTGAGTTTTCCAGAGCAATCTGCTAATAGGATGAGGCTTCCTGCAAGGAGACAATCCTTGGTTCAAGAGTAATCGTTTTCCTAAACCCTGCAAAAATTTCTTAGGCCACAGTAGTTTGTCAGAGAGAAGACAGCAGAAGTTTTTGCTAAAATTCCGTTGAATGTTCATCATCAAACAGCTGCCATGTGCCAGGAACACAGAGAGATGAAGTCTATGATATGTTAGCTACAGCTCCTCATCCTAGAGTATGTCCAAGGCATCAGCCTCAGGGAAAACCTGGGACAGCCATACTCTTCTCTTCCTCATACAGGATTTATTAGGAAAGTCTGAGAAATAACATTCTGTAGCCTAGCAGCCAGGATGCTTTCCCCAAATAAAGAGCTCCTGGCTGTTTGTGAATGAACACAATTACTGAATGTAAAAATATTTGGTTTTAAACACACTCAGGTCTTCCGCCTCTCATACACAAAAGAAACATTATGTGCTAGGGATGACAATATGCAGGTGTTCCAGGAGCTCCCAGAAGCATAAGCTCCTGTCTTAGGGGAGAGAAGTGAAGAGATAAGTGTGTCAAAGAGAAATCCAGGGGGTTTCTAAGGCTCTTGGCCACCCCTCTTCCACTATTGTAATGCTGATCATTGTAAGTGGCACAGCTGACAGGCTTTGTGACTAAGGCTGATTTAATCTTCCAACTACTTGGCAGCAACCATATTACAAGTAGATGCTGTCAGAAGTATGTGAGCCACTAGCACCAGTGCCCGTGTGAGTGTTATACAGACATCTGAAAGCAAATCGGGGAAAAAACCAACCAACCCAACCAACAATAATTTCTGTTTACACTCCTCTTCTCTCTTCACATGAATAGTAGACAACAGCATTTTCCTCAGTGATTTAGCAGTGGGTTTCCACTTGGAGAGTCACGCATAGGGCTGTTCTCAGGTGTCAGGGAACCTACAATAGCCATAGCAGGGAGTCCAGTGTTTAATTGCTCTGTTTCTGGCACAGAGTATATTGCAATATTCCCACCTCCCTTCTGCCTTGAGACAAGGCAGGGGCAAGTTAGCCCCTGCCACATGGTGGCAAGAAGGCATGACAAAAGCTGCCTTCTACTAAGTTAAGCCAGATTCAAGTACCTAGCAGAGGCATGAATTTATACCTTGGAGTATGTTTGGTGAAGCTCTGACCTACTGAATCAGGTCTTACCTAGAAGCAGCATTTTATTTACCTGACAGGAATTCAGTTAAAGACTTTTTTTTGTTTACTATTATTACTACAAGGCTAAGTGTTTACTACTAATCCATCATTTTTATTTGCCAGGCTGGTTCCTGAGCAGGGAAACAAGCACCTCAAAAACTCTAAACTAGAGCATCAGAACAAAGCAGGCGCTCAACATATGGGAATCTAATTCAGGACTCTATTTCTTGGAGTATTGGTGTTGAAGTAAAACTCTTTGATCCCTTACTTCCACAGCACGTGAGCTGCAACAGACTAAGCAGACAGCAGATGTACTTACTAATTACTACTAATTGCTGCTGTCTAGACACCATGTGAAGTCTAAACTACCAGCCTTGTTTACAAACCAGCAAATACCTGTATACTCTTCTCATGTTATTCTGGATCACTGCATGCGAAGTTCACCAGTGCTGAGCTTGCATACGTCAATGCCAATAAGAACAACGGTGCATCATCTTTGCAGCAGCCTGGGCAATTGCATAAAGTGAAGAGAACTGGAGAGCTGAGCCCTCTGTTGCTAACAACATTCATTTTCCTTCATCAAATCCTTACTGTGTTTTTATCAGTGTGTACCACAGGACGGAGCAATTTTCTGCATTAAATTCTCAGTCAAAGATCCACAAGTGAGAAATTCTCACAAAGGCTTCCAGCAGGCAAAAACCTCACATGGATTTTGTGGCACAAAACATTTTATTCAGCATCTTTAAAAAGCAGATCATTCAGTTTTGTTTGGTTTCATTTAAACTGATACCAGCTTAAGGAGTAAATGTCAGCACCCGCCACCATCATCATCCTGTTGGAAAAGCACCTCCTTGTGATTGCTTTCACAAAAGATACAATGTAGCGCAGACTTCCACAAAGTTGACATGTTTTTGCCGTGCCTTTCTGAAAATAGTCTGCAATTGTTTTAAAGTCATGAGATTGTATTCATTCCACCTTTCCCCATCCCTCCTGCAGAGACCAATACACAGGCTCAAGCATCAAGGATCAGCAATATCAAACACTTTATGTAGGGTGTCAGCCATCTTATCTCTGCCATGTGTTGGTGCATCTACCACTGTTCTGCCTCATGATGTTTTCTCCCTTCTTAGCTGTCATGAAAGCTAAATGCAGTATTTCATGCCTCAGATGGACAACATTTTAAAATATATATTAATAGTACCTGCACAGGAATTTTCTACCTGCATCACACCAGTCTTGCACAAGAAAACCTCCCAAATGAGACTGCACAGCAGAGAAAGTTAAAGTGAATAATGGAAATAGCAACTTAAATATAATAACATGGAGGTACATGGATATGAAGGAAGTAGAAAAGAGTTTTAGAAGCAGAAAAAAAACTATATCCAGAGCGGTCAAATTAATGCACTGTTCTTTACATGGAAGTAGAGACTTTTTGCAAAATTTTACTTACCTAAATGAGAGAAGAGCTATCATCAAGAAATGGTACCAGATGCTAAAGGGAGCCTGCATTTAAACCGGAATTATTAAAACCAAGGTCTTTCTTAAAGTGTTAGACTGCAGAGGCTAACAGATAGAGTAGATAAGTAGAACAGATAGAGATAGTAAGGTCTGGAAAAAGGTATGTAACATTACTGTCTGAACATAGTTATGAACTGATTTACCTGACCCAAGGGTGGAGTTACCCAACTCATTGCTGGCTGAGCCAAACCATTGCCAGCAGCTAGCCAGGCATGCACGGATAAACCCTGCCTTGGGAAATGGTGCAAACTGAGCAGTAAGGTTGCAGGTAGCTGCTTTTCAAATTTCCCAGGAGAACAAGGAGAAGTAGCAAACTGGTGTAACCAGTGACAGTCTCCTCTGTCAGTACCCCTCAGCCAAAATATCCTCGTTGCATAGCATGTCTGTGTTAGTTAGCCTTGCCTTGTCCCAGCATATCTGGCAGCCCCCTGGGCTCAGGCCGTGGCTGGAGGCAGGATCTGCATCCCAGATTGGCACACATGGCATCTGCATCCAAACATGCAGAGGGGGAGAGGAGGTGTCCAAGGCATCACTTACCTACATATGCTTTTTTTCCGTACTGCCACACCTTCAACAACTCTTGGGGTTTTTTTCCCTCTTAACTGCAGTACAATAACTGTGAAACATCAGTGTTACTTTTCTTGACTTTCCTGACTAACTCAGCATTTGGAGGTTTGGAACTTACTTGAATTAAAAAGAATAATTGGTGAAAGGACACAGGATTTTTTGGGCACTAAAAAAATCCCTCTATTTACATGAATAAACAAAGTCATGTTTTGCAGGACACACAGGGGACCCAACATCCAGGAACAGCTTTCCAGTGGATGGCCTTCTGCCTCCTTCAGAGAAATCTGACCCTAAAGTACTGTGTTATTTAGTGCCAAGCTGGTGTTTTTCAAGAAGCCTTGAAAAATTTTCCCTGTCTTTGAAACTCTGTACATTTTTCACTCCTTCTCTCTTCTTCAAAGTCCCTTGTCCAATCCTTTCTGCCCACACCATCTGAATTTGTGAACAGCTTTTTATTCACCTTTTGTTTTGGCTGAAATTACATATTTTATTCTTTCTTACAGCTCCCTGAAACACAGTACAGAAAAAGAAACTTAGCAGTTTTTAATATATTCAATCTACTCAGTTATTCTCAAAGCCCTTCTACTTCAGACCAAAGTGCATCTTCTGTTGTATTTCGAAGCCTCAGCCCACATTTCCTTAAAAACAACTGAAGAAAGAAAAAAAAATAAAAGAAGAACGTGGGTTGATGTTCAAGTTCACACAGTCCCTCTGTCCACAGCTGGCCTCTCTCCAGCTCTCACAAGTCCCAAGACACATCTCTTATTCTTGATGTTTCCACTGATGCCAGGTGGCTGTTCTTCTGTGTGTCTGCCTGGGACAACTGGGCTTTGTAATACACAATTATGTGCCTCCAAAGCAAAAACTTTCCTCAGAAGGAATCATAAGGAACATTAGAGAAAAAACCCCATCAACTCACAATCTGTACTTAGGGGCTGAAATTAAAGAGTAGTTCTTTATGAAGGACAGAAAAATGACACTGAATGATGAGAGCCTCACAGAAGGTAAATGAAACATGCCTTGTTAATGCCTGTGTTAGACTGAGTCAGTCAATAACCTGCTTGGAGCAGAAAATACTGGGTGCTGGAGACACTGGGGCTCTGCCACCAACTGTTTTGTTGAACCCACCCAGGGTGGCTGCTGTAGGCATGAGGGAACCCACTCTGTCCTCACTCAGCCTAGATCCAAAGGGTAACAGCTCTTTATATCTCTTCTTGATCTCAGTACACACTAGAGGTCTTCAGAGGTCTCTGCCTCTCTCCATTGTCTTGTGAAATTACGCCTTTATTTCAGGAACCCCCACCAAAGTACCACCAAAGCACATGTCTATCTGTTAAGGTACCCAATCATCAAGAGAAACTTTTTTGTTTCATAATTAGCCAGAGTTGAACCTAGCCTTTCAATAGTTTATTGACACATCTGTATTGTAGCTTGACTCCCTCTGAAAAAACGCAGTTTACAATCCCAAGCCATTTTCTTCTCCAGTCCCAGAAAACCAAATACAGGTTTTGCCCTACTGTGGCTCCTGTACGTGAGTCTGGTGTCACCCAAAGACCAAGGAGCTTATCACTGCTTTTGTCATTACTACACAGCCCCAGGCCATGCCCACTGCACTTGTTCACAGCCAGTATGAGCAGCAGCCAAGGTAGGCTGCTGCGTGAAAGGTGGGATGGAGCACGCAGCTTTATTTATCCTGACTTCCTCTTGGAACATCAGGCATTTCAGTGGAAGACCCCATCGTCAGCACAGTGCGGGACAGTGTGGTGTGCTCCTCACACCCAGGTGCTGTGGGATGCTCATCCCTCTGCTCTTGGGACTGTGGGCAGCATCTGCGCTTAGGATGGACCTGACTCCTGGGACCAGCAGATGCCAGTGTTTATAAAGGAACTTTTTCTGTTTTCCAGAAACAAGCTTTCAGAAGACTATAGCTAATGTTTAAGTGGTGACTTTTTACCCAGGGAAAACTGAAGTGCTTTGCACTCTATGTAAGAGAAGAATAGACTGGCACCACAACAATGTGCAGGCAGGATGCAGTTAGTGCCTAAGTCCCATCTTCAGCCATCTTCCTGGTGCAGCTGTTCCAGAAGGAGTGACTGTGTTTTTACAGACATGCTGGCTACCCAAATGTCAGCCAAGTTTACCTGCCACATGAACCACTCTGTGGACGGGAGGAGAAAGCCACCAGAGAGGCAGAGCTCTTGACTCAGGGAAGATGTTGAGCCTGGGTCAGCACAGACCAGGGTGAAGAAATGAGAGTCTCCCTGATGCCATGGAGATGTTGAAATAATAGGTCCTGGGCTGCACGAGTGCAACCAGGTGCACACAAATCGATTCCATCCCAGATGTTCACTGCAAGAGAATGCATTAATGGGAAATATCCTAGCCCTTATTTTTATTTTGGCCCTTGTGAGATGCTCTGGATATCCATGCAAAATGCTGAGCTCATATAGTCCAGGGAACATAAGGAGGAGCACAGCACAGACCCACAAAATTATATAGTTGTGGGTGCTCTCCCCACCATGATGTTAGCCAGATGGCCTAGATGTAGCCTAGTGTAGATACAGAGATTAGAGAAAGCAGTAAATCAAGATGTGCTATAGCTAACCCCAGACATACAGAAATCATGAGTCATGCCCAGAATAACCCAGAGATCAGCTTTAAAACTGTGGGGTTTAAAAAGCATATGATGGATGTTGTACTGCTTTTATTTTCCTGCCATTTTTTAACATTTCACATGCACTTTGATTGGATTCCAAGTAACCATATGGGTTAAAACTGTGATTTTTGTTTTAAAAGCTAGATCTGTAAGGTCCCTATAGTAACTCGACTGATGGGGCTGAGACTTTTACCAACAAAAGCAGTATTAGCAGGGGAAACTTCAGGACAATTGCAGAGGCTGGTAGCATTGGAATGCCCCCAAGCTCACACTTAATGGAGACTACGACAGTAACAGCGTCACTGACTTGAAGTCAGAGTAAATATCCATGGAGAAGTCGCTGTGTTACAGTTATCTCCCTGCAGCACAGCATCATCTAACATGTCAACAACTTGAAAAGAATCTTTCTCCTCCAGGCAGCCTTTACCCCTTTATCTCAAAATAGGGCTGGATGTTCCTGTGTCCCTGGCTTTTTAAGAAACACCAGCCTGGACTTTTTAACCTCCCTGTCTCAATTCTCCTGATAGTTTCAGTGACATAAATAAATCACATGCTTTTAACTCATGGCTCCACTGCTTGTTTTTTTTTTTGTGTCAGTTCTATAGCTAAGCTATTGCTAAGAAAGCCGAAACTTAAATAAATATCCATCTAGTCACTATATTCACTATTGCTGCTCCACTGATGAAATCTGAATACAAGTAGAAGCTGGACAACTCTTGAATTGTTGTGGCACCACTACACTGAAATTACATACAGCAACTGATTTGCCTTGGGCTACCATAAAGTGACTGGCATCCCGGCCACTTGTGGTCTAGCATAATGGGGCTTCAGGTTTAGCCACTCCAACCAAACAAGTCCCTTTTTAAAATTTCACATTTTTAAACAAAGTCCATCTCTCCCAGGCTCTGTGAAAAGTAGCAATCCTGGAGGTCCTCATTTTCTGTTTTCTTTTAAAAGTTGGGACATACCCCTGTATTTCCACCCTGACCACCTCTGCTTTCCTTGCATTTACTTTGCAGTGCTGCCTCGTCTGTCGGTCCCAGGGAAACTTCCTCTGCTAACGCTCCCGGGAACAGAAGAGATTTGTAGCCAAACTGGTAGTAAGGCTGCGGTTGCACGCATGTTTGCAAAGTTTGTTTTGTAAAGATTTAATCTGAGGCAAAGCAACTGGATGGAAGTTTCTGCTACTCCCAGCTGTGCATAGATGCTTTGTCTGAAGTCTCCTTATCTTTGCCTGAAAATCCTGGCTCATATGACTTTGCATTCTGAACTAACATGATATACATAAGGTGAATAATAAAAAGAAGAAGAAATGTTCAAAAATTTCTCAAACTTTTAAAATATTTCAGACTCCGTAAATCTCTGTAAATATGCAGCCAGAAAAGACCTCTGTGGGGCTAAAAGAGAAAAGAGCTCATTCTGTCACGCCCTCCTCCCCACCAGCTTGCCCTGTAGGAGAGGACCTCTGTCCACATCTGGCAGAGAGAAAGACACAGCTTAAAGGAACCAGAAGCCAGACCCAAAGCTTGTTTATTTTTCAGAAGCTGCTGAGCTGGGTCAGGATGCTCTTTTAACAAAGCAAAAGCTGGAGGTACATCAGGAGCAGTGGGAAGTTTACAGCAGCCTCTGTTAGAAACCTGGGCCACCAGCAGATGTGCACATGTGCCCTTCATTAGTGGTTCCCCTGTCTGGGGAAAAGCTCCTTGCCTTGAGGCCCAGAAAAAAAAAAAAAAGAAAAGAAAAAAACCAACCAACCAACCAAAAATAAAATATATTTAGAAATCTTCAGAGGACTTAACAGAGAAAGGGTTTGGTGCTACAGGGAGTTTTAAGAAAGAAATTAAATAGTTGGAGAAAAAAAGACACTGGTGAAGTAAGTGAGCCAGGCCTTTGTAAATGGAGAATTAACTACCTGGGCAGCAAGTAGTTTAGTTTAGTTTCTTTAAATCTCTGTGTAAGAGCTTGAGCTAGTCTTCTTTTAGTGATATGTCAAATTTGATCCTCCCCCTTTCAAATCTGTGATCTGAATCACGACACAGGATTATTAAATCTGTGAAGGTGCAGCTAGTGTGCATGAACTGCAAACAGAGTTTCCAGCTGAGCACTGCTTTGTTCTCTAGCATGTTGTTCTCCATTTTTATACATTGTGATAGGTAATGATGCAACACTCCAGTCTTCCCATTAAATTTCGATTAGCTTTTTTTTTCACACTCAAAACTTTTTCTTGCTTATTTAAGTAAGACTTCCACTGCCAGCTTGCAATATCTATTAAAGGGACTTCTGCTGCTTTGCAATGTGCTGCAAGCTAAAGGAAGCTGTCAACTTCTTGTTTAGGTCAGGGTCTGCTCAGAAAACAACTTCCTCTCATCTTGAATTTGATGCATTATGATGGTTCTTTCCACTGCTGCATTTGCAAGGCTGTTTTAACCTCTCATGCAGGAGCACTGGTTATGTGTAAACATCCATCTGTATGCTTTCCCAGAACTGAGTGGCATGGAATATCATCAATTAAGAGAGAGTAAGATCATGGTGGATTTCAGACATGTAACTCTCTTTCTCATGTAGCACTCCCTCTATTTCCAGAGATTTCTCCCTTTGTCTGTGAACCACATCCTGCTGTTTTGCAATTGCATAATTCCTTTGACCTCAGCCTTATTGTAAAATAGAGTCCAATTTCATATTTCATATTTTTCATGGAAAAATCTCCCAAACAATAGCATGCATTTAAATACCTCTCTCGGTTTATCTCTCCTCCTAGGTATGTGCTCATTACGTACTTATTACAATATCTGGGCATTTTTATTGGCTGTACATTTATAGGAAGTTCTAGTTATACTTGTATTCTGGCCTTCCTTGGCTGTCCCACAGCTGAGGCACAATGCAGCTTTGCCTACAAACAGCCCACACTGCTGCATTTGTCATCTGAGCTCCCAAAATAATATTTTTTATAAGATGGAAAAAAGAGAACAAAAACAGGTTCACCAATCCTTCAGGCCAAAGGTTGGGTCCCTGTTTTTTTCCTATTGCAATGGCATCCTCAGTTTGCTTGGAGGGTGCAGGCATTACTGCAACATAAACACTAAGTGATGATAAGGATACAATAGGAGAACAGAAAACCAACCACACATCGTAAGTTCTTCCCTCTGCAACAAATATTCTTGAAACACCGTGAGAAAGACATTTTCCCACTGAAAGATTCCACAGGAAATAAGAAAAACCATCAGCATTTTGACATGGTGGTCTAATTGAACTCTTTTCTCTTTGTATGGGAGTTTAATGAGTATTAAAACAATTTGTTAGTTTTGTTAGTCTGCTACAGATGACACCAAGGACCTTCGTGACCAGCCCTCGGAGCAAATGCTTGCAAATGTTAAGGCAGCACAAGTGGTGTTACTTAAATGAAGGCACTTTAAAAAGTCTCCTTAAACCACCCAACCTTCCAAACCCACACTCCAGGGATTACCTTGAATTCATTATACATGTTTTTATTTTCTTCCTTGTATGGATTTCTGTGAACACTAAGAGGTCTCACATCCATTCCCACTAACTCCAGACTCTGACTGGCCATGTGTACACTGGCAATCAGACACAATATTGCAGATTGGCTCTCAGTCCCTGAAAGCTCAGGAGAGTAGACAGAGAGAGTAGGGTCTTATTTTCAGAACTGTGGAGCCCTTAGGCTTTGGCCACACTGCCCAGTGTCCTGTTGTAGGTCATGGTACTTCTGGATAACACTAGTTACCCTAAAATGCTTGCAGCACAGGCATCTGTCCACTGACAACTTCTGTGCAGCTAGTGGAGGAATGCTGTATTTCTTTTTATGGGCAAATAAAAAAATACAGGAGGACTGGAAAGCAGACAGGTAGCCCCATCACTTAGAAACCAGCATTAACACAAACCTCAGATGAAGTGAAAAATGCACAGTCAAAATATAGACAACAGTTACAAAAGGTTTAAAGATCAGTAAGAAGAAATAAAACCATAATTACATGTATCTATAGTCCGTATCAGCTTCTGGAGACCTCAACCCTCTGCCTATGAAGCACTTAACTGAATCTAGAACTTATTTTTTTGCACACTCTTCTTCTCTGTGCCTTTAAAGATACAAATCAGATACAGGGAACATTTAACTGTTATACAGACTGGTGTTGTATTCTTCTTCAAATCTGTCCTTCCTATCCCTGAATGATCCATATTCCACTAAAGGTATTAATTTTAACCTTTTGCTTCTGGCTAAAAACCTTTCTTTATCCATGAAGATTATTCAAAAACCTTGGGCACCTCTAGGGAAAGCCATCTCCTGCCCAAATGATGGCCTTCTGATTCAGAGGGAAACTGTGAAGCACAAAGGAGATCTCTGGGCACTGTCTCTGGAAAACATTTGCATTAAAAATAACTTTTTGCCACCTTCTTTTTTAACTCAGATGATTTCCACAGTGGTGTTAATGTCCTCAGCCACCCAAACATGAATCGGGAGCTGCTTGATACAGCCCTGAAGCCTGGAGAAAAGCCCACAGGTGTGGCCTCTGGATGCAAATGATAGAAACAGCACTGCTTGAAGGATCGAGCTTTGCAAATCACTGTTGCTCTTGGCAGAGAGCCCACAGCAGTGCTCTGACACTTCAAGTTAGTTTCTTTGTGTCCCCTGCTCTTGGAAATGAGGGCACTGGGACATTATGCTTTTCCCAGCAGAGACCTCAATGCCGTGGGTGGTGTGCATGAAGCTCAGTCCTGCAGTGAAATTTCTGTGTGGCCTCTTCATACTGACATTGTATGATGTTCTAGTATTTATTCAGCAGAAGTATTGATACTTAAGGCAAGGTGTTGATAGAAATAGTTTTGGTTAAAGGTAGAGGATGTCTTTAGCCAAGCTGTTTATCATTTTAGAGTCCCGCTGTTTAATCAATAAGATTTTATTAACAGAACAAACCTTCAGCAATTACTGAAGACAGAAGCCAGCTCACATCCAAGCACCATAGCCAAATATGTCAGCAGCAGAACAGTTACAAGCTCCAACATGTGTATCATAATTTATGTCTATGTGCAAAATACTTAGCAAAAAAAATGTTATATTGAAAGCAAAGAGATGGATAGATTTAAGGAAGGATGAAAGTGTGGAGTCAGCAGTTAGGTGGGCTGTTCCCTGACCCTTCCTATGCAGCAGAATATTCACACTCACACAGAAATGGTATGAGTAGCATTGCCTTGCCTTGGATGCACATGGATTTTTGTGGCTGACTTACTTCACTGTCACCCAGTTACAACTTCAGTAAAGCATTAAAGACAACGAACTGCATTTTGAAAACAAGCATAAACTGTGTCGCAAACTAAAACCTCAGAAAACATTGCCAGAAAGGATGTGGTAAACATCTGTCAGCCTTCATCCTTTTAAAAAAATACCCGGGGGAAATACATTTCATTACTGACTATGCATAATTACCGCAAGCTTAACCTTTTCATTGAATAGTTGAGTATCCTTCATATTCTGAACCAGATGAATGGTTTGTGAGAGCTGTTAGGGAGATTGGACTGCTTGTAAATAATCCTGGCATCCATCTATTCTATTCTCCTCTCTAGAAAAAAGAACTCCATCAATGAAAGAAGATCACTCCAGAGGGACAAGTTTCAGAGCAGTGGTTTATGTAGTCACAGTTGTTCTGGGGATGTTGAATCATGCAAGAAAAAAATTAGTTGCTAAAGACTAAGAGTTACGCCTTATATTTATTTCAGAATATTGTGGGGCAACCTCGTTTTTTCTATCTTCCAATATGACTCACTGCATTAAATTAAAAAAAAAAAAAAGGAAAAGCCATTAAATCAGTAATTAAGTATTATTTCACGGACACTATTAAGCATACCTACAAAAAAGGATTAAGGTTGTTTGGGTTTCTATTAAACATTATATAAACTGAAAATTTTCTGTCTATCTAAAGCATTATTGTTTGAATTGTAATATTCCCATAATATAATTTACCTGAATTTATATATATATATATATATACTCTCCATCTTGCCAAAACATTGTCTTTGAAAACTGAATGAGGCTATATGCCAAGAGGACAGAGGTACATATAACTATATGTTTGCAAATCTCAGAAGGGTAGCTGTGTCTTGGCAACCCTATTTGCTTTGTAGCCAGCCTATTTCTAAAAATCTCCTGCGCTACTGCCAGATGAAGTGGTCATTAGTGAGAAGCAGGAGAGGAAGCCATTGCCCAGCACCTAAGCTAGAGTTTGTATTTTGTGTAATTTAGGTTAGGATTTTCAGTACCTCAGAGAAACACATTTTGCAGTTTTAGAGCAAGGGAAAAAAGAAGTGACATTATGACCTAGCTAATATTTTTACAGTTAACTGAGGTACCTAGGGTAGATGCTTCTTCAACTGAGATTGTCCAACTGTGATTGGTATAGAGAGGAGCCCTACTCAGAAGCTTGTTGACCAGCTCTTGAAACAGGAGTGTGTGCATACATGTGTATGTGTGCATGTGTCCCTCCAAACGGCTGCCCTCAGCAAAGTGCCTGCTGTGGCAGGGCACACATTCAGCCATGAGTTATCAGGGTCTTCCCTGCCGCAACAGGGTTCAGAATTACATGAAGAGAAATATTGGATTTATATTTATGTACTTGGTAGTTCCTAAGAGTCTGCAGAAGGTTGCAGAAGTAGTTTACAGATCTGTATTTATTCCTCGACAAGACTAAAATGCTAGGACCTCTTTTCACACCACATGGAGCTTCACAGCCCTGATGTACAGTTGCAAATTGCATGAGGTCAAAGAGTCTTGAGACAAAAATTTTCCCAAATGACTGGATGCATATTGCAAGTAGCCAAAGTCTTTTACTTCAGTCTTGCTCTTAGAAACTGCAGCATGATGAAAGAGGAGCCTTGTTTCTCCAGTCAGACATCCTGGCCTAACCTGTTTGTCATTTCAGTGAAATCACGGCCAGAAGTACAAGATCTGATTCTTCTCAAAATCAGCAATCAAAATCTAATCATTAGGTTGCATCTGTCTGTGCTGTTCCCCATAAGCATTTGACTAACAGATGATGGCTCAAGGAGAATTAGAAGCGGCTGGATGCTGTGCCCAGCCAGTTAGCCAAAATATTACAACTAGAAGTAGGAGCTAGAATAGATATGGTAGAAAGCTTCTATGGTTTTGCTTTTGCAAGATACTGCTAGAATGTGCTAGATAACTCCACTCTATCAAGTGACCATGTACAGTTGTCATGCAACAGGACAATTGCTGTTTTATTACCTATTCACTATATTTTCATAAAACCTCCTTGTACTTTCTACAAAATAAGTAGGAGGATAA
The DNA here is from genome assembly GCA_013399195.1 of Dicrurus megarhynchus. NCBI lineage: Eukaryota > Metazoa > Chordata > Aves > Passeriformes > Dicruridae > Dicrurus > Dicrurus megarhynchus. The sequence continues at coordinate 327,219 of VXAD01006005.1, forward strand.
CGCATATCCTGTGCTAACAATTTAATTATTGTGTTTAGGAGTTTTGTTTGGTTGGTTGGTTGGTTTAGTTTGGTTTGGTTTTTGTTCTGCAAAAGCAGTATGCCTCCATGTTTCTAAGTCTCAAAAGCTTCCCTTCTTCCTGGAAAACTGTCCACTGGAGACCTGAGCAGCAACTTTCCTGAATAAAAACCTGTCTGTGGCTGGTTTTCCCTGCAAATTCTGCACCTGTGCATCTAGGATCAAGGTCAGTTGTCCATCCCACTCCCTCATATGCTCTCCGTGGTCCCACAGGTAAAGCCACAGGGTACCCTGTGGTGTGTACCTTCTATATCCTCTCCCTTGAGCAAAAGGACACCTTCTGTCAATTGCTGAAATACGGGCCTGTACAGGTGGGGAGTAGGACACATTCTCTCTGAACTGCTGCAACTCGTGAGTCAGTTTATCTGTCAGTTTCTCCACAGCTGTAATGATGGAGGAAGGAATGCTCTCTTCATATTCCCAGAGTTGCCAGCTCACGTCACCCACTGTTGGTGGTGCATCACCTTTCCAAAAAAATGTTGCCAAGGGGTCAGCACATGCTGTTGGTGCACTCTGGATAAATTTCCTCCACAAAGGTCATTGATATAAGAGGTTGTCTGGATCTGTGGGAAGCTGCACATTGTCCGGGTCAAAATATTTCATTTCTCTCTCATATTTCATTTCTTTCAAGTACTGAATACCTTTCTCTATTGCAGTACATTTGCCTGAGTTACACAAAATATCATGCTAATAGGAATACCTTTCCCTCACACTTGATAAGAGTCTGCTCCAGAGACTAAGGGCTTGTGTCTTTTTTCCCTTTTCTTTGTCTATGCCTGGTTCCTTAGCAAGTGATCCCAGCTGCCTGGCTTTTTTATCCTCTAACTCCACATTGTCCCAGCACTGGAGCAGGCACGCAGTAAGATGCTTATATGGATGATGGCTGAAATATTTTCTTGGTTCCTGTAGCTCACTCAGAGATAGGGGTTGAGTGGTGGTTGTCTTTTCTGTCTCCTCTTCCAGTTCCAGAGATAGCCTTGATGATGGCCCTGAAAATCACCCTTGTGATGGTTCTGCTTCTTCATCCTCTTTGCTCTCCCTGTCCTTCTTGACTGTTTTTGCTAAAGCTTTTTTACCAGGTGACTTTCATGTACTTTTCTTCTGCTTCTCTGCAGGGGCCACTGACAGGGGCACCTGTGGGTTCTGTTTCAGCAGTTTCAATGGCAGTGCCTGTTGCTGGCGTTGGAGCAGCCTCAGTGTCTGTCACAGTGGTGGGAGCAGCTGCAGGGCCTGTTGTCATCTCACTGCCAGATTCAAAGGCCCTCCTGAGGCCACTGAGCAGTGTAGAACATGGTTCAATAGGCCTGGCCAGTTCCCAACACTTTGCAGTGGTTTGGGTCCTCTCTGGAGTGCCAGCACACTTTTAAAATAAATATTTCACTAGTTTTTCTGGATTCTGCATTTGTTTGTGGATGAGGTGGAAACACATTGGAGGTGTCCACTGTCCCAGGTACTTGCTCAACAATCCCACACCCCTCGTCACTCCAAACTGTGCAACCTTTGGGCAGATCTCTGGGTAATATTCTGAATTAATTGTCTGACTTTAAACAAGACCTGAACCGTATGCAATAACTTGCTGGCTCCTAACAAAAGGACTAGGCTGGTTTCAAGGTTAGTCAAAGGATATTCAAAATCCTTAAAATTCTCAACTGCTGTAATCAGCCTGGAGGACAAGGAAAGAAAAAATAAAGAAAAAAGACAGGAAGGTATCTCCATCACAGTTTGTTCCTCTGAGAAGAAAAAAACAAAGATGTGATTACTAATCATTCCCAGTAGATGACTCCCAAAATATAGAGGTGCTTGTGATACTGAATACAGACACAAGATTGGTGTCCTGAACAGAGTCATGGTCCCATCATAAGCCCATTTTAGGAAATACCACAGAGAACACAAACTGCAAGTAAGGTATTACTGGTATAAGAGAGACAAAACAAATATGAGAGCAAATATGTCTGCATTGTAACTCACAACTGCTAAACCAATACAATGAATGTTTATAACAATTTTCTTTTAACACACTCTGGTTAGATCTGTTGTTATCTCAACTCGTGTTCAATATTGGGCATCAAAAAGGATTGTTGTGGTTTAATCCCAGCTGGAAAAGAAAGCACCACACAGCCACTCGCTCAAACCCTCTCTCTACTCACCTCTCACCCCAGCGGAAGGGAAGGAGAATCAAAGTAAAACTTGTAGGTCGAGATAACAACAGTTTAATGATGAAAAATAAAGTAACATACAATACTAATGGTGAATTATAATAATAATGACAATAAAAAGGAGACAAAGAAGTGGTGCACAATGCAATGGCTCACCACCTGTGGACCAATGCCAAGCTCCCCTATCCTGAACCCAGACAGAGCCCCTTCCCCATAAACCCCCTCAGTTTATATACTGGCATGACATTCTGTGCTGTGGAACATCCCTTTGAGTGGTTCGGGTCACCTGTCCCAGCTGTGCTCTCTCAAAGGTTTTTTTGCATCCTGCCTCACTGGCAGAGCATGAGAGAAGGAAAGCGTCCTTGACTCAGGATAAACACAACCTGGCAAAAACCAAAACATCAGAGTGTTATCAACACTGTTCCCATTCTGAATACAAAACACGGCAGTGTAACAGCTGCTGAGCAGAAATTAACTCTAGGCTAGCTGAAAACAGGACAAGGAGATAGGAGTGAGTTCAGAATGGCATGGCCTTGTGCTAGTGCAAACTGTTATCCCAGAGGTAACAGTGCCTGGACATCACAGCTCCACTGCACTCCTGGCACTGGAAGGCTGCAGTTGCATGTGTAGCTGCTTTAGATCACATTAATTGCAATTTTTCCCAGTGGAAATTGCAAAACAGAAGGAAGAAAGCCTCCTGGGGGCTTCATTTATGTGTGAGCCAGGTCAGCTTACAAGAATATGAAAGGAAATTCTTCTTGCCAGGACTCCATGAACAGAGCCATTGGGGTTTCCTGTTAAATATTTGCTTGCTAGCCATGAAGCACACTCCATACAGTATTTATGGAACATTAAGAATTTGTACTCCTTCTCAATACTCCTTCCACTATCTCCTGTCACTTGAAGACCTTTTGAGAGTTACTCCAACCTGTCTGTGTCAGGAGTTGGCTATAGGACAATGGGTGAGCCTGTAACAACTGTGGTCCATGCTGAAGTTAAATTACTTAAATATTCATTTCAGGCAGCTTACCAGGAATCAAGAGACTCAGTTTTAATTGCATTCTGCCTGAAATTTATTATCAGTTGTCACCTCAGATAGTCTTTTTAATGTGTGGCTCCAAAGTAATCATACTCTGCACACCCACTGCAAGAGCAAAATTTATTTCTCAAGTATATAATGAAGATATTTCACAACCTGAAAACTTGCATGTCAAAGAAACTGACAAAATCTGTTGTACTTTCTCCTCACAGCCTCACGACTGCTGATTTTTATCTCCTTTTATGCTTTAAGCTGTTTAAAATTGGTGATCAAACAGCTCCTGATAAATAAAAATTAATATGAATTCTTTTTCAGACAAGACTTCTTCCTGTGCCAAGGATCACAGCAATGAGCAACATGGTAATATTGCATGTCCACACAGGCTTCTCTCACTGGCTGCCTTTGGTCTGTGCTAGTTGTACGCAGAATTAAAGAGAGATTAGTACAAAGCAGAGAACTTGAAAGCAAGCCTTAACACAGATTTGCTTGGCTGATTGCTTTTTGCCTATCACACCCTTTACGTGGGGTTATGCTGTCAGATTTGATACCTGTTGGACTGTGTCTGAAGATGCCTCTGGCTCTCCCAGCATAATGAGGCATGGAGAGCTGGGCTGGCAGCCCCTTCAGAGCCAGCCCTGGCTATCTCCTCTCAAGGTGGCCAAGAAAGGTGCCGCAGCAATGTTGCTGCTGTGTTATTCCACCTCAAAAATCTCAGGGTTACCCTTTAGCGCTTCCCCTCCACAATCCCAGCAGGATGCAATGAACCCAAGAAGCAAAAATCTTCCCTCTCCCACAGCAGTGTGCAGTGGTCCCTGCAAGGGCACTGTGCCAGGCCACCAATTGTGCTGTGCTTAATCCTAGTTATATTTACAGCATTTCTTGTAATTGTCAAAGATTCATTGGATGTTTAACCTTGATTGTGGCAGTTTGATGATGTTTCTTCAAAAGCTGCACTACAAGGGCTGAGGTAAATAAATTTTTTGCATCACATGGTAATGAAAACTTCTGCCATACCACCTCAGCCAACTTGCACACTAACATATTGGTCATTTTTTAAATAAAACTAAAAACGTTCAGTGGAATTGCCTGTGCTTTTATTTTCAGCACAATAGGAACCTAACCTTCATGTAGGAAATCACAAGGAGAAAATAAAATATGTCACAAATACAAACACCTTGGCACCTTTCCACTGTTCAACACAATTTACAAAATACTTTGAGTGAATAAAGCATTAGTTTGTGAAACATCAGCTAATTTTGTTCTCAGATTAACAATTAAACAGGAACCACCTCTGATTCACTGTAGACAAGCAGTAACTTAAACAAATTTTATAGTTAAGGCTTATTTAGACTTTGTTGCCCGATCAGTCTGAGGTGTTCTACATAAAAATGTGTTTTGCAAACTATGGCAAGTAGCAGTCTCAATAGGCAGATATTTCTGAACAGCACAGAACCCAAGCAGGGACATCTGTCCATCTTCCAAAATCACATTTATTTCAGCATTACTCAGGTGGGAATTACCAGTTTCTTTCCCCCCTCTGAGTGCCCAGTAAAATGATTCATGACCTGCAGAAATTGAATACAAGTCCGCTGCCCTAGAATGAATGAAAGAATTTCAGTGCCATAGGTGTTTCTGAGCACAAGTCTTCCACTTGCAACCAAATAAGCAGTTCAGACCTTTCAAAGTTCGTGGTGTCATAGACCATTTAGGGTGTCCTAACACTAGGACATAAATATAACATAAACATAAACATAAACATAACATAAACATTAGGACATCTTTCAAGGTAATCAAACAGGCTTGAAAATACAAAGAGGTAATAATCTTTTCGGTACATAAATACATGTTTCTCAGCAAAGAGTACCCATACGTTTTGTATCAATATGCTGGGATGCACTACTCAGTAATTCCCACTGTAAAAATCTCTCAAGGCCCCGGAGCGAAAGAACAGTTCTATTACACAGAAAAGGAGCAATGCATATGCCTAGTCCCACAGAACCATGGCAGCGACTACTCACACCAAACCAGTTCATAACTAATTATAACCAGAGATGGCAAATTTTGGAACAATGATTGCACTTTACTTCACAGGAAGTTGGGTTCCTGTGAAGGTGTCTGTTGTAGCAGTGCTGGAAGAAGTTCTGCACATCACCACTAACACGGCCTTTGACATCCAGAAATCGACCTATTCCTGCTCACCGTGACAGGTCTTTGGCTTCATTCTGCCCCAGATGCTATTTCTTTTCAGTCAGACACAGAAGCATTTCTTCAGTAAGTGCAACCACTCCAGGAAAGGCCTGTGAGGATTTTCTCTTTGGTTTCAAGCTCCTTTATCAGGCCACTCCTACCAGACTAGTATTGAAGGATCCTAAGGGATCCGTTTGCCTTTGTGATGCTTCCTCAATGAAAGGTTAATGAATGACTGTGCTAAAGAAGACACTCCACAGATAGTGGAAAAGGTAAGCAACACAAAAGTCAAGAAAAAGCAGAACACAAGAATATGTGCTATAGAAAAGGGGGCAAAAACCTCAACACCCTTCAAGAGATGTTTTCTACGAATAAGTCCTTCTGAGCTTGTCTCTGAGACAATATGCTAATGAAAGCTCCTCTTGCTTTGCCACACACACATCTCCCTCCTGCAATTCTCCACAGTTCATCCATTAAAGTAGCCACTCTCACTCAAGTCATTCACCCCCTGTATATTTATAGCACTTCTGCTATTAATTCACTCCTTTTGTGGGTGATCTCTTGAGATATGCTTCCCCCTACATCCTGTGATTATTCATGACAGCTAAAAATAGTCAGCTGAGTGGGTCGGCACATCCCTTCCCCCTCTGTGAAACAGATCTAATCTACACAAATACTCTGGTCCTCATTTTCTGAGTGGGGACCTCTTCACTGCTGTAAGAAGACACTTGAAGAGGATATTGCTGAGACTACAGTATTTGATTAAATAAAACTAGTGAGTATTTCTCCAGCTCTCCTGGGGAAGAGAAAGAGAAGGAATAGAGTTTTGTATAAGAAGTACAGGCAGATGCTTTATCTTTGCAGCCTCATGTGACCCACAGCATAGCATTTGTGAGGAAAGCTTCTCAGCTCTCTTATCTCTAACAAGTGGCTACATGGTTATACCTGGAATCATGTCACATTCCACAACGACTATTAAGACACTGTGTCATTTCTTTTCCTTCTGTGCTAGGGAATCATGCCCAATTCTCCACCCTTGTAACAGGAAGAATTCATGCCAAATGAACTATTTTAAGCCACTCTATTTTAAGGTGGCCATACATTAGAGAACCTTAACTGATAGGACAATAACCAAGGTTCAGCAGAAAACTCACCAAACAAGCCTGTAAAAATATCAGCCACTGTCAGCATGACCTTTAGTTAGTGCAGGACAGCAAATACAGATCACAGAAATTCTCCAAAATGAAATCATGTGTGTCTTCAGAGCTTATAGTGGTAGGTAGCTGTCTCACCTCATACACCTGTGGTATCTGTTATTACAGTCCACCTTCTTATCATATGCATATCTCTTGAAGACGGCAAGAATATGCTGAAAATCTTCTTAGAGCAAGAGGCACAAGGTCCATCAGATTCAATTCCAAAACAAGCAACATATCTTTTCATTTCTTCTCTTTAAGTGGCTGAGGGAGACAAAACATCGGCAAAAACCCCCATGTAAATAATTTCAATTGAACAAATTTATACAAAGATCCAGCTCTGTCCAGAACTTAAAAAGAATAATTAGAAATTATTCCCATAGAAAGCTTTTGCTTATGAAGATCTTAAGAAACCACTCTAAGGTAACACACAAATTACTTTCTAGTGATACAATACTTGGTATTTTCAGATTCATCTGAAGGCAACCCACTGACTAAACATAGTGAAAGGAAACCAAGAGAAGAATGCAAAAGGTATGAGATGTATACACAGAAATTCAGTAACATAGCTATTTTCACTGAGACTACAAAATCAACACTTGTAAACATATTAATACAAAGTAGATTTTGAAATCACCAAACAGCACTCAAAAGAATGTAAATTTTTTTTCCAAAGCTTGTCTATAAGCTGTTGTATGCCTACATCATGGATGAGATTTCTTGAAAGAAAATACTCTTTCAATGGTATTTCTACTTGTCCAGAGTCCTTAGAACTCTCCTATGTGTCAAAGGAAGGTATCACAAAGAGCGTCAGACCTTTTCCAGTCTTTCCTACATCTTTCCCTGCTCTTCAAAATCCTGATTCACAGGACATCCAGGTAATGCCACTGACAAAATATTATTTCTGCATAAGTAGGTTTCAAAGCGTTAGGTGCTGAAGTCAGAGAGTGTGGGCCCCAGTCAACAGGAAAATATCTATTAATTTCAGTGTCTTCAGGCTGAAGTTTTGACCAGCAATTCAGAGCTGTAATGCATCATTTCTGGACCATAATCAAATTAATAGCTGGAAATGAGAACGCTTCATTTGCTGTTTCATGAAGCGACTGAGGAAATGAAGTGAAAGTTGTACATTGATTTAAAAGTACAAATCTGAGAGAATTAATTTCTTGTACAAATCTCCAAAGTCTGAAAATAAACAGGAACACTGCAAATTATTTTTCTCCATAGCCACTATCGTGTGTTACTTCTTTGTCTTCCAGCACAAGGACAGCTCTGCCCAGAGGCAGCATGAGACAATGACCTCTAAGAAAAGGAATGGCTATAAACCAGCATTTACAAAGAAAAGGTGATTGATACAGACACGAGGATTAGCCACACAGCCACCGTCCCCTAAGCACGGTGTAAGCGTACATGGGCACATACAGTTTCCATCAGAATTAATAGTGGCAAGGTGCTGTAAATGAAAACAGAATACGGTCATTCATTTACTGATCTCTTTCTTTGTGTCTAGTACTGAGAGTCTGCGCCCTTGTAGCCCGAAATACTGTGTTGCTGTTAGATAAAATAGCCTGTTGCAGATTGCCTGATATGCTCTTAGCAGAAAAATATTTTTGATGTGCGCGCAGCCCAAATGACAACTCTGTGTGTAGATATCCACTCCTAGACACACTGGTCTTCGACTAAAAAATTTGTGCTGGTCCAGGTCCCGCAGACCTTGGCAGTACTGTAACATCAAACCCCTCCATTATTTTTGTAATGACAGCTTATTCATTAGCTATTGAAAATGAATTCTTGAATATAAAGATACACAGAAAAGTGATATAGTAGTAGTAATTTGATGCAGAAACTGATTTTTGTCAATGAAATACAAAAATGAGAGATTCTTACAAGTGTATATCTGTACTTTTTGAAAAATAATTACCACAAACATCAAACAGCTCTCAGAATGAGATGTAAACAGCTTATAACATCTTTATTTCATTATGTAAAATTTTCTCCTACATATAACTTACTCAGTTTTCTTTAGAAGACTATTCTTTGTAGGAAATGAAAGCATCAGCAAGATTTACAGGCCTTTACACAACTCCAGGGAAAACTGAAGAAAATACAGAGAAATATCACAGATTTTGAATTTAATTTCATGTTGAGTTATGGATTCTGCTTTCTGGTCTTCCCTGACTAACTTGAGCTCCTGAGGCTTTCAGCTGCTTGGGGCTGAGGTGTAAATGTGCAAGCAGTCCTCTACCTTGGGTTCATTCCGTTTCCTATGCCATTCTGTTTCCTATGCTGCCTATCCCAGCAGGGTGGGTGGAGAGGGTGTCTAAACAAGGCAGACATGTGACATTGCATGCAGCTGAAAGCCATGGATGCTGAGACATATACTTGTATCTTTTACACTAATGTATTACAGCAGTGATGGTCCTGCTGCAGTGAGGGTGTTTACCTCCCCTTTTCTTTTCCCTGCCCAGTGCATGCAGAGTTACCAAATAACAACTGGAACGATGCCACTGGTAACTATTCTGTGTCCGCACACTCTACATGACCATCAGCACAGATGCCAATGAAGGATTTGTGTTCCAGAACCAGAGAGCTCTGTATTTAAGCTAAATAAGGATTTGATTATGCCTTTTCTTCCCAGGCTTGCCAATGGGTGGGGCATAAATAACACTATTCCAAAACCATCCCAGAAAATATCATGCCCTGGAGACACACATTCCTACTCTTCTCTGGAGGTGGGAGAAATTATTATGAGCAATGCTTCTCCTCAGGCCATAGATCCACCACCTCAGGTATCAGGTGACCCATGAACAGCATCTAGTTCCACATCTATTTACCTTCAGCTCTGCCAAAGACTCTGGAGACAAGGTTTGATAGATGCCATCACACTTAAGCAAGTTCTTCCTGCTCCAGCAGACACCTGGGAGCTTATGAGCTGTAGCACTAAACAAACAAGAAGCAAATTTTTGGTACCACTGATGTTTTAAATATTGCTGTCCTTAGAAGACTTTTAAAAGAGTAGCAATGAGCAGAAAAGACATATGAAAGAAGCAGGCAGAAGGCATGGAGAGTTTGAATATCGGCAAAAGAAGTTCCGTGTCAGAGGTTTCAAGCCAAAGAGAAGAAATTAGAGTTACAGAAATATGCAGAAATATAGGAATACTTAGTATGGGAAATTGAATAGGAAAAGAAGACTCAGTAGCTGGAGAACCTGACATTCTGAAAAAGGTAAGGCATATAAAAAGCTGAAGTGTGCACAAAGCAGAAGATAAGGATAAAGAGGAGCCTTAAGAAATAGGAATAACACAAGGACCTGAAATATCAATGGGGATCTTTGTGTTGTGTTGGCATAAGAAGGCCAATATGTCATCTTATGTGTACATTGCCATCCAGAAAATGGATTAGTGTAAAAGAAGTTAATAAAATGAGTAGCTGAAATGTATAGCATGCAGTAAGGACATGAGCCTGAGTTACAACCCTGAGAATCCCTCAGACAGGATTAGGTAGTAGGTATGGTCCTAGTATTAGGTACTCCAGAGGTCATAGGATGTCACCAAGAATATCACCAGGAATATGCATTAGTTAGCAGAGCCAGTCACAGAGGAGTGTCCCATGCCAGAGGAGCAGTGAGGCTGCTGGTGTCTGGCTGGCAGTGTGGGTGCTACCACACAGAACTGCCTCACACCACACAGACACTCACAAGAGGAACAGTGAAAAACACATCCCAAACTTTAAAACAACTTGCCACTATTTTATGTGCATGTATGGATGGCATCATGTAGATATGTGTGAAAGCATCTGGCAGGCTCGCTCATCTTCAGGTCTTCCACCAGCAATCCTACTCCACTCAGCGACGCAATCCTCAGTCTGGCCTGCAGGCCATATTGCCATCTGGGCATTATTTACACAGACCCTTGCTGTGACACTTCAGCCATCATGTTCCATGAAACAGCAACAAACACGCCATCCATTAGCTCCTAAAAAGCTCTTAAAGTCTGATTGACAGCAGTGGCACGCAGGGCTTCTGGGGAACTTCTTGCTTCAGCAAGTAATAACACTTCTTAAGGAATGCTATGTGGTATGGGAGGAATTTATCTCCTGTGTAAAGGGAAACAGATGTCAAAGAGAGCAGTGCATAAGAACATTAAGGGGCTGCTCTGACTGGTCTATGGTTCTTTTCTGAACAGTGTTGTTTTCTACTTTTCTAATAATGTTGAGTCATTATTATGAAGTCAATACATATGCCGGATTTTTAACATTTCTGAGGACTCTCAGCCCCTCTTAGCCCTGGTAATTTCTAAGAGTTTCTCAATGGCTTTCAAAATCAGGTCTATCATCTCTTTTAAAATGTTAATTCTTTGCCTACTCACCTCCACTTCTCTTTTCTTTCCTCCTAATCATTCCCAGCATATAAATTTCTCAGACAGCTGGAATTCCAGTGTCTAGAATGAAATGCCTTTACACTCAGACTGGGTACAGATTTTAGCCTAGTATGCTATTAATACAAATAGTGGCTTCTGTTTGAAGTCCTTTCCCTCTGTGGCTGTCTTGCATGGCCACTGTGGAATAGGTAAACTGGCTTATGAGGGCACATGTGTTTCCTAGGAGTTTCTGGTCTTCCCAAGCGGGTTTTAGGGGTGGTGTAAGTATCCTTAATCCAGGTTGCCTGCAGACAGATATGCTACAATGCCCTGCGGACATAGAGACCCTTAAAGGCCTCTTTCTTTCTGTCCCTCTATTACCTGGATAACTTAGGTCTAGTCTAGGTATCTATTTATTTGTGCTGTTAAGGGAATATATGTTAGGTTTCCACAGCTTACTTCCAGATGTCCCACTATGAGTCTCCTGCTTGGCTCCTGATGTGTCTTGTCAGCAGTGACTGGTCCAAGTTGGTGGTAGCCAAGATGTAATTGGCCATACAGTCCCTCACACTGCAAGTGAGCCTCAAACACAACTTGAATTGCATTTTCCAAAACAGGCTTTGAGAGAATTTGGAGACATTTTGAGGGAAATTGGCTCATTAACTGAATAAACTTGATACGGGCACAGCCGCGCTGTTTTAAAGCATGGCATACCTCAGAATTCTGACTCACAGCCCCTCATGGGCTCAGGTGATTCATTGTCAGGGGCCTGGGGGCACTAATCATATCAGGGGCATATCTCCAGCCCATCTCCTGCTGTTCCTTGTCTGTACCAAGGGTGGCCATGACCCCGTAACCAGCCCTTGCTATGCCCCTTTCTCTGACCCATAGATGAGGGTCTGGCCATGTGAGGTGGCCCCTCTCCAGGCTCCCAGACATAAAAGACATTAAAATCACAACTTACCATACCTGCCCGAGGTATGCTATGCCTTTCAAAGGAGACAGCAAGGCTGATGTTAAACCCACTTGAACCCACGGTGCTCTGCAGCCCAGAGTACAACATGGTGGCCAATGGTTTAAAGGAAAAACACCAAGCTACAGATTGTCTTTACGGAGATGGTTGATAAGATAACAGGGTAGCAATACCTTTAACTTATCTCAGCAGGGCAAGAAAATCTTGCCCCACTGTTACTTATAACAGTTAAACACAGCACATCAAGCATCACAGTGAAACAAAGTACAATCTTCCAGCATTACAAAAGCATTTTATCAGTACAAACTCAGCGGAAAACCTTCTTGCTTTGTGCTTTTGTGCTGCCCCAAAAGAGGTCCATTTTCAACAAGATGTCCCAAGAACATAGCTTTTGTAAATTTTTTTCTGGCTTGTTTTTTTCGCCTGTCCCAGGCCTTCAAGACTCCTAAATAGTTGCATCCTTCCAAAAAGGACTTGAGTGTGTTGGTGAACAAGAAGCTCAATATGCCTCAGCACTGCATGCTTGCAGCCCAGAAAGCCAGCTGTACCCTGGGCTCATCCAAAGCAGTGTGGGCAGCAGGGCAAGGGGGAGATTCTGGCCTTCTTCTCTGCTCTGGTGAGACCCCACCTGGAACACTGCATCCAGCTCTGGGGTCCCCAAGAGAAGAAGGATGTGGACCTGTAGGAGAGAGTCCAGAGGAGGGCCACAAAGATGGTCTGAGGCCTGGATCAGGCCCTCTCCTACAAGCATAGGCGGCAAGATTTGAGATTGTTCAGCCTGGAGAAGAGAAGACTTCAGGGTGACCTAATTGCGGCCTTCCATTACTTGTAGGGGACCAACAAGAAAGCTGGAGAGGGACTTTTTACAAGGGCATGAAGTGATAGGACAAAGGGGAATGGCTTTAAACTGAAAGACAGTAGATTTACACTACATATCAGGAAGAGATTCTTTACTTGGAGGTGAGGGACCAGCACAAGTTACCCAGAGAAGCTGTGGATGCCCCATCCCCAGAAGTGTTCAAGGCCAGGTTGGATGCAGCTTTGAGTAACCTGTCTCCTGGAAGATGTCCCTACTTATGGCCATGGAGATGGAACTAGGTGATATTTAAGGTTCAACCTAAACCATCATATGATTCTATCTCCATCTTCCTTTGATAACATATGCTTAGCCTCAGCTTGGTTAACTTTCTTATTAACCAAAATTTGGTTTTTTACTGTAACTTGTACTCAAAACCCTCAAAATTATTTTGATTTTTAGTTATACAGCAGTCCTTGACTAGTTTAGAAGGAGTTCAATCAGATCACCTACAGTCTGTCATTTTTCTCTTCACACTTTTTTGCCACTTCTGCTGAGAGTTGAGTTTTTCCATTCTTTCAGCCCATTCTTTTGATTTCACTAAAAAATGAAAAAAAAAAAAAGGGTCAGTCTGCTCCAAAGGGCATGTGCACATTCCCATCATGTGATGCCGTGTTAGGGAAGCATAGCACTCCTCCAGGGGTGGTGTGTGTGTAGCTATGGATTTGGCAGTGCGCACCATGCCTCAGCTATGCTCTGCCTACTCTTTGCAGGGGTGCAGGAATGCCCATCACCAGGAATAGGTCTCATGGAGGCAGCCCAGGCAGCAGGAGCTCTGCAGGACCTGTGGATGATGGGCGATGCTGCAGCAGTGGCGTTCCCATGAGCTGGCCCAGGTCACCCAGGGCATCTCCCTCCGGTACCCTGAGGCTCGGCGCACAGGAGGAGACTGCAACTACTGGGAAAGGATGGGAATAATGTGCAGAAAAGAAAGGAGGGACAAGCCTTAGACAGTGATGTAGGCGTACAGTCTTCATGTCTGGAGTGTTGAGCAGCAGGATGCAGACCTGGGGGAAACCCAAGGAGCTGTTTGACTGAACTCATTTCCTTCTCCTTTCTCTGCATTTCACTTTTTACATCATGTCTGGCTGGAAGTGCTATGATAACAGCTATCTTTCCTTTAACATGTGCAATCCGTGCAGTGCTGGATGTTGAGCTGAGTCAGTCTTAACGTTAACAATAACAATAAATATCTGGCCATGCTCTGAGCATCTGCCCCTTTATCCCTAGAGGAAGGTGTCAGTTGCAGAGGCAGACAGAGTTCAGCTTAGCTAAGCACGTGATCCCAGAAGTTAATATAAAACTTGCAACTGAAATATGTCCTATGAGCATGTGCCTACTTACGCATGTGCCATGGTACACAAGTGCACCAGGAGGTGAGAAAAGTCACAGTTTTTGAAGTCATAGTTTTTGAATATTCTCTGCTTATATTTTATATTTATTGACAGATTTCTTCTTTGATGTAGTATCCAAATGTATTTCAATCACTGCAGATTATGATTTAAAAGCACTCCAAATAAATGTTCTCCCATTTTGGTTTTATTTTTTTATATTCAACTAAAATATTAATTAAACTTATTTATCTTTTAATGATTTCTAATTTAAACAGTGTTACATGTAATATTGTCTTAACACCGAGTTGGAGTCACAGAAATAAGAACAAAAATGGTGTTACAAAAAAAATGTGTGCAACACTTCATCTTCTAGACGGAATAATGCATAATACATCGGTTAATATAAAGATGATAGTTCAGCAGCAGTAGAAAGGTAGAGAGCTAAATCATGCTATCACAGAATCAGATAAATACCATACTGTTTTGAATTGTAATTTTAAAATTGCCTTGCTGTTGTTTAACTTTCATACCAAAACAGTCAAAATAAGTTATTGATTTTCCAAATGATGAAGCATTACTTCAGGAACTTTAGGCAACTAAATCAATGACAGACCTGCAAAGCATTGGATGAATGTCAGTATGAAGAAATTATAACTAATTCATTAATAAAACATTGCATGATCTTGACAGACAGATATTACAAAGATTTTATCATGCCTTAAACAGTTAACAGAAAAAAGAGATTCTTCAAGGACTTAATCATAACTACTACATGAGAAGGATAATATTAATCTTGAAACATTATCTGTTTTGTCTGTAGAGAAACCACAATATCTTTCATCTGAGGGTAACTTCAGCTTTTATTGCATATTTATATATTTTATCTATCTGTAAATGGAAGCAACGTTAACCACTTTTCTAATTTTAAAGCATGTGCTGAAAACCCATCTAAATCAGTGGCATTCATTATGCACTGCATTCATTGGACCAAATGCTGCATTTGGAAAAAAATACCCATTCTTTAACCAGTTATTCTCCATGTAAAACCCACGACAGAAAAGCAAATCCACTGGCTGTCGCAGGGTGCTGGGAGGCACGGGACCATTCAGACAACTTCACTAGGACATTTGCTGAGCCCATGGCATTCACTGAGCTTCTCCTTCCAAGTCCCTCTGCTGACTCTTGCTCTGCCATGCCCAGCGTAAATCCCCTACAGAAACATCTCCTTTTTTCAATACCTGCTAAAGTGGGCAACAGACATGCTTTTAAATGTGCCATGGCTTGCCCCTTAGTCAAGACCACACTTAATTGCAACAAAGAAGAAAAGAGCCCAGACAGGATTCAGCCCATGGCAACTTTGGAGCTGGAATCGTGTATAACCCTGCTTGTGGCTCCCAGCCATTGTGCCCTGCACTGCCTTCTTATTGTATTTAACAGCCAGTGGCAGCCCTTTACTCCAAGTGGTTTCATCTAGTTTGTTTAACCACTTTTTCTCTCACGTTCATTGCTTTCCACAGTTCAACGGTATGTTGTTAAAAATTTATGTCCTTGTGTTTTAAAGTATTCCATCCTGTGCTTTTTCTCTCTCTTCTTTTGGGCCATTGATTAGCCCTAGCCAACCTGAATTTTCCCTTCATGGATAACTTTTCCAACTAATCCATTGCCTTTCTTGCCTTTTCGTGTTTTAAAAAACAGGAGATGAAGCAACCACAAGCTCACAGAAGAGCTCAAGTGTGTTTTCATTTTGTTCTTCTTTCCTTTCTTACTCATTCCTAAAAACCAGTTTCCCTTTGACAGTTAATGAATGTCAGTTGCTCTTTAAGGACTATCCACAAAGACCTCTCTTCTGAGTATTAACTCTCCACATGATGTTGTGCATCTATTACTACAGTTGTTTTTCTGTTTCACTTAGCATGGAAATGAACACTGCGTTTTATCAGCAGGTCACTCAGGACCTCCAGGTCTTGGAAACAACTTGTTCTAAGTTTTAGTTTCACCGTCAAATACCCCCAATAACATCAGCAAATAATGCTTTCCCATTATTCATCCTGTTTGCCCAATCACTTTGGAATTTCCAGGGCAGAAAGGACTTCTCACCCCCAGAAAACTGAGCTGTTAACCTCCTGTTGCTATGAAAATTGATCACTGCTCCTGGCTTTCTCTTTCTGTGTCTTTCTTAGTCATTAATCTCTCTACTCCAAAAACCGTAATTTCTTTTAAGGTTGAGATCTTCATGGAAAGCTCTCCACGGATGCCTCACTGGCTGTTGCATGACACTTGGAATTCAACTAGTGGGTTGTATCAGCTATTGCCAAAGAGGATCACCTCTCTGAAGGCTTTTGCCAACAGTTGCTTTGGTCTGAGATGCCACACCAGGCAAATCCCCTGCAGCCTCTGAACGGGGACTCTCTACCACCCTTCGTTCCTGGGGGGCTTCTCCAGCTTGCCCTTCAGTATCCTGCCACCTACCTCCTTCAGTGACATCAGCAGCCACTGCAACCACAGGGGTCAAGAGGCATCTGCAAGAAACCACTGCCTGCTGATGAACCAGACACCCCTGCAGCACAGCTGTGGGTGAAGTCAGCTTCCCATGATGGAGAGGAAAGCTGGGGCATGAGATCGCTGTGCTCTCTGGTGGGACTGCGTTGCTCACTGTGCTTTGCAGCCAAGGTGGTTCCAGACACCACCACGTCAGACACCACCAGAAAGTCTCAGTCAGAGATAACATCTGATCGTCACCGTGGATACACCACTTCCCTTGTACTGTAGTGGGGTCTTGTTGTTAGCTGCTCCTGTGAGTTGCTGGTGGTGGTAAGCCCAACTGAGGGCAATTTAAAACCATCACATGCAGCAGGGCACAATTTGCTACCTCCTGGCACTTATTGCCAAAAAATCTTTGTGGAGGCAGTATCTTGTCCCCTCATCCATGACAGTTTGGTAAGAGTGACTATTTCTTCTGGCTTCCCTCTCCAAGTAACCAAAAGGTAGTAAAGGAAAAACAAGGACAGAGGGGAAAATAACAAGGAATAACAGCAGAACACAGAGCCAGGATATGGGCTACACTCATCTGCTATGTAAGAACTGGATCTTGATGGTCTGTAGCAAGCAGCTGCTAAGAGGACGACAGAGCTTCCTGGGGTGGTTTTCAGGGAATCTGTAGAACAAGGCTTTTCTGAGCAATGGGAGAGTAGTGATTCACAGGCCTGAGCTCCCCTTTGCCAAAAAGTGGTGTGTACCTTTTTGTGACATGGAAGGAGTTTTCCACTCCCCTTCTGTTCTGCACGAGAGAGCAGCTTTCATACAACACACGAAACGGGAGGACAGGAGATAAGGCTAAGACCACTAGAGATTGCAGTATAGTCCTATCCATAGCTAAGTGGGGCCATATCCATTCGGTCTGTCAGCTTGGAAGCAATTCTACCACCATTTTGCTCCGTGTAGTCCTTATTTCCTACCAAAGTCCCAAACCAGAAGGGTTTTATTACTCCTCTTCAGAAGATAAAAAGCAGTCACAGAAACAACCATTTTTTCTGCTACATCAGTTAAAACTTCTGGCTATAAAAACCCCAGTTCTGCTTTCTTCCAGGACTTTTCTTCCCTGCAGAACAGCAGTGGAGGCAACCCGACAGCCGAGCCCATGGCATGACTCCAAGTGTGATGATGCTCAGGTCCAGACAGGAGGCTCCCGAGAAAAACACCGATTGCTGTGAGATGATAGGCAACCCTACACGTCTGCCTCTGCTTAGCAAGGTTGCTGTAGTGCTCCTGTTTGCCAGCTTATCATATGCACTTCTGAGAGAAAGATTTGCTGTACCCACAAGCATCTTACAAGTACATTTGAATAAGACACTTGTGGGATCCAGGTTCCAACTTACTTTTCAGAGCACTGCTGCCGTCTCTGACTCAATCCATATGCCTATCGCCATCCTTGGGTTGCTATTATTCAGTCAATAACTCTGTCAAGAGGTACCTTTCCAGGAGCATGCTGTAATCGGCAGTCCTGGGTCAAACCAGAAGTACTTTTACTGAGAATTTCTAAATGTTTTACCTTGAGCCTCTCGACTCAAGCTCTCTGAAGGTCGCGTTACTGGACACAGTGAAACAGAGGAACATACGTACAACCTCACTTGAACATTCTGATCGCTCGACCCGAGTAACCCTCCACCTCGCATTCTTCTGGACGTTATAAATACTCGGCGGTGGGCTCTGCCGCCTCACATTTTCACCCCGGCTGCCCAAAGCGCCGTTTAAGCATTAAACTCGCTGCTACCCCCGCGGCCGTGCCCTGCCGGCAACATCCAGCCCTGGGGAGCTGCTCCCCCGGGCATGGGGCACGGTGAGCGGCCAAGGGGCGGGGTGAGGCGTGGTGGGACGGGACGGGGGCAGGCAGGGGCCGCCGGAGCGGGGAGCGGAGCCTGTCCGGCGGCGACGGCGCTGCGGGAGCAGCGTGTCGGAGGCAGGAGCCGAGGGCGGACGGACGCAGGGACCGAGGAAAGCCCGGAGGGGCGGTCGGGAGGTCGGTCGGGGGTACCCGGGCGAGGCGGCGGCGGGCAGCGGCGGGGAGTCGGGCAGAGGCAGCGCGCAGGTACCGGGGTAGCGCTGCGGCGGGCACGGGGCTGGCTCCGNGGATGCGCCCGCCGCTGCCCGCCCGGCCGTCGGCGCGTCCCGCTGCGGGCAGCGCGGCCGAGGTGTCCCCGTCCCGCCGGGCTGGGAGAGCGGTGCCGGTCCGGCTCTCGGAGCGGGACGCCCGCGCTCGGCGTGTGGCGTAAAGGAGTGGTGTGGCTGGCACGGAGCGGCGGCGAGCCGCGTGGGAACCCCGGGTCTAGGGTAGAGCGGTGTGCCCTGCGTGAGACCGGCACGCCGCGGACACGTCGGGTAGCTTAAACGAGATGTTGGTCACCCCAGAAGGCTCAGGCCGCAGCGCTGATGGAAATTTGAGAACAATTACTGAAGTTTGAAGTGCGGGGAATAGGTCGGGAGCGCTGGGAGGCGGGGGAAGAAGTCAAAGTGCCTTCCCTTTAACGACCACGAATTAAACCGTCCGGGAGCTCCCCTGTAAGGTGTGCCTGTGTGCTACTCGGTCTTAAAAAATTCAAACTGATGTCTAAAAGCCAGAAGCCAAGAAAAGTAACTGTTTGTTTTTCTGAGGCTGTAAAAGCCATCACATTCACTTAAGAAAAAATATTTTTAAAGTTTATTTGAGTTGTCTAAGACATTTTTCTGTAGCAGATGTTTATTGTCTAAACTTCATTTGCATCTAGCACAGCTTAATTTCAGTGGAAACGTGTATTGAAATGTGCTGGTATTCCCAAAAGCCCTTTCCGTTAATGAGACTACCGGGGTGTGCCTGATAAATTACATGTGTTTACTTTTCATTTGGAAAGGCATTACAGGTACATAAAATATAAAAAAGTTTGGTTTCGGATTTGCATTCTTGTCTTTCCCTTTGCCATTTTTAAAATTCTCTTTTTTGGCCAAAGTGTATTATTGTACATGGGAGAGAAGGGAGAACTGCAGTGTGTGTGGTGGTGGTGGTGGTGGTGGTGGTGGTGAAGGGCCATCCAGTTTCTTCGGTCAAGTCAGTTTGTGGCCATTTGGAAAACAGGAAAATACGACTCCAATGAAATTACGAGTGTACTGAATGCAGGGTATCGTGTTCTTCTGCAGGCAAAAGTAGGTAGTCCTATGCTCACTTTATTCTCACTTGTTGCTTTGACTTCAGGAAAATTGAGAGCAGTTTGGCTCACTTCTTGATACAGAAATTTCTTATTTCTTTTAGATAGAAAGTGCCCAGTGACTCATGAGATGGTAAAAGCCTTCAGCTCCCTGTGAGACTCATAACCAGAGAGCCCACTGGAAACAGGGAGCAGAGATGTACAGGAGGGAGATGGATGCTGAAGGTCTTTGGCATCCCCGTTGCCTCCTGGCCCTGGGAATTGCATATTCCCAGAGAAAAGCTGCAGGCCAGGGCTGCTCGTGAGAACTGTGACCCTGAGCTTCTACCTGTACCACTTCATGGTTCAGTTGGAGAGCACAGAGGAGGTTTGTCTTGCAGTAGGGCAGGTCAAGGGGTTGTGGCCTTCCACAGCATTGCTTCTTTCATGGCATGTGTGGCAGAGGAACCATACAGACACTGGTGGACCCTAGAGATGTTATCCACAGTAAAGAGCCACTTCTCTAGTTTGAAAGAGTGGTTGACCCTGCCAGGATCCTTGACCTCTGCAGGAGACCACATTAACCACTGGAGAAACCGCAAAGCATGCTGGTGGGCAAGGAGATTGCACGGGATGGGCAATATCTTGGTGCTCACAGCTGATCCCAATTGCTCTCTCTATCCTTGGAGCTGGGATGACAGACATCAGCCAAATACCCGGAGAAGGCAGCTGAATTGTCCTGCACATGACTGTGATTCTTGACATTGCACCACTGCCTTAATTTGTGTAATTTAACAATCACTGTTTTAGCCAGCACATCCATGAGGGAGTACAGCCAGACTGCCCCTGCACTGCAAGAAGGTTTATCCTTCTAGTGGTACCTGGTGGTGCAGCAATCGGGATCCTCTTCTTTGCTTTAGAGAAAATAAAACTCATTTCCAGTGGTTTCAAGAATCTGGGATGCTAAGGAACCTAACCATGGCAGTGCTGGGCAAGCAACATGCCACAGACAGGTTCTTCAGGTTGTTTTTTAAGTATTTTGAACTGAGGTCCATACTTTGTAGCTAGTATGTGACTGGGGCAAACTTGTTTTGAGGAGTAAGTTGTTGAGCTGTCACAAAGCAGTGACACAGGTTATCCTGAACCTGGCTGTCGCTGTCTTGTTATTATAATGCACAATCAACATTAATTTTTGTAATTGTTAAAGAAAGAATGTGCTTTCTGAATTACAAAGCAGGAGGTAAACAAAAGAAGAGTATGGCTGAAAGATATTACTTGGAAATAAATTCTAATTTATTACATTATTATGTATATTAACTTTCAAATGTCTTTCAAATGCATGATACTCAATGACAGCCTTGGCAAATAATAATGTTACAACTTTCATTGTCTTCTTACTAGCTTGTCAGAGGCAAAGTTTTATTTTCGTGATACTAAGTTTGCTATAATAATTTTAAGAGAAGTAATTACCAACAATGGCAGAGACTGTCTGATTTCTGCTGATTGAGTGCATCATCCTTGCCTTCAGCCAGGGGAACTGGTAGAGCACCATTACCTTTTGTAGAGTCATGACAGTTTACATCTGCTGAGTTGTGGCTGATAAACTCCTATGTCTGGCATATAATTCTCTTCACAGAAAGAAATGTGTTTGCCCTTTGATAGACAAGTGTGATAACTCACTTGAAAATGACTTAAAGAAACATTTATTTTGTTGCATGTGGTGCTCTTAAATGATAGGAATATTATTCTCTCTGGCAGTCATCAGCCAGTGTGGTGAGTATTGCTGGTTGAACTATTATTAACAAATACTTTTCTAGTCAAATGTAATTGTTTATTTTACAGTGGAAAGCACTTGCAATTCATATGGACACAGTGGGATTTTGTTATAAGCCAATACAATGAAAGACTGTGACAGTTTATGTGATAACAGTGTGCAGATTGTAACTGAATTACAATTACACTGAACCGTAGCTGAGGTGAGGTTTTTCTGTTGAGAGCTTCACTGTTACCATGCTTCAGAAAAGAATTTAACAGCTCAAGGGCCCAGTTCAGCTCCTGGGAAAGGAATGAGGTGGTTGCTATCCTCTTCAGAGTAAAACAGGACCAAGGACACCAAGCAGCAACTGTGTTTCTTGGATGTCTTTCCCAGTGGACCTCTTCAACCAAAGTAGTTTGGACCTATGAACTAGAATGGGGAAATAACAAAGGGTAAACACCAAATTATTTTCTCAGAAAGTAATTTTAAAACATCCTGAATGTACTAAAGAATTCAGGTCAGGTCACTGTAGGCTTTTATCAGATGGCTTCTTTGCTGAAGGAGGGAATCAAGGAAAAGGAAGGGTGGGAATATAGGGTGTGTGTCATCCTTTAAATCCCTTTACTTTCATCTGGGATGTGGTTTGCTCCTCCCCTCATCCTCAGAAGACACTTGAAAATGCATCTCTGACTTCCCAAGTGCCCAAAACAGTCTGTTGGGTCAGCAGTGGCCCACACATTTTTCTGATCTTAAGAAACCTGTATATAGAATCATAAAATCAGAGAATGGTTTGGGTTGGAAGGGACCTTAAAGATCATCTGGTTCCATCCCTCTTTCCCTTGATAGCTGTCTTTTGAAAGTGTCTTTAATGTGTTTGGAAAATGCTTATGACCCTTGAGTAAATAAATGCTGTGGTCAGGAGCTCTAGCTCTTAAAAAGTTCCCTAAACTAAGTTATTTAATTTTGGGCCCATGAGAAGTATCCTCCCATCCAGCACAATTCTTTTTCTTACCCTTCCCAGAAAAAAAATATCACAAATTTGATTCACATGAAACGAGTGCTGTCCTCATCCCCATCCTTGCTTTCTTAGAAAAGTGAAAAATTGGCCACTTGCTCATCTGCAGTGCATACATTTGGGACACGAACACTGATTGTCATTGGAGTATGCAGCAACTAAACTGCAACATTTTTGGTAAAATAGTACGTGCTTCTGACGTCTTCTGATGTTTTTACTGTGCAGATCTCTTCTGATATATATTGAAAAAAAGACATATTGGACAATCTGCTATGAAAATGGAACCTCAAAAGTCCATGGGAAGATGTTGCAGTAAATCTAAGTTGTAACTTAAAGAAAATCAGAATTTCTGAGAAAGACAAATTTAGTGTAACTCTTCTTTAGTTTTAAAAACCCCAAGAACATTAAATAGATGTCCTGTATACCTACGCAAAGGAAAAAAAAAAAGTAAAATTAACCATAAAGAAAAACAATACTTGTAAAAATATGACTTGCAATGTTTATTTTAAAAAAGGTAGCAGAAATCCAACTAATTTGAATGGGAAGTAGGATGGGCTTTATGAT
This sequence comes from Dicrurus megarhynchus, assembly GCA_013399195.1. NCBI lineage: Eukaryota > Metazoa > Chordata > Aves > Passeriformes > Dicruridae > Dicrurus > Dicrurus megarhynchus. The sequence goes on from VXAD01006005.1 coordinate 350,385, forward strand.
GACTGGCTTTCAGTGCATCTTCTCAATTGTAGATAGCATGAGTTTATACCATTAACTGTGGGAAGTTATTTTAGGCATTGACAACATGCACACTGGCATCAAGACCTGACACCAACTTTCTCAGGGTCTGTCCTACCTTCGGTCTGCATGGCAAACAAGAATAAGCTTAGAAAGCATAGAGTTTGCCCTAGTGCTGTGGAAGCAGTTATGGTTGGGCAGTGTTTTGGTAGTGCTATGTACACTTAGTCTTTTTGTGAGGAAGTGAGCTGCTTGCTGTGCAGATTGGGGCTTGCTGGGTCTGTTTGCTAGTCCTTCTCATGTCTCTTCTGTGTGTTTTTCAGCATGGAAGCTTTGTAGGGGGGAGACACCTTTGAGCAGTTCGGTACATTGCCCTTGTATTTCTGCATCCCGGCTGTGTCTGAGCTTACCTACGGCTCCTGTGAGATGTCTGCAGCAGTGCTTGACCTTGGTGCCTCATCAGGCACAGTCCCCTGCCCTTGGCTCCTGGGTGTATGTTGCAGCTTAAGCACTGGGTGACATGGGAAGACAATGATATTTATGTTGCATTTGTTAATTTTATTTTCAGAGCCTGGTTTGAGAGCCACTTTCCCGAAGTAATATGCGAGGCTTGCTGGAGCTGGGGATACACAACGCCTGCCCAGAGGAGCATTGGGAGGAACGTGGCTTGATCTCCCTCTTGTGGAAAATTATTGGAATTATATTCTTGTGATATTGAAGAAAAAAAGTCCAGCATCCATCAGGGAACGAATGATGGCAGCAGTTACCATGCCACCTGATGCTCTTGTCAGCCCTCAAGGAAATGAAGAGGTGGACTCTCTAATTGTACTGCATTATAATTACACAGGAAAGCTTATTTTAAGGGAAAAGGCAACTGATAAAATAGACCTGCCCACTATTTCATTTCTGATCCTGTGTAGTTTCATAGTCCTAGAAAACTTGATGGTGTTGATTGCCATATGGAAAAACAATAAATTTCACAACCGCATGTACTTTTTTATTGGCAATCTAGCTCTCTGTGATCTTTTAGCTGGGATTGTTTACAAAGTAAACATTCTTATGTCTGGGAAGAAAACTCTGAGCTTGTCCTCCACAATCTGGTTCATTAGGGAAGGTAGCATGTTTGTTGCCCTGGGAGCCTCCACTTTCAGCTTGCTAGCGATAGCTATTGAGCGGCATTTGACCATGATTAAAATGAGGCCTTACGACGCAAATAAAAAATACAGAGTGTTCCTTCTCATTGGTACATGCTGGCTTATTTCGATTTCCTTGGGTGCCCTCCCCATCCTCGGCTGGAACTGTATAAACAACTTACCAGATTGCTCAACAATTTTGCCTCTGTACTCCAAAAAGTATGTTGTGTTCTGCATTAGTGTCTTCATAGCCATTTTGGTCGCCATTGTCATCCTTTATGCCCGTATCTACATACTGGTTAAGTCCAGCAGTCGTAATGTCACCAACCACAATAACTCGGAGCGGTCCATGGCACTCCTTAGGACTGTTGTGATCGTTGTTAGTGTCTTCATTGCGTGCTGGTCTCCATTGTTCATCCTGTTCCTCATCGATGTGGCCTGCAGAGTCAAGGAGTGCTCTATCTTGTACAAAGCCCACTGGTTTATTGCTCTGGCCGTCATCAATTCCGCAATGAATCCCATCATCTACACCCTGGCCAGTAAGGAAATGCGTCGGGCTTTCTTTCGCCTTGTTTGTGGTTGCCTGGTGAAATCCAAGGTGGCCAGATCTTTGCCTATTCAGCCCACACCAGATCACAGTCGAAGTAAATCGAGCAGCAGCAATACCCAGAAGCCAAAGGAAGATTTCCCACCAATGAATGTTCCCTCATGTATTGCTGAGAAAAATGAATCTTCATTTCACAACGGAAACTTCTGTAAGTAAAGGACTCCTCGAGACAAGTATTTTTCTGTGGTTTTTAGGTTTAAGCTACAAGTGTAGTTTAAATATTCATGCACTTCAGTCACAGGGGAAAACACTAACCATTTATTTAACTTTGAGAACTTATTTATCAACAATCCTTTGCTTTGGGTGTTCATTCAGTAACACACCTGATTCAGAAAAAGCCTTTCATGCTACCCAGCGGCCGGGACAAAGTCCATGCACAGTTAACAACATCACATGCCACAATGGCGTTGCATGCTAAGGCTTCATTTGGCACCTCCTGGTCTTGCAAGACATCATTAAAACCTTTTAGAAACTTCAGCATTCACTAAAGACTGCTGACGATTGGAAGATGAGCCCAGTTATTGCCAACTGGGAGAAGAATTCGCTACAGAAGTTGGTGATTATAGTTCTCTATATGTATCTTAGTGTTGTGTTAATGGCCTTATATGTATGTGGTATAAATAGCTGTATATTTGTACAATTTCTCATTAAAAAGTCATTGATTGGTAAAAGTTTACAACATGCTAAACATCGTATTGCAGTATACAGTGTAAGTGACTAATTGTACAAATAGATGCGTTTCAATGGGGATATTTAAAATGAAGTAGTAGCTTTTAACTGTCAGAAACTTTAACAAGTCATATCAATGCAGTATTTTTATTTTTTCCACTGTTATTCAAACTTTTCATGTTTAGTGAAAGACAACATGACAGTTGTCACTGTGGCATTTCACAACATATTTTAAGTAAGCAGTAGTAAATAACCGTTGAGAGAGGATATATATGTTTTCTATTTAAAGTAGTTAAAATGTGACCCCTCAATACATGTGTAACAAGTGTATGTGCTGTTTCTATGCATATATTTTTGCTTACTATTTTCAATGTATTTAAAGATGTATGTCCAACCTATGTAAACCTGTGTACATTGTGAATGCACTACCTAAGCTGAGATCATTCAGTTCTGAAACAGAGACGTATCATTTCAGAAAGCAGTGAACCACAGTGGGTTCCTGTGCAGTTCCTTCTTTCCTCTCCAGGCCCTACGACAGCATGGGATTGTGTTAGAAATTCTCCCTGGGAAGTTTAGTCAGTGGGACAATGTCCCATTTTCTGTCAGTGGGACCCTGTGCTTCTGCCATCTCTGGACACTTCTGCAGATACAAGAGGGAAGATACGGTACAACAGGATCATGCTGAAGGGCATATCTCCATTTATACCCGATCCTGCCGTGGATCTGGAAGGAAGGTTTCTTTAGTTTAGAAGACCTGAGCCCCAGCCCCGACCTTTTGAGAGGCTGTTCCAGAGAAACCTGAAAACAACTTCATAGTTCATCACTGCTTTACCAGCCTGAGTACAGGATGGTGTTCAGTGTCAAAGGGGTTCCCTGAGTCCTGGAGCACTAAAGACTTCACAGACATCTGGTTTCAGGTCCCCATGGAAGTGGCCTGTGGTACTTCCATCAATTATATTTTATGGCTGGAGGCTTCAGTGGAGTTTGATGGGAAATTCTGGGACAAGTTCCCATTGTCTTTCAGTAAGAATGTATACATCTAACTTTATTGGGCTCTTTCAAAGATTTGTGTTTAATGTCTCAAAACACACCTTGCCTTATGCACAATCAGAAGTAGTTGAGGCTTTTTGTAATACACAGCCTGAAAGAGCTCATCCTTAGCTTTACTCTGGTCTTAATCATTTAAAGCAGCAGCATTAGACGCTTCTCATGTATGGATAGTGTATAAGTTGTGTATTGTATGTAGCAAAAGCCTTTGAAATGTAGAGGTTTGCATTGTGATTATCTTTTACAAATTAATTGTAAATGTTTTATGTTGTTAGAAAAGTGTATAAGAACAAAGAAGAATTGTATTTGAATGAAATAACTGTGAAAGAGAGTAGTAAATATGAAATAATTTCTACCAAAAATGTTGAAAAGCAGTGCACTTAGAGAAAAAGAAAAAGCTAAACCAAGCTAAGCATGATGTAACTATATGGATTGTAGATACAGGCTGCAGGCTCTGTAGCTTTGTGAGAAATAGAACTGGTGACATTGTACTGCCATGGCTTGATTAGGTGTTTAGATTTTACATTGCTGTTGGGCTGTATTGTGGAAGTTCTCCCCTGAAGTTGTGGCTTTTAAAACTGCCAGCTAAAATATTTGTATACTTGTGTTAGTTCCCAAAGTGGTGACATGTGTCAGCTTCCTTGCTATTGTAGAGCAGATAGGCCTTAGGAACACAATGGTTTGAGAAAACATGGTGGCTGAACCCACACCAACCCTCATGTCAAGGATGTTACATGATTCTTGCTATATAGGTGAAAAATAAGGAAAATTTTTTAACGGACAGAGTCCAAGAAAATGTACATAAAAGTGAGTTTTAACCTCTGCATTTGACCCTTAGCTATTGTCAGTGTTGGTGCAAGGTACAAGTGATGCAAAGAACTCCACTGTTAAAGGCCATGTGATTGCTTGTTAGTACAAAACCATTTCATTCTACTTTGATTTCCTTCTCTTATTTTGGAGCTGTGGGGATATTTTGTTAGTTCACTACCCTGCTGTACTTGAAGCAGGTTACTAAGGTTCATGGGTTCACATGTAACACTGATAATACAATTTACACAGTACTTGTGACTGAAGAGAAGAAAACCTGTTGTCAATGCAATCTTCAGTGAGTACATCCCATTGGGAAATATTAGATAAGGCATAGATTGTGGAAGATTTCAGAGCAGAATTTTAAATTAGGACAAGCCAAGGGTTTAACAGCAGTGGACCTTAAACAGCCAGGAAAATGACATACCCTTGAAGTTGGGAAAAGATGAATATCTTCTTTCACCCTAAAATATTAGAATATTTCTCCAAGCACATCCCAGGATCTAAGCCTTTTATCATCTAGGCTGATTTGCACATACAGGAAACCAAATTAGATTTTCCTTTCCAATTGATTTTACATGGGAGCAAAGGCTACAAAGGAGACTAACACGTCATTCATATTATTTTGTGAATTGGAATATGTGGTTTGATTATGGATTATGAACTAAATGCAAATCCAGCCACCTATGGAGAAAATAAAGGTTTTCACAATCTGCTTTCCAAGAGTCTTTTATTGCCAACAGTCTTAGAAACTGTTTTCAACTCATTAGGTACCAGGAACATTTTGAAAACTTCTAATAAAAAGTCTCAAACCTTTAAACTAAAGGTGTCCAGAAGCAGTCATTTTTCAAAGAATTGTGAAAAGGTTTCCATGGAATTGGCCTTCTGTGGCCTTCTGTGGAAAACATTAATTTAAACTCTGCGTGTTGTGCCTGAAGGCAGTACCCCAGAGCCAGAAGGCTTGGTTGAACAGGGATGTTCTCTTGGAAATGAGACTAAACTGGAAGGTGTGTGCCCAGTGGAAACAAGGTCAGGTGACATGGGAAGGCTACTGAAATGCTGTTTGCCAGTGTAGGGAGAAAATTAGTGTGGTCAAAGCTCTATTGGAGATGAAGCTGACAGAAATGTGGGGGATGATAAAATGAGTTATTTCGATATCAGTGACAAAAGGCAGCTTAGAAATAAAATCAGCCCATTAAGGGTGAGGATGTCCACCACACCAACAGGGGCATGGACAAGGCAGAGGTGTTTAATGCATTCTTTGCCTCTGTCTTCAACACAGATGACAGACAAAGGGGGTCTCAGTGCCCTGATCTGGAGGACCATGGCTGCAAGAGTGATCAACTCCCAGTGGACCCTGAAATTGTGCGGGACCTGCTGCTCCAGCTGGATCCCTACAAATCTATGGGGCCTTGAGAATCCTCAAAGAGCTGTTGATGTCATTGCAAAACCTCTCTCAATGATTTTCATGGGGTTTTGGGAATCCAGAGAGGTCCCAGCTGACTGGACACTGAACAACATTGTCCCAGGTTTCAAAAAGGGCAGGAAGGAGGACCCTGGAAACTACAGGCCTGTCAGTCTCATTTCAGTGCCCAGTAAAATGATGGTCAAGATTGTTCTTGGGGGGTGTTGAAAACCTGGAGGACAATGCAGTCATCAGTCACAGCCAGCATGGCTTCATGAGAGGGAAGAGTCCTGCTTGTCAAACATGATTTCCTTCTATGACAAGGTAACCCACCTCATTGATCAAGAGAGGCTTCCTTTGATGTAATCTTTTGGGCTTTCAGCAAAGCTTTTCATTATGGCTCTCTCAGGATCCTTCTGGACAAAATGTCCAGCTCACAGCTGGATAAACACATCGTGGGGTGGGTGAGAAACCAGCTCACGGGTCAGGCACAAAGGGTTACACAAAGTGAATGGGGTGACATCAGACTGGGGACCTGCCACTGGTGGGGTTCCACAGGGCCCTGTCCTCAGTCCTGGGCTCTTCAACATCTTCATAAATGACTTGGATGCAGTACTTGACAGAATACTAAGTTTGCTGATGATACTCTACTGGGGGAAGCTGCCAGCTCTCTCAAGGGAGGACAGGCCCTGCAGGGAGACCTCAACAAATTAGAGGACTGGGCAATCAACAACCATAAGAAGTTTATCAAGAGCAAGTGCTGGATTCTGCACCTGTGATTGGGGAGCCCTGGTTGTGTGTGTAGACTGGGGAAAGGGAGGCTGGAGAGTAAGAACCTGGAGAGCAGCACTGTGGAAAGGAACTTGAGGATCCTGGTTCCTTGGCAAGTTGAACATGAGTCAGGGGTGCCCTGGCAGCCAGGAGGGCCAACCTTGTGTCCTTGGGGGCGTCAGGCACAGCGTTGCCGGCCGGGCAAGGGAGGGGATTGTCCTGCTCTGCTCTGCTCTGGGGCAGCCTCACCTCGAGTGCTGGGTGCAGTTCTGGGTGCCACAATATAAAAAAGACATTAAGGTACTGCAGAATGCCCAACAGAAGGCCATGAGGGTGGTGAAGGGTTTGGAGGGGAAACTGTGTGAGAAGTGGTTGAGGTTACTTGGTCTTCTCAGCCTGGAGGAGACTGAGAGAAGAACTCGTTGTGGTCTACAGCATTCTCATGAGGGGAGGGGACCTCTTCACTGTCATGACCAGCGACAGACCTCAAGGAAACGGAATGAAGCTGAGTCATGGGAAGTTTTGGATGGATATCAGGAAAATGTGGTTGGACACTGGAACAGGCTCCCCAGGGAAGTGGTCACAGCACCAAGCCTGACAGAGTTGAAGAAGCGTTTGGGCAACTCTCTCAGGCACATGGTGTGATTCTTGGGGTGTCCCATGCAGGGCCAGGGGTTGGACTTGATGATCCTGATGGGTCCCTTCCAACTCAGGATATTATTATATGATTCTGTGAATGCTGTGGGTGGCAGGGTCTGCATCCACCACCCTATGGCTGGAGGAAGGCTTTGTCCCTGCTTTCTGGGAGCAGGGTCAGTCCCTTGGCCTATCTGCTTGGAGGGCTGTCTGCTGCAGTTATGCCAGGCATGGCTGCTCCCCAGGAAGGGACATTTTGCAAGAAGCGACTGTAGTGAAGGTTTGTGCTGCCTTCAAGGCTTGCTTCCAACTGCTCTAGTAAGGAAATGGAAAACACACCTGTGTGTGAAGTGTCAGGTACCAAAAAGCTGGGGTCCTAAAACTGAGCAGTCAGCTGCTGCTGAGAGGAGATGTGCTTCAGGTGTTCACCTGCAGGTACCATTTCACCTGCCAACACAAGTAAGGACACTCCCAGCAGGAGCTGGGAACCTAGGCCACGCTGGGCCTGGAGACATGCCCTCTTCGTGGCCAGACTCACTGGGGCCAGACACAGCAGCAGTGAGTGGGGGTTTCTTCTGCTGCCCTGAGGCCCCCCAGCACCTGAAGAGGGCTGGAAGCACCGTGCAGGGGCGTGCAGAGTTTGCAGGTACCCCTGATGCATTCAGAGCTTCATTTCTTCTCTTGCACTGTAACTTCCCAGGGCATGCTCGGGCTCAGCTTTTCTCCAAGTGGTCAAAAGGGAAGGAAGGACCTTTGCAAGAAGACACGTGGTCAGTTAAGGAAGAGGATTAGGGTTACAGCTCAGCACAGCTAAGCTTCCTGCTGACATGGAGACATTGTCCTGTCCACAGTACACAAAGTGGCTGCTTTTGTCCCTGCAGTCACTCTCCACAGAAACCTCATGGAGTGGACTACCCTTTTCTATTCTCACCTGTTTAGTGTGCCAAGTGGGAAGGCCTTTCGAGGATAGGGCATCATCTGGCTCAGAAGGAGGGCCTGTATTAACACTTACATGCATTCATGAAAACAGTATTTGTTGAGAACAAACACATGTGTTTTCTCTGTCAAAGTACATGGAGCTCCTGTGGTGGTGTAAGATCAGTGTAACTGAGGTCCAGCTCCCCATGTGCCATTTGGTCCTCTGACATTTTTCATCCCTGATTCTACTGGGTTGAGTAATTCATTTATTTATTAATGAATATTCAGCATCCAGGTAAACCTTTTGGAATAACACACATTCTGCTACAAAATGTGCCTCCCTTCGGGCCAATTAAACAGCCCAAGCCCAACTCCAAACCCAACAAACAAACTCCTTTAAGGAACCTGAGCATAAGAGAACAGACTCAAGCCCACTCTACATGCATTTCAATCTAGTAATAGTGCTCACTGTTTTATTACTTTGGTTAAACATATACAAACTGAATAATCAGAAAACAGTTGCATGACACTTATATTCCAAACTACATAGCTCAAGGACTTCCTCAGAGACAAAATTTGTCTCTATAGCTAGAATATCACAGTCAGTAGAGAGGCAAAAACTTGAGATTCACAAAAGTGGTTAGGAATATAAATTATCACAATATTTCCACATACATTATTTTTCCTGCAATTCTCAGTTAAAAATGTTTCTAAAAGTAATAAATATTAATAAATAACAATTGTACAATAAAACTCCCTTTAACAGCAAAATAGTCACTTTTTAGTTTTGTTGTTGCTGCCCACAAAATGCAAAGAAAAACATTTACCTTGAAAGAAGAAACCTAGCTTCTTTCAAGTTTTAACTCTGCAGGACTTTACTGAGAAGCAGTTATCACACCAATCCAGACAAAAAGGACACAAATATATACTAATTATAATCTTCACATTCTTCGTTTAATAGAAAATTTCACTTAATTTTGAATTAATGTATGCCTGGGTGTGTTTGGTGTCCTTTTCCTCATGGAAGAAAAAGGAGGACTGCTGGAAAAAGCTTTCATTTGACCTGGACTGTATTTGATCTTCATGATAGCTACATACATCTGCATCTTAATCTCAGATTCTGAGGCTACCTTTGTTTTCTGAGTCATCTGCACTGTCTCCTACACAGTGGGGTAGCAGAATGAGTCACCCAGTTCTAGCTTCTTTCTTCCTTTGGTTTCCATGACCCGTTCTCTTGTCAAACAAGGCTTAAACACTCTTTTAATGGTGCTTTTGCTAGAAATGTGTAGCTCCGAAATCTTATCCCCTTTACTGAGAAAAAAAAAAAAAAAAGGCCCTGCCCTGCATTTTCTCCTTGGAAGCCTTAGGAGATGTTTATGTCGGAGTGTGCAGAGGAACAGATCAGGGCTTGTGAACATAAACGTCTCAATAAGAGATGAGCAGTAGGCTTTGTATCCCCAGAGGTTCTGCTTTAACTCTATCAACCAATTAGCATGTTTATAATTTGGCAACAGCTCTCTATTCTCATTAGTGCCTTAAATGCCTACTGGCTCATGTTTCCAGGCTTCACATTTCTTATCCCTGAAGTTTTCTCTCCCAAAATAGCTTTTCACTCTCTATCCAAGCCTCTGGTTAACTGCAGGCAAACTGTATGTCCATGTTATCTTTTCCACAGGCGTGCACTTATTCCCTCTGCATCCAGTGCAGATATGACCAAGGTCCACAGACACCGTGTGCAAGTGAGTAGAGTAAGCCCAGCTGATCACAGAGTGGAAATTCACCCACATCCTGACAGCTTTGAAACACACATAGATTTGTGAAGAGTGCAAACCTCAGTCTGGGCAAAATAGACCGTGTCAGTCAAAGTGGTTTTGACAGTACACTAAGGTATATCTGAATTTAGACTTTATGCAGACATATTTTGAAACTGACTGGAAGATAAAAAGGGAAGTATGTCTCTTACTTCAGCTTAGACTTTATTTATGCAAATATGGATCATGGTTTACTTAATATAAATTCTTGGTTCTACCACTTACTTCGGATAAACATTGGAAGCTAAGAACAAAGTTTTGACTTACTGCAAATAACTGCAAATTTCCTAGAAGGTGCAAAACTTTGCTGGTTATCAAATCTACTGATAAATATCTAAATATGCATCAATTCTATTATTAATACATTATAGCTGGCATCTGGCATTGATGTGCCAGCAGCAATCACACTGTGGTATAATTTTTTTAAAATTCTCCTCATCTGATTGCACATGATGCCTGGGGACCATGGTGATAAGAAATGTGAGTCTATTATTCCACAGTGTGGAAAAAGTATGAATACAGGCTATAGAAAATTTAGTGTTGGCAGGTGGTATTTACCAGATTGTTAAACATTTTGTTCCAGTGACAGTGCACATTTTGCACTCAAGTCTTGGTCCCAGGACTATGTTTTGTTCAAGCTTTTATTGAACATGTCTGGCAGAGAGGTTTTAGCAGAACCAGTGTTACCTCCCACTGTGAACCCTGTAGGAAGTGAAGTCGCGTGAAACTACAGTACAATTTTGTATCCACACTGTGTGTGCAAAGCCCTGGGCAGGAAGGCAGGCATTAAGCCATGGAAATTGCAGCTTCTCATATGGTGACCAGCCAGACATGGTTAGTTTGAGCATTCTCTTCTTGCATAAGAAAAGGGAAGCTGGGACTCCTCAGTCTGAGCAAATTCCCATTTGTCAGAAGGTAATTCAGTTTTCAAACCACATTTTCCCAGGTTTCATTGCTTCTGAAGCATCTGAAATAATTGAAAGTTTGGGATCATGATTGTACCTAGATGTCCAGCCTATCACTGCCAGCAATACTGGATGAATTTTATTAACTTAATAATTAGTCTAGATCTGCAATAAAAGTAATCAGAATCATCTGGTTCACATGTAAATGTTCTTTGTTTAAAGGCATTGAATTTGTTTTCATTGCCATTAGTTCCTATAGTTTCAACACAACTGGAATCAAAACTGTTAATCAGAGAGAACTCAAAACCAATGTAGACAGTCTTGCAGAGAATTTAGTGTTTCAGTTCTGACTTCTCAGCTGTTTGTTGGAAAAACATCAAAAGATACTATAATATCACCTAATCTCAGTGATTTCTATTGATTCTAGAAATTTTTTCTTTCAGTAAAATCCAGCTTCTTGAAGTCATGGTACTGAATTACCACAAGCAAGTGTCTAGTTCTTGAGATTGCATTAAAAAATAAAAAGGTGAGGGACTCCAAACCAAAGGTGAATATTAAAAGACTCACATTATTGTGCTGCCAGTAGTCAGGTTTTCAGCTAACTTCTCAGCATTTAAATCTATCTCATTACTTTTGCATCTCTTAAATTGGTGGCGGTGTTGGCTCCTCACAGAAATGAGCTCAGTCGCTCTAGCAAGTTCAGTTAGTTCTTGTTGAAATCAGTTTAAAATGGTCTTTGACTCTAATGACAACTGGTTTGGAACTGCTATCCAAATAGCTTTACAGTTCATTTGTCCTTTTCATATAGGGGAAAGCCAAATCCACCGGAGTGACAAGGACAAAAAAAGTGGCAGGATCCACAAACGGAGTACTGTCTGGCACACATGCTCTTCTTTCTTGGACAGTTTTGAGCCTGTTTGGCTCCCAGTGATGTAGAAAAGCCTCTGTATCCCCATATGTGGCCAGACAGCATCTGCTGGCCGTTGCTTCGGCAGGGCACTGTCGCAGTGCAATGACGCTATTGCTGTCTCAGACCACACTGCATCTAGTCAAGATATGTGTAACCTTTGCATCACCAGTGGCTGTGCTGAGCTGGGCAAACTGGCTGTGCTGACAGAGCAGCTTGAAATAGCCACATTTCCCCAGAGGCAGAGTTTATGAAATACAGCCTGGAAAATTTAGTATTTCTGTCAAGCTGTTTCATTTTGTGTCTCCTTGACACCTGCTTTAATTTCCAAAACATGCAGCTAGGTGGCTGCTAAGTTATTAAAGCCCAGCTAGGACAGTGGTAAAAAATTAAGATATTCGTTTCAGTGTATGTTTAGTGCCTTCAATTCATACACCCAAATCTTGTCACATTTTTCCAGGATATTTAGGATTCCAAAACGGACATAGGACGCAGGCAGGCTTTTTGAAGACATCTAAGGGAGTTATGCAGCAGACTTTTACTGAAATGATATGCAATATTCAAAGAAAAAAAGACACCTTCTCTTACAGGTAGTGATGTCACACTGAAAACTTTCCAGACCATGGCTAAGGGAAGGTTAGAGCATGGAATAACAAGCATGATATATGAAAAGAAGTGGGAACTGAGATAATACAAACTGGAATATGGTGAGACATGGATAAATAAAGTAGTTTTTTGAGACTCTCAAATAAAGTAATTTTGGTGGATACTACTTTGGGATATAAGATCTGCTCCTATTTCCTTGCCACTCCCAGTCTTGTAAAACAAAATTTTAAGAATTCCACTAAACTTGGTGCCTTACTGATTTGGGTTCAAATGCAGCATTTAATTGCTCTCCTTTGCTCTCAGCTCCCATTCAGACTTAGAAATATCAAATAATAACTATATGCAGTAAAATTAATCACAAGCATTTGGTTCACTAATGTCTTAGTTTGGCTTCTGGATGTCTTAATTACAGAATCAAGTATATTTTTACATAGGCACTGATTACATGATTAGTCTTAGGTGTCTCAATAATTTTCAGTTTTGAGATTAACCAAAATCAAACCTTCAAGTTGCAACTTCACCATATTTAGAAGCAGAAGGTACAAGAAAATTATTTCAGAATTTTAACATGATAGTCCTGCCTGAATATGTTCTAAGTGAATTCTTCAGTCAGTTTGATTACAGTTTGACAAATTTTGAAACTTAGCAGATTCTGAGAACCAAACGTAACTTTACGTATACTGCAGGGTAGGCAGGTACTTAACCTAGACTTACCCTGCTGAGTTTTTCTGAATCAAGTCTGAAGATTTGATTTGAGAGACTGGTACTAGAGAAGACCTTTGATTGCTGAAGGCTAAATCTTGACTCTGGCACAAGCATTGCCTTTACAGGAACTATGTCTATTGAATTTGACTCATAATAAGATTCATAGAATTAGAAAATAACTCTATATAATGCTTAAATGTGAACAGTACAAACATCCCTTAAAGCATTTCCAAGTACCAAAAGTCAAGGACATTTCTGCCAGAAATGCATCTTTATTGTGTGTGTATTTTTTAAACTTGATATATAGAAAAAAACCAGTGTATTTGCAATACCTATCACTTGCTGAAGGCCAAAATGAAGTTATGCTTTGGCAAGTAAATGCAAGTGACATCATTTGCAAAACTGACCACTGAGTTCAGATAGTTTTCACTGCTTATAAGAAGAAAAGATTTTTCAGCTATGTCTTTGAACAGTCACGTACATCTTGTATTAAGCATATAAAACACAAGTTATTTGAACTTGTCTAATCGTTATGCAACATCTTGTTTGAGACTGTTAGTTCAAGGACACCTAGATCTTCACCATAAGCAGAGAACTACTTATAAATAACCTTAGCACTGAAATTAATAAATTAAAGTTACAGTATATTGTTACAATATCATTAGAAAAATCAAAGCACACACCTTGTACACAGAGAGATCACACCAAATCATTGCTAAAGCAAGATACAAATGTTTTAAATAGCATCATATAAGAATTCAAACTTGACGTCAGAAAGATAAAATCCTTTTGATATCAGTGACACTGAATAACACTTTTAAAAAACATTTTATGCTGAGTTTCTCGGTTGGAATACTAGTTATTGAATTCAGATTCCTTCCATGGTTAACTAGCATAATCCATCTGTAATCCCCATAGTTGTGCTTCTTAGGTAAAATCAGAAATAAGTTTCATGTTATTAAATTTCTCAAGAAATTGAGACTGCTGAATTCTATTTTTTTATCTGAACAATCACAATTGTCATTTTTCTTTTGGTAAAAACACATGGCACAGAAGATAGTTTTATACTGTCAACAGACTGACTTGAAAAATATAAATATATACTGTATTTATATATATAATGTGTATATACACTATCAACATTCACATTAGAGAATCTGAACAATTTTGTTGAAATTACTTTTAAGAAAGCCTTTTGCTGTGATTTCATGTCACATAAAGCGTTGAAAATGCTCAAGTGTACCATATGAAATGGGGCTTCTTAAACCTAAATAAAACATACTTGTGAAATGTATGTGAATATGTGATATGCATTTTTTTAATGTATATTTTCTTTTCAGATTTGCAATTTCTACCACTTATAGCTTGCAAGTTGCAATAACGAAAAGAGTTATCTGGAGTCAGTGTTTTCTTTCAGCAGGCTGTTGCAGGCAGAGTTCACTCACTGAAGAAACTATAGGCAAATTATTCTCAAGATGATAGTTGATGAGATGACTTATGCTGTCAAAGACACGATCTTTTGTACGAACCTTCAAAAAAAAGGATGCAAAAAGATAGATTAAAGAGTAATGTACTTTTCCCCTTAACTTCACACTAAAATTGTCTAAGAATAAAATGACAAAATTGTATTTTAGAGACTGATCCCTCTTCAATCAAAATTGGTGGAAATTTGGCACATATTGAGTGTGGCTTCCATTTTTTCTCTTACTCCCTCTATTTTCACTAAACAGATATTTTTTGTGCAATTCCATGGACCAGCTTACTCTTATTACTCTTTCTGAATAGGTCTGCTTGAAAACCTTCTGTACATGATTTTTTCAGATTTCTAGGTCAATTTTTCTTCTTCAAGGACCCACCTATTTCTTTTAGGTGTTTGCACCTTTTTAATTAGAAAGAGCTATCCTGCCAGGTATGTCAGAACCCAGTTTCTTTGTGCGCCTCAGCATTTTTGTGCTTTTTAAAAGACATTCTTCTTCTGCTACTCGAAAACTCCCTTCCTAGAAAGTGATCCAGCCACCATATGTGCTTAGCTTGGGTTTGCTCTGTGCTGCACAGTACATCCCTGTGCCTTTGGAACTGAAACATTTCAGGGCAGGAAACTTCATTTCTCTCGCCCATGTAGTGGGCTAGAAAAAATGCCCTCTGTACTAGCATCTTGCTGGTATACAATACTACACCCATGATAGGAGTAAACTAATATTGCAGGATGAAACAGTCAAAATTATCAGAAGCCAAAAGCTAACCTATATTACAAAGCAATCTTTAATTATTTAGCCACATGTTCACAAAACTTCCTTCCCATGTTTCAAATGAGTTAGCCATATAGCTGCTACAGGCAGAGCACAGGTCCACTCAAACAAACACCATGTTGCACTAAAGCTTTGTATGAGGCTGGCTCTACACTGCCTCAAGGAAATGCCTGTGAGCACTGCTCTGGGTAAGGGATGTCATCTATTCTCCTTGAACTTTTCTCGGGAAGAGAGAACAACTTGTGTTAAAACTTTCAAAAGTCATCTTATGCTGTGGTGGACACCTCTTCTGAAATAATTCAGTCTTCACCATTAAGTTCTGGAAAAGTTGCTAGAAGCTTAACACAGGATGTCATGGAGTAAAATAAAGAGGAAACAAATAACTTTGGCATATGATGCTATCTGGTCAGTCTACACATAGTTATGTCATTGAAGTAAACCAACAGGCTCTCCCAATTTCTGAAGCAAACTGCTTTGAAATGTCACTTTCTCTAAAATCAAACTACATTTTCAGAATGAAAAGATATCTTAAAAAAAGCAGTAACTTTACTTAGCTATATTCTGAGATGTTCTTACTGTAAGTTAGGCACTCTACCATCACCAGAGTTCTAATTCTAAATCCAGAAAAATCATGCTGTCCTCCATTTTAAGCATCCATTACCTGAACGAGGAATCATTTTTCCTTTTTTACTTTTTTGTTAGCTCGATGAGAGCAGAAGCAACTGGACAGTTAACTCTGCTCTGAGAACACACCCTTAAGACTTGTTACGTGTCACTGGGTTATGTGTGTGAAATTAATTTTCAGGCAACATTTGTGTGAATCAGTCTTTAAGAACAATCATGCTGAGACCATGCAGACAAAATGCAAGCCAGTGGCACTCTGTGGTGGCTGGCCACACACTGGCATTTTCTGGATGATTCTCCACTTTGACAAGTTGCAAATAGGGCTGCTCAGAAGCTGTGTCAGGATCCCACAAATCGTACAGACAGCACAGCTGTCTGTAACTAACTGCAGTTGCAGAAAATCATTGCTCTGGAACAGTGCCTTCCAAGCAAGGCGTTTCAGAGCCATTTGGGCCATGATGATACAAGCAGGCTGAGGGAAAGGATAGGTGCAGATAACAAGCAGGACCCTAACCAAGGAGGTCAGCAAATTAGAGCTGCACTAGAGGCAGTGCAGCAAAGATGGAGGGGGGCCCTCCAACCTGTGCAGGAAGAAGATGCCCTGGAAATCATCAGAGGACCTGAGCATTCCACTCCAGTCAGCACTGCAGCAGAGTTCCCCGGGGGGACACAGCATTCCTGCACTTGCCCCGTCACACAGCAGTGTTTCCCTTGCAGTAGACTATAACAGTTTTTTGTGGGTTTATGCTGAAAAGAGAATTAGGGGACCTTGTTGCAGGAGTCACAAAACTGTTGGCAAATTTTAGCAATGGAGGCTGCCCCTCCATTGGTAGTGTAGAGCTACTCTCCTGGGCTGGTGTACCCATCAAACGCAGGACTAGGCAGCCGGTGCCTCAAAAGTGCAAAACCATTCTTTGACCGGCCTCATGTGGCAAATGTAATTAACTGCAACAAGTACAATGGGCGTTCCTCACCGCTGCAGTACAGACTCTGCAGGACTGGCATAGTTCTGCCACAGCTTTCTCAGCTCAGATGCCAACAGGCCAACTCCTTTATGGGAGTTTCTCGCTTACGTTGGGGCTGGCTAGCAAAAGTTATCCTTTATAGAGGAAAAGGAGTTGCCTACTTGCAGCTACTAGGGGCCAAGAATAAAACTCATGACAATGATTTCAATCTCTCTGAAGAGATTATGCCTCCACAGAAGCAGGACAGGACAGCTACAGAAAGCTAGGGCTCCCTTGCCCCCTCCATCCTGCTGTGGGAAGGGTCCCTTCATCAGCTAAGGGAGTCTTTGTGCAGCAAAGAGATGGAGCAGGCTTAGCCCAGTTCTCTCCTGGGCATACATGCAGGAAAACAGAGGGCCTGCTCCATGTCCCAGCTAACAGAGATGTCAAGTGTAAATTGCCAGCATGCTGGCTAGCCAAGCCTCCTCCCTTTAGCAACAACGCTGAAGTGGCTTAGCTGCACTTTAGACCAAGACTGCACAGCAGTTGTCAAAGTGTGAACTTGCCTTGGAATCAGGTCCCTAGGGCTCCCTGCAATATGCAGAAATCATGTGTTAGGTCTTCTGCTAGGCATCAGGGAGAGAATTAGAGAAGTGATGGCATATTAGAGATATGAGGTGGTGCTTATGATCAGTTGTGAATAAGCTGTAAAGAAGATTAAAGACATTTAGAGAAAATGTGTGGTGTCAGAAACTTCATCTATTAGTGAGGAGTCAGTGCTTACAGTTCCTTCTGGGTCCACCAAAAGAAGATGCTTGGCTTGACCTTTGTGCATGCCTGTCAGCACATAGGAGCCAGGATTCGTGGTACTCTTCCTCACAAGGAAATCTCCACATTTCTTTAATAGCTGTTCTGCTTCTTTCCTGCTCATCTCTCCTTGATACCACGGCTCTGTACTCAGCTCTTCAGCTTCAGTCTGGACAGCTGCTCTGGATGAAGGAGGACTGGTGCAACCCATGGATGTGGATTTCTTCATCATAATCTCAGATGTTTGATTCTTGAGAGCATCTTCAAATGGTTCTGGTTATGGAAATAGAAACAAGGGCAGGATCATTCAGAGGTAAACCATGTAGCAAAATGGTGATATTCTGGTCATTTTAAACTGGATTTATTTTGCATTACAGCCACTTCTCTTTATCTTTATGAAAAAAATGAGGGAAGATATACTAACAGACTTACTGATTTATATAATACATTATGACTGAGGAGTGTAATGTGTTTAAAATGTATGTTATGCACAGAAAGATACTGATAAAAATCAGACTGAACCTTGGCAGGTTCTCTTGAAAGGTACTGGTTATATTTCAGTAGTGGCTATTGTCAACAGCTGTATTTATATTATCTGGTACCGGGCAAATCTCTGCTTCAGTCTTTCTAGGTATGTCAGACAGTTTAATTTCAAATAAATTGCATAATAGGAGTACCTAATGTCATTATACTCATATCTGGTCTCTGTTCAAAAAACTTATTCATTTAAAAATTATCCATTACGGAGTCTCCAGCCCAAGGCTATGTCTAGAAGGGAACATTCACCCTTACCTACTCCTAGCTCCATCTAGGAAAAGAACCTTGCAAAACAGACAGAGGTTAACACATTTAACATCATTTGCCTAGCTAAAATCAGCCTTGGGGAAGCATCTTTTAAACCTCAGCTAAGTCCTGAACTCAGTGCAACTGTAGAGTTGAGTGGAAAGATGTGTCATCATGGATCCCAACAGTCCTACAGAAATAGCAAATATGTCATAGGGTGCTTCATTATATGTTGTACTGACCTCTCAGAAGCTATTTACTCTTGCAAGACCTTCATCTTGCCCACCAGTACATATCAAAAAGAAATGTTGTTCTGTGCCCACTAGGCTTACAAAAGGACCTCTGGAGAGCGGTACGGTGAAGCGATACACCAGCTGTAAATGGATTGTTCGGATGCAAGCAGTACACAGCCATGCTTGCATGGGACCACAGAGAGGCTAGTTTAGGTCAGAGAAATAGGAAAAATACTGTACTATCACAGCTTACTTATATCTCAGCCAGTTATTAAAAGTAGCTTATCAATGTCTTCACTATACTGCAGTCTGCACAAAGTCCAGCATATGTTTAGCTTGACAAACCACTAACTTAGGGCTAATTGGCACATTTTCTAGTACTACTTTTCTCTGGTGTTCCAATGGCTGATAAGAGTTAACATCCCTGATTTCAAACAGCAGATTTTTCTCATTTCAGATTCACAGATAGATACTCTCTCAACTTTCTTCCCTCCTCCTTTTCTTCAATCCAAGGTCTCACTAAGCTGTGGAAATAGAGTCATATCTCAGCAAACACATGCCAGGAAATGGTTTTATCTATACTGAGGAGACAGAAATGTAGATACTTTATTTTACAAATAATTTGTAGACACCACCTGCTTTGTCTCACTGCCTTTTAATTGTGTGAACTGAATTAAATAAAGCTTGGGTAAGCAATTTATTTGGGGTAGGAAGAGTAAAAATAACCAAGAAAATTGTCTGTGCATCAAATGCTTTCACCATTACTTCACTTTATGTATCTCCTCAAGGCTGAAAATAATGTGTATGAGTAGCACCAATACCAAACTATGGCTGATGCTTAAGCTGTGGTTTTGCAGCTATGGCGATGATTCTAATCTAGGAAAAGCTGCCTTCAAAGTTGGAACAGATAGTAGTAGGCCTACCTAGAGCAAGAGGTAACTCAGCACTTTGATTTCCATGCTAGATTCCTTGTTGCACAAAGCTTTTGATATATGCATTTACTTCCTCGTGACATACTCACAGGACAGGCTGAAGATAATTCTCCACCCATCCACACCTTCACCCTCCTTCACTTTCCTGTATGGCAAGCTTCCTGATTAATTTTTCTTCTGACATAATTGCCTGTGATGTTAAGGATAACACAGACTGCAACTCACCTTAACTGAGTTATCATACAGCCTAGCTTCAAGTCTTCAACCACGTTTTTTTTTAAGCTCAGGCCAATACGAAAACACAATGGATTCTAAAATTCACCATAATTACACCAGGAACACTAAATTTGGAATTTTTTTTTTTTTTTTTTTAATACAGAACTAGTGCATAAACATATTTGGTCACTTGTTAGGAAGGAGGTGAAAAGGAAGGGAACTCACTCATGTCAAACAGATCCTTTCCTGGGCTGCTTGCTTCAGCATTCTCTGTTGTTCCACTGAAGGTACTTTCAGCATCTGCTTGAAGTGCCAGTAGAGCTTCTCTATTTATATGCTGGGTGTTTACATATGTTGGCAGCTCTGCTGTTGGTGCTACTTCTGATTTGTCTTCTGACATACTACAAATATCCAGAGATCCTAGAAAATTGAAGACTTTTTTTTTTTTGTATTTGACAGAACAGCGTTGGTAGTATCACCAATTATCATCACACCTCATCAGCACAGGTTTAAATTTTCCTGGATTGGGAGATGTAAAGTCAATAATTGGTGGATCTAATAGAAAAAATGTTGATTAATGGATTCAGAACTCTGTTTCAATGAGGATATGGTGGGGCTATTTTCCAGGAGAAAAGGGAACCTTAGTAAATAAATACTGTAAATTTCAAAAATTGTGTTCTGTTGGGGAGTCATGAGAGCAGGAGAAGGTATAAAATCCTCAGATGTGTGCAGATTAGCAACAGAGAACACATTCTGGCATTTGAACGAAAGTGCCCCTAGAAACACAGTAAGATTATCTCATAAAGGTGGATAGGGTGAAATTTTATACATGTTTTGAAATTACTTACTTGAAATTCAAAGACAACAAAAGGAACATGATACATTATTTGCTATTTTTTGAGCAGAGAGTATTGCTTCACATTTTGAATTAGTCTTCTCAATTTAGGCTTTTCATTTCAAAATTCCATTTTCCATACCCTAGTGGGTCAGATTTTCCCAACAGATCATGCAGCAGACCCTTAAATATCATGGGGTTTTAAGAAAGTTAGCTGAAAGTTTGGGCAATTCCATTTATGAACTGCTCTGCAGAAGAAAATATTTCATGAAGGTGTGCATTTAATAATTTTTCCAGAGGTAATTATCAAATGCTTTTCACTGGTATCAACAATAAAACTCAGACAAAGGGAACCTATCAATCAAGTGCAGTTCACTGCCTTAAAACTTTGAGGTATCAGACTTTCACATGCCCCCCAAGACCACCTGCAGTAATACAGCTAAAAGTAGCAAAACTCACCTTGTTTAACAGGCCCATGATGCCATTCTTCACTGAATTTTTCTCTTAAGTGATGGCTCTGATAATAAATTTGCTCTCCTCCCACTCCTGATGCAGACTAGAACAGACACATGTGCAAGGAATTTTTCAATTGCCTTTAAAATACTCAGATACATTATGAGTGGCTCTGCCAATTTCCTTGGATGTATTCTGTGTACCCTCACTCTTCCTTTCCAATTCATCATAATGTCACACTATATATATATATATCCCAAATACATTTGTGTAAGAGTAAGATATTACCAATGACCTTCATGTGTTCTTCCCTGCTTTCTGCTTTCAGTGACCCCCATGATACCAAATGATGCATCATTTCTATGGTGCATTTGTACTCACATAGTGAGTCTTGACAACCTGTTGCTGGGAAAAGTGTTCCACAGAAACACACGTGGCACCAGAAGACAGCCCCAGCACTCTTCAAAGCATGAGCTGAAAGATTCACGTTGCTACCAGGGGATGCACTTGGGCACTGAGGGGAGGATGTGGCTACAGACAGGACCCCTCTGGATTTAAGCAGAGCTGTGCTGGATCTGAAAACACCGCTTAGGGAGCTACATTGATACTGCAGTCAAACTTCCAACAGGAAATCTGGTAGAAATATTCAAGCTGACCTTAGTTCAACATGAGGTGGAAAACCTACCTAGGAACCTGGCTGAATATTGATTGCTGCCAAGTCATTAACATAATGAACTGTTAGTAATGACTGCACTAGACTGTTTAAATGATTCTGCATTAAATCATTCCCAGTTAATGTGCACTATTTGATACTCTCTGAAGCAGACATGGTTCCTACAACTGTGGTAGCCCCCAGTGGATTTATGTTCCTTGAACCTGGTTAATCTTTTAACACCATGAGGATTTCACTAATTTGTTCTGAACCTGCCTAATGTGTTGCCCCATTGACCTGCAGTGGCCATTCAGATGGAAACTGGCCACGCAAGAAGGGCTGTGAGTTACAGACGGTCCCAAGATTTCCACCATAAAACATACGTCTTTTTAAAACTTTGGATCAATCAACAGGAGAGTAGAGATGAAACTGTACTAACCTGAGCTGTGTCTGCAGCAGTGGGAAGCCTTGTTTTGAGCCTGGCATCAAGGAATCCGCCAGGGGGAGGTATTTTATTTGGGATGTTGTTGTAATAGGGATGCTCTGTTTCCTCGATATCTTCCTCTGTCCATGGGTCCTCAAAACTCTGCATCCTGTAAGGAAGAGAGTGGTTTGTTTTGCCCCTGACTTGCAAAGCACTTACAGATACTTTCAGCAGGTTAAGACTGCCTGTCAGGGTATCACTATTTGATTGCACATTTTATGGACACTTCAGCTACCTTTGTAAGTCAGGAAGCAATGATGGGTCATGGAGCAGATCTTCTCTGTTTAGACAAACTGACATAAACCTCCTTTGCAATGGACCAAATTCTTTGTGCTGACTAGAAGATGTTTTAACTTGGCTTTAAAGACCATTATAAACTGCTTTAACAAACAACTTTACCTAGCCTTAAAATATCACTTGTAATTATGACTGGATTGACTGACTAGGCTCTAAATCTTTGTCTTTAGTCATGATTACTCTATCACAAATATAATTCTGCAAGAACTTCACAAAGTCAAGAGATGTGAATAGAGCATGCTTCCAGATTAGGATAGTAGCATTTTCTATTCCACATATACCTGTTTTGCTCTAAGAGATTACAGAGGGTACAAGTTCATGAGGATTTCTAGTAATGTCAGTAAGCACATAGCAATCCATGTCTCCAAAGAAAACAGAATGCTATATCCCAGCCTTTTGTACCTATACAAACAGAGAGAGTTTGTATCCTCCAGAGAAAAATGCAGTCAAACCTCCCTGCAATACATCACATTCCTAGAAACATCACCCTAATATGAGAAATACTGAAACATCATTAGTCATTTTGGAAGCCCAGCAGTCTGACCTACTCCATCTAATCTGACACAGCTGCTGTGACAGTAATGAGGAAATGCCACAAATAACAACCATTCTTGGCCATCCAGCTCTGCCTGGTAACTACAGCACAAAACACATGATCATTTCAACATCACTGTGAAATCCATATTAAGCCTATTCTTTCGAATTGACTGTGCTCCTTTCATATTCGTTAGGTAAACACTGTTTAGCTAATACAGCAGAAATCTTTTGAAAGCATTCAAATCCTGTCTGTCTCCAGCAACATTGTTCACATTTTATCAAGTAAATAGAAAGCAAGGGAAGATCCTTTAGCAGTCTTCTGCAATAACACTCACCTATCAGGGAAAGTAGGTGTCTTAGAGGGACATTGCAAGTACTGCTTAAATCGAAGCTCGAATGCTTGCCCTATGGTGCTGATGACATCCTGGGCCAGGCCATCACAGCATTCCAGGATATGACAAGCTAAATGAAAAAGATTGACACATGCAAATCACTGTTTATGCCATGGTGGGATGCACTGACCTATGACAAAACACCTACTTGTCGCCCTCTTAGTGATGTGCACATTTCAATAAAATCCAATTCTGATACAGTGAATTTCAGGCAATCGTAACTTTTTAAAGGTTACATAAAATTGCACTGATGCGTAAGTGCAATAGACAAGGTCACAAATCTGTTCCACTATTTTAACAAGTCCACAAACAGAAAAAAAATCTCATAAAATTTCTCTTGTTATTACCTGAATGCTATAGATTATATAAGAATTCTAAGCTTTAAATTGAAATTACAGAAATATTAATAGATTATAATAATAACAAAAGCTTTATTTGCTTTCTTCAGTTTTATTACCGCTTCAGTTTTATGTCCAATCACCCCAAGTTCACAAGCTGCTCTCTCTTCCCAAATTACAGTCTGAGGGAGAAGCAGTATCCGCAGATACTTTCTAGATAATGACCCCTGATCTTATTCCAGGACTACAGAGTAATGAGGTTGGTACCTTTTCCTGCTTGTTTGCATGAAGATACTCCCAGCAAACTGTGGGGTTGGTGAAGAGTGCAGAGCCAGCAACCTGATTAACTCCAGCACTTCCCCTTGTGCAGCCTCTCTGAACCCACTGTGACAGAGGCAGTAAAGGGGGAGGCTACCAACACAAGCTCTCTGCCTACAGAAGACTGAGAAACTTTTATCAGCTGTCTGAGCAGCCAAATCTGTAATCGTTTTAAACCAGAGAATGGCTTTGAGGTCTGAAACACATGGGAAAACATAAAATATGAGAAAACACGAAGAAGTGAACTTGTGAAGAGCTCACTCAACATTACGGGAGAATAGATGGGTACTAATAGCTGGCAGCTAAAGATCTGTGTGAACAACATCTCAGTGATATCCAGAGAAGCCCAAGGGAGTTTACCTTCCATATTCAGAGTTGGACAAGCATATTGTCTTACTGACTGTAACCTGGACTGGATTTCAAACTCTGGTTCTTTTCCAAGTCCTGCCACAGGAAAGTGTTCAAAGTAACTGATTTGTTCACCCCTGACTGCTTTAATAGCTTGTCTATAAACTCTTCAGCTGAAAAACTGCATTTTAGCACACGCGCAGTGTCCAACTCACTGGAACCAAGTGCTTTGGATGCCAGCGTCCTCCATATAAGGGCTGGTCATGACATTTGTGTGAAATTGTTTTAGTTAAACTAGTACAGGGAGACCAAGTAGGTTTAGATATGACTTTTCAGAGGCTGAAATACTGGATAGACTTCTGAAGAGTCCAGAATAAAGGGCCAAGAAACCTGCAGTTGTGTGAGTATGGAATGTCTGCTGTCTCTTCCTCAGCAGCAGCAGCAGCAGCACTTCATTCAGCATGAGATGGCACCAGTCATAGTGCTAAACAGATACAGTGGTGTTCTCTTCTCACCTTAGAGCATCTGCTGTGCCAACCAGCAAGCTGAAATGTCTTGTCCAGGGAAAATGCCCCTAGCTGCATGTTGAAAGTGGATTCAACAGAAAAAACAGGACCTCCATGTGTCCAAAGACAGAGGCAGACATCCCTGACTAGCAGTGAGATGTTTGTTTTGACGCCCTCCACAGCACTGCTATTGGCATTGAACAATTAGCCTCCATGGAAGGTGCAGATTTATCTCTAAAGGTGGACCAAAAGCGGTTAGGCCAAACAAAGCTAAACTGTTTGCACTCTATAACTAGAGTGCGAATTTAAAGAGGCGACATTGCTCACTGCTAAACCTTTCTGGAGCTGAAATGAAGCATGAGTCATTAAGTAGTTTCAGTAGGTGACATAATGAGTAACCTGTTTCCTTGGATACGTGAATGGACTTTCAGCAGGTAGGAGATATGCTTCTTGTAAAAGGATGAGAAGGTTTGGCTCACACAGAGATGATTTCTTGTGAATGCTACAGCAGAAAATAGACAGCCTTTAGCTTGCTAGATCCAGAATGCAAAGCACGAAGACAGCTTCTCCATCCTTGGGAAGAAATGAGTCTAATATGCAAGCTATACTACAGCACTGGTGGTAGGGTAGCATCAGTAACAGCAGCAGTAACATTTTGCTAGATACGGATGTAAAGACAAATTCCCTTTTAAAGTAATTTGCAAACAACAAAAAGAATGACAGAATGGCAATGATGGTGAAAGAGGGCAATTCAGGTCCCTTGGTAAATTAGACCCTTTTAAAAAAATGTGTTTTAATACAGGTGACATACAAAGTCACTGATCTTCAAACTACTGATGTATACACACAAGTGGGGGAAGCACCCATGGGAAAGCCATAATGCAGAAGGCTTAAAGATGATCACAGCACGAAAGAATTTCACATGAGGTAACAGTGCTTCACTGTAGCAAAAAGGGCTTAGGAGGAACCAGCTGACGATGAGGACAAAAGCAAGAAAGGTGCATTCTGTGCTGTAGTGGCAGCCCCTGTTATGCAGGTATCATATACCTTTTTAAAACAGCTGCAGAAAAATGAAGGAAGAAGGTACAGAAATTATCTGAAAGATGGAAGATGTGCACTGCAGCTGGAATGCCACAGAGTTCAATCTGTCAATCTTTTCATAAAGCTAAGAGATTATTTGACCTAAATACACCGAAGGAAGACAACAATATCAGGTGCTCAGATGACTCCACAGTCTAGGATAGCCTAGCTTAACAAGGAGCAGTCACGGGAAGCTAAGGATAAACACATTCAGTGTAAAATGGAAGGAACATAGTACAGGAAGAACATAGTACAAAAGGAACATAGTATATAAAATCCACTCACGTGGGGACAGAAGACAGAGCACAGGGCTCCTCCAAACCCTACAGAGCAAATATCTGGTCTACAATGCTAGTCCCTACATTGACTGAGATGTCTCAGAACAACTAAATCAGTCTTGGATTTAGCAGAAGAGTACTGCTAAAGCAGGTGGGCTGGAGAGCAGCTCTGCACCATGCATCCTGTAGTCTGACACTGGAGCCTCTCTGACAAGGAAGACACAAGGTTGTAACGTAACAAGCATTGCAAAGAGCTGGACTATTCCCTACCTCCCATTCCCCATAAGTTTTCTAGGTATTTCACTGATATGCAGCATATTAGTATGCTTAGTGCAGTTATTATTTATGAGCTCATACTCTCAAGCCTGGACATTTCTGCACACGGACACAGCAGATTCTTCAGGTGTCATTAAAGACAACTACATATGGAAGCTACTGAATTAGTTGTGCCCATGGTAAGGTGGGCAGCTGAGGGTTTGCAGGATTGGCGTTTAGGAGTTAGAAGTGTCTGAATTCTCCAGAAATCCTGTTGGGAGAACTTAATGTAATATTTTTTTGGAGCTAGTCTGTTCTTGTCTATGATCTATGAATAATACGTTACAAAATACTTTGTATCTTGCATTAAGACCTAGTGAACACAATCAACGAGCAGGTCCCTGTCCCTGACTGATAGCTACTAAAGCAGTACAACCTTGAATAAAACTTCACCGAAACAGAGAATTATGGCAAGCTGGCTCGAAATCTCGCTATTTGACAAAGAATCTGATTCTGCCAGGAAGAGTTAGGCATGTACTGAGAAGACCTAACAGATTCAGCTGCCTCATCAGATGACTTAATCAGAAGGCTGCTTAGCTCTTGCACAGTGACTGGGTGTAGGTAAGGCTTGGCTGTTGCCTAGAAGCCCACACAGCCAAGGCAAGTGTTTGATTTAAGAGATGAGGAGAACTGAACTGATATTTGGGTATGAACTAGCAGCAAGACCTATTCCAAGCCTGAGAAACAAACTGCTGCTTCTTACTGCTACACAATCTTTCCATGACTCTGTCAAAGGCAATCCTTAGATTGGGCTATATTTATGTTTTTCAGGGTGGGGGTGCGGGGGTGGGGGGGTGGAATCTGACCTAAACCATGAATAATTTGTATTTCTCAAAGGAAAAACAGACTTCAAATAGATATTTCTAACTTACCTCTACGATTAACAGGATCCTTAGCTACATATGCAATATAGTCAGAAGTATCCTGTCAAAAAATTAAGATATCTACAGTGAATGCAAAAAAAATATTTTCACTGGTTACAGCAAAAGATCACAGTCCAGAGTATGTACAGTCCTGTGGGCAGAGCCCCAAATGACTTATTTTGCTCTACAGTTGCATACTACTTAAACCCCATACAAATATTTATGGGTTTTGGTACTGATTGCACCACTTTACTTTTTACAGAATGTGATTTAACCCAGCAGAATTTTAAAATCTCTTCTGTCAATTAAACAAACTCAGCAGGATTTGACCCAGGCCTCATTTAGGAGGGAGTAGAATGACAAGTCCTTATCTTCAAACTGCCCAGAATTTCGGTTCATAACATGAATAATCATCTGGTTCTGTGGTGGAAAGAGTGGGAGTAACAGTGCTGCTCCCCAGAAATACTGAGCAATGGCATTTATTCATGTGTGACAAGCAGGTGTTTACTGACTGCAGTGCCATATGGCACAGAGGTTCTCAGCCCCTGCTTGGCTCTGACAAGCAGTATCCCAGGACACCCTCCGCCAGCCCTTAGGCTGCTCCCTGCCACACCTGTTGCCACATGCCTGGTGGATTTTCTGGCAAGAGCACACAAACATCTTCTTGGGGGATTGTTTTTGCTTCCTCTTCTGCCACCCTTATGCTCCTGTGCACAAGTGGTGCAGACTTCTATCATTATGCAGATGAAACAGAAAGGCCTGTGTTTCTGGGAAACACTCAGGCCTGCTGATATATCTGAAAAATGCCATATTGCCTTGATGCAATCAGGAAGTCCTGGTTAGATCTGGTAGTTCCTGACATGCCTGGCTAGTAAGGTATAGCTAAACCCAAGGGATATACAGGATACACTACAGCTGGCTGTGCAAATCTACCCAACGCCTTTTCAGGTGACTGATCCAAGATCATTGCCAGTTATGCCAAGATCTAATGTCATAGCAAACATCAATTTTCAGTTAAAAGATAGACTTCTTCAGCACAGCTTTTTCTAGTGCAAGCACACACCACCACCACCCACCCAAAACAAATCACTGTACTAAATGTTTGTACCATTTCCTTCCTCAGGAGAGAGCAAGGGAAATGACGAAGGACAGTCATGGTTCTGGTCACAGATGTGCAGCCATATCACTTAACGCATTGTTGGAAGGCACTCAGACACAGCAGCAGTGAGGTTGGTCTGTTGAAAAGCATTGCCCTACCATTTTGTCTAGTAATTTCTCATGCATCATGTCTGGGCAGTGACTACAGTGGAAATAAGGATTCATATCAACAAGCAAAGGGAAAACAAAAGTGACTATGTCTGTAGTAGCAAATAATACGGAGCCCTTGTCTCACTGTACTGTTCTCTCACGACATGCCCTGAAACTCTCTGAGGGACCAGCACATGCTTGGCATCGACCCCAAGAGACCACTATGAGGGAAGAGAGGGAATGTGTGGGTGCAAATTGCACTGTGTTATTTATTTCAGGGCCAGAAAGACTAGAAAATGGGCCACAGATCAATTCATTTACTACTTCAGGCATAGCTAATGGATACATTTATGCCTGAATAAATCATAGATCTATCTCATAGCTAGCGTCGGTGTGACAGTCTGAAACCACCTACTCCTTTTTTCATCTAAAGCTCTGCGATTCAAGCTGACTATGACAAACCATTAAGGACCTAAGGTGGGCACATTTCACTGTGGCTCAGCTAGAAGACCCCCATCCAAAGATTATACTGGGATTGGCTGATGCAGCAAAGTGATGCTTGACATTTAAGGACTGAAAACAAGTATGAATGAGCTATAATTTTCAGCCTAAAGACATTGCATTGTGGTGTTAAAATTTGGAGTTATGGCTGAAACTGAAAAACTACTGCCTTCAGGGACCTCTGAGAGACCTGCCTTATTAGACTTTATGAGATCCTCTGCCCTGAAATCTCTGCAGATATCTCCAAAAACAGATGTCTTGTCTGGCAGCCTGGAAACAGCCACCTGAAATTACTATGGAGCAAAATTGTTCAGTGTATCATAAGGAGGGGCTGAAGAGAGATAAAGCAGATTGAGAACACAGTCTTGGAAGTGAACTAAAAATAGTTCTGAAATGGTGTATAAAAGGATTTGGTAGGGAGATTGTTAAATCGTTCTCCAAGCCTCTGGAACACTTCTCCAGGGGTTATATTTTGAATAATATAAGTAATGGTAAGGGAGTGTGAGGAAGGTTGTAAAGCTAATTGCTGTCACAAATGGAGGGCAAATATCCAGAGCAGAAAGGTTGATGGGGTAAAGAAGTGAGAGTAGTCTCGCTTCTTAATAAACCAAATTCCAAAATCACTTCAAAACAAGAGAATCACTTCCTGAAGAGACATGGGCACAGATCAAATTTCCTAGGTCACTATGGCCTTTCTCCAACCAGTTTAAAACTCCTATAAGGAGATAAACTTATGGTCTGGAGCCCAGCTGTGGTTGAGAGACACAGCTTAGTGATGGCAGTCCTCCACCAAGTGGAAATCACTTGAAAGTTATGAAAGTTGTGAAAGTTATGTAAGTTGTGAAAGTTATGTCTAGGTGGCCCTCTGATGAGTAAATAAAGCTGTGACCTAAATCACATCCTTGCATTTTATCATCTTCTACGTGCACCCAGGACAAAGAACTACCTGCTCTATGCACAAGTTTTTGATTTAAAGTTGTTCCTTACTAGACCACTGAGATAAGTTTGTAGAACAACATTAGATACTCTTAAATACCTTCTTCCTCCCAACACCAGGATGAATTCATGCAGTAGTCTTATCAGGAACACAAACTTACAATTTCACTGTGTCTTGTAGTCTCCCTTGCACCATGCAATTTTATTTCTCTGGTAGCTCACTGACTCAGTAGCGAGATTTTTATCTCTCTAAAAACATTTGGAAGAGCTTGTTTACTCCAAATCCAGAACTCTACTGCTGTTCCTCTCCTCTTTCCTGGTAAATCATTTCATCAGTGGGCAGTGTGAAATGGTGTTTCCAGGACTTAGCATTTGGGATGGCAGATGGGCAGCAAAGAATCTTCTTATGGAGGCAGGGAACTGTGCTAATCACTCCTCTGCCCACTTCAGGAATTGTTCATTTACAGCATCCATTGCAATCTGTTGTATTTCAAAGCTGCTGTTGATCCATTTTTTGTTCCCCAAATTATTCTGATATCGTGTCCTTTTCCCTTCTGTAATTGTACTTAGCTCAGCAAAGCTGTTCTAAGACTGAAATTTGTCTTTATGTTTTCTGCCAATAGCAAAATAAACAGAGAAAGGACCAAACATCTTCACCTTAACAGAGTTGAACTGAGAGAATTAACTCACAAAGCAGGCTAGAAATTGCCATACCTCTAGAACATGACTGATATATGACAGATAATCATATGATGGAGAAAAAGGTACTCATTCAATTAATCTAAGTTTAAAAGCTTTCAAACCTCTAGGGTAAGAGGTGAGCACTGTCACTAATTTATAATTTTCCCCTTGCTTCCTGAGTGACAAATACTTTTAAAGGCCATTTATTAATATACCTTTGGACGAACAGCTTATAAAAATAAGGAAAAGCACAATAAGCAGGAATCTGCCCTTTGATCTAAATTAATCAAATTTGTAGGTGTATCTAAAAGCTTTGCAAAACAAGAGAGGAAGATCTGTGCTTTTCCTGAGAGCCTGTCTTTAAGCTGCATGAAAGTAGCAAATATACCTGCAGGCAGAATTTAGCACAGTCTTCTCAATGCACACTTACACTTGAGAAGAAAAAAAAAAAAGCATGCATTACTATAAATATTATAAATATAGCTGCAACATATCCTATTATGGTAAAAAGTGCAAGATAAAAAACAGTCAGGCTAAAAATCCATACAATGCCCATATGACTACACTACATTACTCTGAAAAACAAAGCCCTGCTTATCAGTTACTATGTGAATGCTTACAGTCCCTTGATAGTTTTTGTTTCAGGCATTCAAAGGGGAGGATCTGTGAACGCTTGTCAGGCGCTCCCCTCAAAGAGACCTCGATGGCAACAATCAAGAAAAATTTATGAAAGAAGAAACAGGAGCTACTGTGGTTATATTCTTCTGTTAGTAATATATGCATTAAATTTTGTCACACAGTCCTCACAAAGCAGTATCTATGTGGGAGAAGGCTTTAGAGAAATGCTTACCGGATCACCTCCAGACGCAAAGGAGATAGATTGCATATGGTGATTTGCTATGATCTGTATGGGTCAGAAAGAATAAGTGTGAGTCAGATGCTTTTCTTACAGTTTGCAATTTTGATTTCTTTTTCTGTTTGTATGCTGGTGAAAATCCAAAATCAAGATCAAAATTACCTACAAGGACTTCAAAGAGTAGTATGATAATATAAACAAACTTAAGGATGAATGTATCTATTCTGGTGTTCTTTAAAATGTACAAGGACACCGCAAAATTGCTAAACATACTCAGAACTCCAGTAAAACACACAGACCTGTCAGGGAGTATCTTTGGAGAAATTTTAATCTGCTAAAACTCACTTTCTTTATTACAGATAATGATGAATGAAACAAAAGGTCCTATTCATCAAACCATTTTTCTGCTGATGCCACTCTGGTGAAATCAATGAAACCATGCCAACCTGTACACCAGCTAAGGCTCCTAACATTGCATCCAACATCTACTGTGTCATTTTATGTTTCAAACATCAACATGTTTGCAATATGCAAACAGAATTGTGAATCTAGCTGCAGTGTAGCATTGTGGACAAATTCACATGCACACTCCAGGGCATTTGAAATTCAAATTGCTTATGTACAATTTGAACTAATATGATATTTCTCTGGGAAGAGACAAATTGTCCTGAACCTCTAATAAAAGCAGAACATCTCTGCTATTCTGTGAATTAACTTATGAAATCTTTTAATAATGAAATCATGTAACAACTAAGAAAGAAAAGATAATTTGAAAGAAATTTTCACTTGATATTTGAGTCACAGAAGCCATGCCAAGGAATTCATCTGGGTTGGGACAGGTCCCTGTTTAGTGCCTCAGAGTATCTGACAACAGAATTAGGACCTTAATTCCTCAGTTTGGAGAGGGAACCACATACAAAAAACCATTATGGAAAAAAAAAAAAATAGGCTAGAAAGATATTCTCTGGGCTGTTTCCTCTAACCTGCTTCTTAAAGACCTGAACTATCAACTACCTTCCTTGGAAAGGAAAAAGCCTGACAGAGCTTTCTCTGTACCTTGCTGCTTTGCTAAGTCAGAGAGAGCTGATTACTATTTGTAGTGTTTCTTTTATATAAAGAGTACTTCACTTCCAAAAGCCCTGCTTGTCCCACAACAGTCTCTGAAGATGTGGTTAGTTTTAAGTGTTCACTGCTGAATTAGTGTTCTGTTACTCATCAGTGACGATTTGCTTCTCTTTTCCCCATAAAGATGAAGTAACAGTAGAATATATGGACTATAGAATACATATTGAATGTAGAATAACCTAACAATAGAACTGAACAAGTGAAGTTCTGTTAAGCATTTCACATTACCACTGTCTTGACTTGTGCAAATAACCCAATCTTTTACTTCGGCATCATATAAAAGAAAAATTATTTCAGATTGTCACTAAACTAATTTTTTCCAAATTTTAAGATAGCTGAAAAGTGCTTGAAAGCATTACTTCAAGTCAGGGTGGGGTTTTTTTTTTGTTTTAACTTCATGGCTTATTTGGTTTAGCTTAGTTTGAGGTAGGGAGGGGTATTCCCCACCTCACCTCTGCCAATTCCAAAATACTGAAAAGAGACACAGCAAGATACCAATGCCTTGCATTGCTCAAAATAAAGCAATTCACTAATTTTGGCATATAGTTTAGAAACCTTTCAATCTATGCCAAATTGCATTTTAAAGAAATAAACAAAACAAAATCATCTACCACTCATCCCTGCTTAATATGTTCACAAAATTGTTCTGCAGGGGTACGTGCAGTTGCTTTCCTTCTACCACAAAGACCAACAACACTGTTTGTCTTTTCTTCCCTTCCAGATCTGATGGGAAAAAGAGGCTAATACAAAGTTTGCAGCCATCTTCCTGTTTGGGGCCTCAAAGGGCAAAGCTGCTGGGCCGTGCTCATCTGCAAATCAAATCCTTGGCATAAACAAGAAACAGGGGAGGCCACAGTCACACTAGGGAGCTCTGAGAAACCAGACATTTCCCAAGCCTGCAGCACCCAGAAGAGTCTACCTCAAAAAGAATGTCATGAGAGAAAGATGAGCAGTTTTGTCAACTCAGAGAAAAGGCAAAACATGTGGGGGATGACTCTTCTCTGGTATATATCAGTTTAATTACATTTCTGCCCTAGCACTGGCTGACTACAAGGTGACTTTCAGGATTTGGCACTTTCAAGTGCTTATACTTCTGATGTGGGGCAACTGTCCTTATGAAAAGCACTGCTGTGTACATTCCACAGTAAGGCTACAAACTACTGCAGCCAGTCATAGCACTTCTCCCACAGACTCAGTGCTCACTGCAGAGTATTATGATGCTTTCTAAATAAGCATAAGAATGAAGAAATACGAATGAAAACATAGTAATAAACAGCAAGATAGATTTTCATAATTTTCATAGACAGTGTATATATCCTTTCTTGTTTTTTAACACTGAGGCTCCAAAGGACAGTAGGAATTTTACTTTTCCTCTCTGGCTGTATCTGGGCAGAAAGTTGCGTGCCCTAACGCAGTATGTGCTTCACAGCAAATAGCACAGCAGTGACTACGCATGTCTGTCTGCTTCCTCTTTATATATACCCTGAGCAAGGATTTTTCTCATCTCATACATCATTCACAAACCGCTGCAGCGATTCCCCAAAGTCTGTCTATACCTTCAGCACAGTGAAGAAGAAGAAATGAGCTACTTTAAAAAGGCTGCCCTGTCTCTCTAAAAGACTGGCCTTTTGCTGCACTGCAAAATCCCTGAGGCTGTATTTTTAGCCATACCTCAGGAATAGTTTGCCCTTTAAGACTCTAAATGGGAAGAAAGCAACAAAATTTGGGATGCACATTCAGTATTTTAGTTTTTACTCCAAGCACATCCCTTTTGCCTCTCTGAAAGTTTGTAATCTTATTCAGTAGGAACTCCCATGACCAGAAAATGGTATTTCACATCATAGGTCTTTTAAGAGCAAAACCAATCTACTGAAACATGGCAAGAAGAAAATAATTCAAGAGTTGTTTTGACTAGTGAAATTAGCTGACTTCCACTATGATCTATATTTTGGGTTCATTCATTTTATGGCATTATTGAGGAATAATCACTTTGAGCAACTGAGTATTTGGCAGACAGCAAATAATTGTGCAGCAGGCTGTTCATCAAAAGCCTCACAAATTAATACAGAAGTTACACTCACCTGTTTTGTATCTGGATTCATTAGATTTAAGCTGCTGGTGGAGATATTCAACATTATGCTCATTCCTGCAAACTGAAGATTGCTCTTTCCCAAGATGCTAGAAAGGACTTTGCTTGGTGGCTGTGAGGAGGGGGGGAAAAAGCAGATTTTTGTTCTCTGGGGTTTTTTTTAATGACCTTCATTGTATGCAGAGTTAGTGGTGATCTTAAAGGCTTCTCAGAAGTTTATCACTTTTCAAAGATCATTTAATTGCAACAGCTGTTTTCCTTCGGAAATTATTTCTCATTTATACTACTACTACTACTACAATTAATAATGATAATGATAATGATAATGATAATAATAATTATAGTAGTAGTAGTAGTGATACTAGCCAAGCAGTTATTCATCTACTCTTGACCAAAATATAAGGGTTTTGTGAGACAGCAAGGTCTCATCTTCACCAAGGAACCAAGTAAGTTAAGATGAATGCATTCAGTCAATATCTTAAACTGACAACGTTCTTATTCTATAAAAATAGCTTCAGCTCTTGAAAAGAAATCTGTTGTTTGCTCTGCATCTACTGACTGCTCTACCCCCTTGCCACACGGAAAGTGGGACTGTAGCGATACTGGGATGCTCACAAATTGGGAGTGCCCTGAGTGTTATGTACTAGATGACCTCTAAAGGTCCCTTCCACCCCAAACTATTCTATGACTTTGCTTGTAGATTTAACAGCAGATAAAAGCCAGATATAGATGAAATAAAACCTCTGTATGCTGGACCACAATATGCATCTAAAGATTCTCAGAGAATAAGACTAGGAATGCAATACAGGGGATGTAATAATATTGATAAGTTTTGTAGGCATTTCACTATCTCTTAGGAGGTTTTTTTGCAATAGATGTTATGCTGTCAAAGAAAATTCACAAACTTCTTACATTTGACAGCTGTGGGGAGCCACATAGCTGCACGACAGCAGCCTCATTTAAGTATCCACAGCCTGTAAAAAATCAGACTGCCCAGCAGTAACAGACCAAGTCCTTCCACTTGCTCTACTTACAGTGGTGAATATTTATGCTGGTCATTAGGATATAAAAGCAAAACTGTGACTGGAGGCAGTGTTCTTCTGCCACTATATTTGCATTTGTCTTAAGCTGCCTGCAAGCTTAGATAGTTTTGTTCGTAGTAGGATGGACACACTTGAGCTTCTGTAGTTCTGAAATTTTACATACTTTCAATTTTAGTTTCTTTTCCTTCTCTTTAACTCATTAAAAATACACCTCCTACATACTGCTCCTATGTAACATGTGCTGCACTATTTCAACCTTGTCATGTTACAGAGCTAGTCCTTCATTAACTTTGCAATAAAACAAACTCTTTTGAACATTCTTGTATCTCTTCTTTCCTTAATCCTTCATGATTCCCAGGTCATGCTGAAGGATCACCTACAGTGTGGGTAAAGTGTGAAAATTTGGCCTCAGGAAGTACATGCCACCTTAACCAAATTCATATGCTACTAGTGGCAGAAACACGATGAACATACAGACCAGAGACATGTCTTTGACATTCATCTGAAGTTCTGTTGCTATTTCTTTTCAATAACTGATAAGCGACATTACTTCTAAAACCTGTAATACAGCAAGGTGTCTCACTAGGCACTTGGAACTCTGTTTAACTTATTTTTCCAACTATCTTTTGTGTCATTTTGCTTTCCAAGAAGAAAGATACTTTCATGTTTACTTTCAGATTTAAAATGAAAAGACAGAGAACCAAGAAATGCCAATGAGATAAATTTGGTGGTGGTGAAACCATAACCTTAATTTCTGAGACAATTTCCAATTACACTGTGACACATGTTGTCACATACGATTGATTTTACCAGGGGATGATTCTCCATTGCAAACAAGTGGCATTTCATCTCATCCCTTTTTGCTGAGATTCTGCCTAGATGGTGGAACAGCTGGGGAAGCAGGCAGACCTCTTCCTTCACCTGCCCATTCTCCTCCCGTGCCCAAGAACAAATGCAAGGCCTATAATCAACTACTTTCTATGCTTCTTCCCTTAGAGATAGCATTACATCCCAGCTTTGCCAGCAGGCCTTTGGAAGAGACTGTTGAGAGCCATCAGTGCTGGAGCTGAGCCAAGACTTTCTCCTCTCCCTGTCTGAAGCCTCTAACTCCCAGCACACAAACAAAAACAAAAGCATGGTAACAAAATGCCAGGTACACAGTGGACTCACCATCAGCCACAGGTATTTATGGAAAGAACATAGGGAACAAAGGATCACCTCATATGCTATTTCCATTTCCAGAAATCAGTGATTAACGAACTCATTAAATGTCATCAGTAGATCTATGCTTCAATAACAAATCTAGTCACTCTCAAAACTATATATGTTTTGGGCTTCTGCTGTATCTTCCAGCACCTATTTTCATAATTTAGTCATGCATTTTATGAAAAGGCATCCCATTTGTTCATTTTAACTCTTCCACCTTCAATCTACAAAAGAAAGAAAATAAAAGAAGGAGGTTTCTACAGAAGGAATAAAAAGGCACAACCCTCATCCTCGATGTATTTATACTTCCAGATGCCTAGAAAAGCAGATCCTGACCAAAAGGGAAAGTGACAATATACAGTGGGTGAAAACAGCCAATACTTTAAATGATTAATCATCTGCATTTCTCAAAGCTGCCTTAAAGTCACCTGCCTGCTGTGCCTGGTCTCCACTGTGCTGAACAGAGAAACTACAGTCAACTGCACTACAAGAAAAAAAAATACCTTTCGTTTCTTGAAGGGTCTTTTGGCACCAGGCATGGCTTCACAAACACGACTGATTGCTTCCCTGAAGAGACAGAAAAAAGCTTTATGGCAAAAGAATGTGTGGGTTTCTTCATTACGCTTGAAATGCACTGGAGAGAACAGCTTTGACTGTATTTCCGTTCACAAGTGAGGATAGTTAGTGGGTCAGTTAGCTTTGTTCTAAAAAAGATAATGTTTCCTCACACTATTAAAAAGACCTTTTCTCACTGTTAATTAGAATATTGCTCTTAATACCATCCTTCAAGTCTCACTCTTGAACATTGCTTAATATCTTCTTTTAAAAAAAAAAAGTTTATTTTAATGTGAGAGTTAGAAATCATCATTTTTCTTACTACTATACTATGCACTTTTCCAGTCAGAGCAAAACCACCAGGCTTTAGATAGTATCAGAACCCAAAATATTCCTGGTAATATGTCCATTCTATACAGTATATGAGATGTACAACATTTTCATTGATATTAGTTCAATACAATCTGAGTAATTTATTAGTGGCCTTATGTTTACATTATAAGGAAAATTAATGCCATCAACATTTTGCTTCAGTTTTTTAGTATTGCTTCATTCTTCCCATCGCACTCAGGTTGACTGAAAGAAATAAATGCCCAAAGCTGATCTGAATCCGTACCCTTTCACAGAAGAGTAATTGTACACCACGAGAACTCTTGAAATCATACTGCTTCAAAAAAATCTTATTTTGTATGGAGCAACTTATTATCTGAATAGTCAATCTGATCAGTGTTTAGAATTTGCTGCTGTGCACACACAGACCTTCCTCTGATCACTAGGTACAAGGCCTTAATAGGCTTGTCCCACTGATACTGCAAGACAGAATGGTTTCACAGGAATGAGCAAAGGTGACTTCAAACCTTATTTAACTATTTTTAATATGTATTGAGACTAACAACACATCATATTTAGAGCCAAAACCATGAAAACAACATATATTTAATACAAAAAAAACCAAAACCCCAAACCAAACCAACCAACCAATGAAAAAAAACAAACAAAAAAACCTAGAAAACAAAAGAATGGGAGACAATGAACTACAAGCTAAAGAACAATCAAAATAATCAAAACTGTGAAACATCATCTGAATAAAGACATAAATTATTTTAACTTAGTGCCATATGCAGTATATTTCAACTACGCACAGGATCAACAGGTGAGTCAGGAGAACAATGTCATACACTTATATCAGCATTCAACTTGTAACGACTCAGCAGGCATATCAGGTGGCAATCAGTAATTGCTATATCATTACACCTTGTGCGCTTTTAGCTAGCACCTATCTTTCCTTCAGGTCTAGAGCAGAGGTTGGTTGTTCCATAAGTTGTCTTATGCCTTTTTTTCCCCCAACTATATCTGTTTATCTAATAAAATTGCCCCTCACTACAAACCCTGCCTTACATATGCACTCAGACCATTATAGCTACAACAGCATCCCATTTCACAGTTCAGTGCTTGTATTTAGTTCCCACCTTTACCACAGTTTTTTTTACTCCAAACAAGTGTTTTAGTTAAAGTAATTACTAGATTTTCTTACAGAGCAAGTAAAAAGCAGTTGGTTTAAAAGAACAGGTCTGATGCATCTTAGAAATAAAGCACAGCAAGCATCACACAGTGATCACCATGATTGTGAGACATAAGTTACTCCTGAAAATGTAATCAGGGACAAGTAAATAGTATACCTCTCAAAAGAAAAATTCACCAAAAATGCTTTTCTTTGACTGAAGAAAAACAAACAGATATCATCTTTTACAGAGTCAGCCTCCCTGGCTAATAAGCTAATACTTGTGGTTTCCCATCTCTTTCTTCTGTGGAAGCAAACCCTTTGGACGTAATGGAATGGGAAGTCCAGGCCAGTGGCAGTCTCTAGCCCACTTCGGTCTTTCAGATCCATGCCTCTTGCTTCACCAGGTATGTCGTAGTTTCCCAGGCATTTTGACTGCAAGTTGCTCTCAGAGAGACATCACCAACACTTGTCACATCTTTGTCTCTTGCAGTGGTCCAGCTGGTGCACTGAGATACCTTATAGGTCTTGCCTCTCACAGAAAAGACTTGGATTTCAGAGATAGGTGCTTAAGAGATAAATTAGTCTATAATTTCCTTTCTCTTCCTATTTGCCCCCATCATCCTCTCTCTCTAGTGGCAGCATGGAACTTACAGAAAGACAAAGGTATTTTCAGGCCACTGCACCCAACAAAAAATGTGTGCAAGTTTGTTATTTTTCTAGTGCAGGGTTGGGTCTTGTAGCAGTTTTGCTCTTCTATCTGCCAGCTGCTGATAAACAGACATTAAGGGTGTCGCTTAATAGATTCATCTGACTCAAGAACCTTGTTGATCAAAACTGCCACTTGAGCATAGGAGAGGAAACACACTAGCTGAAAAGGCTGAAGCTGAAGCCCAGGGCAAGACTTGGCAAAGCTTGACTACTCCTTGCATGCCTTGTCTTGGCAGAGCAGAGAAAGCACTGGGAGTGGAAAAGGTGGGCTACATGTCCTCTCACTCTGTAAAAAAGCACTGTATAATTTCCAGCTACCTATCCCCCTTCTGGTAAAATATCTCAGTTTTACAGAACTCAGTGTTCCCAAAGGCTGTGGGAAGACTGGGACTCTTTGGGTTTTGAAACTCTGTGAATATTAAATGTATTCAAGTAACTGCAGGGTTTAAGTTAACAATGCTTTTAGTGAAAATGCTGGGAACTTCAGAAAATATATTCATAGAGCAATTCTGTGTAATCAAGGTCAGAGTGTCCTGGCAGCAACTCTTTGCATGCCTGAAACAGAAGGCACAGTACTTTTCCTGCGTGGGAGTGAAGGAGTCTAAAAGCAGTATTTGAAGAAAATAAGAAAAAAAAGGATGACTGAACATCTGTCACTGCACTGGTATGCATTTTATCCAAGGACCACCAAGATGATTAGACGGATGGAGCACCTTTCCTATGAGGAGAGGCTGAGAGAATTGGGATTGTTCAGCCTTGAGAAGTGAAGGCTTTAGGGTGAATTAACATGGCCTTGCAGCACCTGAAGGGAGCCTACAAGAAAGATGGAGAGAGATTTTTACAAGGGCATTTAGTGATAAAACAAGGGGGAATGGCTTCAAACTGAAAGGTTAGATTTAGACAAGATGTTAGGAAGAAATTTTCCACTGTGAGGGAAGTGAGGCACTGGAACAGGTTTCCCAGAAAAACTGTGGGTGTCCCATCCTTGGAAGTGTTCAAGGCCAGGTTGGATGGGGCTCTGAGCAACCTGGTCCAGTGAAAGGTATCCCTGCCCATGGCAGGGGGATTGGAACTGAATGGTCTTTATGGTCCCTTCCAACCCAACCATTCCATGATTCTATGACAGTTTCCAGATCACTCTGTTCAGAATATTCTAGATAATTTTGGGGGTGATGTTGTGCATGGATAGCCTGGTGATGTGGAAAGGATGGCCTAAAGATTTTTTTTCCAGCTTGCATTGCCAGGTAGCACAGGGCAGATGTAACCATTTTTTTTTTTTGCAGCAAACCAAATTTGCAAATGCCTCAGCAGCACAAACACCTGAGTCACAAATCAAGCCCAGGAACAGGTATTGCTGCTAGGCTGCCATCACCTGACTTGTGCATGGAAACACTTGCCTAAGGAAGGCAAAAATAGAAGTTCTGTATATATCTGCATGGCTAAATATTGTGCAGTTTGGAAAAGTTGGATGTGACTACATTTACTTCCTTTCCAATACGAAAATTATTTGACATAGACACACATTACACTTTTCTCAGCTACATCCTGCTTCATTAGCTAGGCTCAAATGAAAATCAGTGTAGAGTTACGCTGATCTCTTGTAAAATTAGTTACTGTGCTGTCTGCAGTAGGGACCACATGCTGAGTTCCAAATCTGTCCAAGAGTATTTTCTGCTTTGCAGATGGACACACTGTGGAGTCATTTTCTTGGCACAAAACATGTTGCATATTTTGAATATAATTTCAGCATTCAAGTGTATTCAGTAAAAAATCACCAATATTCATTTTCTGAGACTGACCTACACTGCTTTAAAGTGGCTTGACATCTGAGACAGAAAAAAGGGCATTTTATATTGCCATTTTGTTCCATTAAAAAGGCTAATGCCCTGGTATCATTCATAGCTTTAGTGATATTTTATTCTATTATACAAAGTAGTCCACTCAGGAAGCTCAAATGTGCTCCTCTATGAAACATCATCACATGAAAATACTCTCCATTTTTTGATTGTGATGTTTTATTGTTCCTGTTCTTAATTAATAGGATTTAATTGATTAAACCCCAGAATTCTGGAACTCATATTTCAGGGAAATGACAGATACATACAAAAAGCACAGATTTTCTCAACATACTTGGAAAAAGTAAAGCCATCTCAAATAATAAGATGAGAAAATATGACTACTTTTTGTCTGAAATGTTTTGTATCACAATATTTAAAACCTACTAATACTCTCTTGTTAAGATATTCTAGTGTCCTGTAGTTCCCAAGTTTATTTTTCCCCACCTCAAAAGCTTAGGCCTACACAGGTTGAAAAACAGACATCAAAAGACAGACTTTCTAAATGGAAGAATTGTTCAGAAGGCTCACAGTTATTTCTTAACAGTACTAAGTTCTTGTTAATTTTAGTAAATTTTAATCATTACCAAGTATTATACCAGTATTTGCTGAGGACAAACAAAGTCTGTACTAAATATAAAAATAACTTGCTTCTGAGAAAATAGAAAAAAAACAGAGACCAAAATTATATTTTTAGAAGTCTGTTTAATAATTGGAATATTTTTTTTTCATTTGCAAAGGCAAATGAGCATGTGCTGTCTGAAGTAGCACAGGGGACATTCAGAACCTCTGAAGACTAAACCAGTATTTGATGGCAGATTGACCATGTCTGGAGGACGGAAGGCTGAAGAAGAAGCTCAGGAGAATGAATCCCAGGGTATGGAGAGGAAGGGGAGGCTAACTCTGCGTCGGAGATGCACCTACTGCCACGAATCCAGAGCACCGTGCAGCAGCACCCCTGAGGGGAAGCCCCCACAGAAACCGGTGCAGAGACAAGCGATGCCGTTTGTCACCATCCTGGCTAAAGTGAAGCCTGTCTTGATAGGAAGCCTGGAATAAAACTTTTAAACTTTTGTGGAATAAGGTGACATCAAGCAGATGTGTCACACAAGCTGATGTCCCTCGTAGACCAAGGAGATGGCAACTCTTCTTTTTCTTTTTGTCAGCTCCTCATTTTGTTTCTTCAAATGGAGTTTTCTCACATGTAGAAAATCTAAAAGCAGAAAATGAAAAGAAGCTGGCCAAATTAATTTTTGGTTTATTGAATAAACTTTATACACTCAAAGTTGGCTTTGGCAACTATTAGGCATAGAATACTACATGTCGTTAGATGTGTAGCAAGCAATCTATTTAATGATAGTTATTCCTATGCTCCTGCATCTTCAGCGTGAGACTTCCATTAATCTCCTAAGAGAAACCAATACACCTCAAAACACTCTTTTGCTTTTACTGGCAAAGAAAATTTTCATCCATTGGTATGCTCTGTTCTCTGTATTTATATAGACGACCTAACTTTTTAAGGAATATTTGAGACAGTTTCTGTATAATTTGTGCCTTCTTTCATAACATGCAAGTAAGTTTCAGAAAATCCAGTTTCATTCATCAGTAACAGA
The DNA here is from genome assembly GCA_013399195.1 of Dicrurus megarhynchus. Classification (NCBI taxonomy): domain Eukaryota; kingdom Metazoa; phylum Chordata; class Aves; order Passeriformes; family Dicruridae; genus Dicrurus; species Dicrurus megarhynchus. The sequence continues at coordinate 393,714 of VXAD01006005.1, forward strand.
GCAGTCTACCTGATCTCGATGATTTCTTCCAACACAGTAGTTCTGAACAATGGTCTTACTTTAAGAAATGTAGAGTGAAACTTGTTTATCCTACCAGCACACCTTAGCTACATCTCTTAACTCTGCATGCATACACAGCTTTGACGAACATAAAGTAAGGGCATATAAAACCTTGGTGTTGAATGAACGGCTACAAAACCTTCCTTATAGACAACCCTCCAACTATCAAGAATATGGTCAATGACACAAAAAAAAATCTAAACTGAAATGTACTTTAAGTTTTAGATCTGCTAAGGAGCTCAATCCTTTAACTCCTTTTTTGACCACCAGGCTTTTTTCCACTCAGCCTAGTCTCTAGCTACTTATCATAGTCCTGGTCAGAGAAATGGAGAGAGAGAGAAAGTAAAACTGTTTTCTATTGCTAAATCAGGATCATATTAATCTCCAAACTGGGTCCAGCCACAGGTAATTCACTAAAGTATTTTCTCTCTCAAAGAGTAGATATTAGCAGATACTTCTAAGGCAGACACAAGAAACTTTACAAAAGTAAAGTGAAAACATTTAGTCTGACAATTATTTTTCTCTAATGCCTAACTGGCTTCACATCCAAAGCAGGACTTTGAAGACAAGGCATCTTACAAAAACTCTGTGTAAGACAGATGATACTTTATAAATATCTGAGCTGTGTTTGCCAAAAAAGACTATTCAGTGTTGATGAACTCTCTGGCATGACTGGACATGTCATGCGAACAACACGCAAATTCCTTATGGCATCGATTCTTTGTGTAATCAAGCTGCCAGGTGCTATTAGCAGAACTTGAGAGTGTCTCAGTTTCCAGGTTTCTGGGAGTTGTTCGCTTTGTACTGCAGTTTGCATTTAAAACATGTGAAGGCCACTCTGCTTCAGGTCCTGCTTCTGCAGACCCATGTGGAGTCACCATCTTTCTGAAAATCCAGGATACAGCTATATCCCTAACGGCTTCCCTGACTATTTGGCTTTCAACTTTCCACCTTTCCCATCCCCCAAGAGGTCTTTGTTTTCTTACAAAGGCAAATGGAGTGGGGGAGCTCAATTAATTGCTCTCACTCTGGCTTTGCATTACCACATATTAGTCAAATTATTCCAAATACTAGGTAACAATTTCCACACTAATACTTCATTGAAAATGAAAGATTCCAGTCTTAGGCACACAAAAACCTATTTATTCTACCCCATTTCTGTGCTAATAACAGCTTAACTAGCAAATGTAAATTATTCTCAAACTACCAGGCACTATAGTTGTCATTGCCCCACTCAGAGGTGTGCTGTATGAATTATAAGGCTGTCTCCATCCACTTTTGAGACTCCCACTTCCTGGTGAAGTGAGCAGCAGCCAGCACCCCATGCTTCCCACAGCTTTAACTCTGAACTAACTGTGCACACCTCTTCCTGCATACAGCTGTGTATGCAAACTGCAAATGGTCTATGTGTTCTGCCATTCCCCAAGTACCACCCCACATCCAGAGCTCACATGGACGAAGGCAGAGATAAAACACTACTCACCTTTAAGTAAGACAGCCTGTTAAGGAGGACACCAAATACAGAATTCACTGCAGATAACAAATTACCTATCTGCCTTCAAAAATCTCAGGAGAAACATTCTTCCTTTTCAATATCTTCCACCCTTTTTTTTCAGTGATGCTTGCTGACAATTAATTTCTGCAAACAATACAGATATAGGTGAAACAGTACATCAACTGAACTCCATTCATGTTGTTTAGCATTGGACACAAATACAGCTCTAAAATTTGGATTTCCACCATCTCTCCTCCAGGGATATTGGCATAAATGGATTAGTTTTAATAATTTTTTAAATAAAGTTCAGGCCCCAAATTTAGAGAGGAATATTTTTCAAACAGTTCATCCCAATAGTGTTAATGTAGAAGACTGGGATCAGAGTTTGGATTTGGGTCCACTGCTGATATGAGGCATTTCAGTCCTCTGACCTATTGCTATTAAAACAGCATGCAACATAATATTTTACTCAGCACGGGGAGGTGTGACTGTATGATGCTGCATGCAATAAATTGTTGGCACTCAATTAAATGCCAATGAACATGCATCCTTGTAGTTCAGACCCGGATGTACAACAAAGAGTGCATGCAACATCTAATTCCAACAAGTGCATAAGTCACTCATGCATACAACACAAAAGTGAGGACTCATTATTCTACAGCAGCTTTAACAATAAGCATACAAACATTTTACACGAATTGCAAAAACTGCACATGTTGCAAAAGAATTTTACCTGATTTTTAACTTATTTTTTTTATAAAAAGCAGAAAGGCACAAAGGGCCTGGCCACAGAAGCTTAAGAGTGGCCCCTTTCTATGACGATGATAGCACAGCAGTCTCGTCTGCTAGTCCTCCTGCTCCTCCACTATGTTGAAAATGAAATGCTTTTGTTTGTCTTGCTGCCCAAGAAAGTCATCTTGACTTCACATGTGTTACAAGAATTATCACTGGGTAATTAAAGATGCAACACGTGGATTCAGCTGGCTTTCATTTATCATTATGTGTAACGGCTGACCATTGTCTGGCGCATCCATTTATTTGCTCAAGAATTCACACGACATTACATTCATTACAGGAAAGAATAAATACAATACAACTGATTAATACTACTCTAGTTCTTCTATTTCTCCTGTAGTGAGAGAATCTCGAGACTTCAAATGTGTAATGATAGAGGCAAAAAACTGTTAGAAATTGTACATAACTGCTCATTTTTCCTCAAACTCAAAACTAGGATAGTAATACCACTGCAAGGCACCACCAAGGTTATTCAGATCTGATGAAGAGCATGCCAAGTGAAAGTGTTTGCTCACTGCTCTCACATGAAGAAAATGTATTGCTGCAAGTATTAACATTTTAATGTACAAAAAGTGAAAAGGCAAAACAAACACAAGTTACAGGATAGGATAGGTAAGACAGCATTAGATGGCACAAGTTGATATTTCACAGGACAGCTATAAGGAAGAAAAGACTGCTGACCAAACTATTTACTCTGGGGCTTTGACACAGATCCTGAAATTGAAGCCAAAGTTCTTCATTTGTCAGATACGTCCATGCATGCACACTGATGTATATACTTTCCTAACGCATTATAACAGCTGTGATTTTCAAAGCCATTCAAATTATCTACACAACCTTTTCCCATGAATTTCTTATCTCTAATTCACCAGATAAGTGGAAATCTCAGTCCAATTTTTAAATAATTTCTAAGTGCTCACTCAAGAATTTAAGTGCCATTTACAAGCACTAATTCATTTAATCACAGAGTTGTCTGTGACTGGGACTAACAGTTTGTCTAAAATAAAACCCAGCGTTTTCAAGCAGAGCCAGAGACTACATGTCTTACCCTCCCATTACTGAGCCCCACATGCTTTTTTTTCTAGGTATTGATGCTGCTTATTTTACTTTGGGGATTTGTTCGTCCTCAAAGTTGACAGAGAAATGAAGTGACATGTGCAGTAACTGGAAGGCAGAAAAAAAGGAAATTTAGGATTTCTAATAACTGACTTCCTATGTTTCAGCTCTGCAACATAGAGAAAAAGTAAGGTTAAAAAGGGAGGCAGGGGCAGGCATGTGATGCAGTGCTAGAAAGGGAGTAAGTGCTTTGTATGTGTCAAACATGATGCCTACTTATTAGGAAGAAATACATCCAGGCTTCCACACTGAATCAAGAAACTTCACTCATTTTTTCTGTTTTTTAATCATACTTAGTAAATACTGCATAATGCCAGAAGTTATATCAGAACAAGACAGATCACTTTCTTCTATGACTGGTTTTGAAAGGTCTTGAAAAAACAACAGATCAAACAGGTGTGATGCATGCAGTACGATCAGTTTATAAAGTTGTGGGTGAGAAAGGGATGACAGCTGCTGTGGCACCTGTTTCTCTGGTTAGGGGAAACAGCACAGAGAACTTTATACAGAGAAGCTTTTACTTCAGCTATGGACCCAGGTTCCTTGGCTGATGCAGTCACAGCTAACACTACAGACCTAAGCCTTGGTCACATCAGAAGCCATCAGGCTACCAGGACAGGTTTTTTTACTGCTGGCAAGCCGCAGAGGAGTCGGCAATGGATGTACCTAAAAATACATGTCTGACATAGTAGACATAAATGTAACTTTCGGGTGCTTTTATTGTATTTGTAATCAAAGGTCTGCACAGACCATTTGGTGCCAGGTGTCTTCTTAAGAGGGAATTGGTGCCTGTAATATCAGAACATCAGCCTTATTAATTCAGTACGTACCTTGAGGCCTATGTTATATTTCTTAATACACACCAGAAAGTTAATTAGAATGTGTAAATTTTAGCAATTCTTTAATAATATTTTCTTAATAAACAATAGGCTTGTACATTAAATGCTACATGACAAAGAATGTGAGTACTGAAAACCTAGGACATGACAAGGGGATTTCTAGAGCCAGATGAATTAATGAAATGCAGATTAAGATGCTAGATCCTGATTCAAAAGCTACCTAAAAACCTAAAAATTTTAGATCAGGAACTACATTACATAAATGATGAGTTTTCATTGTTTTATGATAAACAGAAAACCATGAATGCAAAATAAAAAGCAAAACAGGAAGATATGGCTTCCTGCTTGAAAAAAAAAAAAAAAATCCTGTGCTCTGGATATAATTAGAGGAAGATGGGATGACAAAATGATTTCATGTAGTAAAATATGCTATAACTTCAACAGAAAAAAAATATAATTCCAAGTTTGTTTCACAGTAAAAGCCAAGAAGATTTTTAGTTTTTTATTGGAGGAACTACAAGGCAAAGGTCTTTTGTTTATGTAGACCATATTGCTTCAGATCACCAAATGTGCTTACGTATTCATGTCCGAGTAGTGCCTTTAAGCTAGATAATGAGAAAAGTACAACACTATTCCAATGAAAGCATACAGTGAAGGAAACTGTGCAGAAAAATAAAGATGAATTCACTTCCAGATATAGAAAACAAACCAAATAATTATCACAACTGTTTCATAAGACAGGATCACTGAACTTCCAAGCAGTAAACAAAAATGTACCACCTGCATTGGAACTACAAGTCTGCTTAGATATGAAATAATTTTTGAAGGTCACTGCTGAAATACATCAGAAATGTAAATGCTACATTTAAAAAAAATACAGTTATTATCAAAATTATCAAATGCCTCCATAGTCTACATTGCTTGAAAAACAGGATTCTGTAATTTACCTGTCCTTTTGCTTCTATGCCTCTCATCAGTGCAGTATCTTGACAAATTAATGGTTAACTTTTTGTGAGGAACTTACATGGTCCAATTCAAAGCTGCTGTATGCACGTGTAACTCAAAGTCAATGCATATAGACCATATGATTAGCATCCAAGCCTAAAAACAAGTGATTTTTCTCATTTAAAAAAAGAAATATTTAGCTGCTTATGGTATGATAAATGGTTTATGACAGATTTATTTATTGCCAACTGTAAGACACCTCAAAGAGGTGAAATTCAAGCACTGTATTCAGTCATATGACTTTATATGTGTTTCTTTGAAAAGGATTTCTTTATCATTTCAAATCCAGAATTTGAAGAAGTGGTCTCCAGTTGCTAGAAGACATCGGTGTTACATTCCTCTGAAATCAATGACTCAGCTTTTCAAGTGAAAATGCCTGCAAAACACCATTCCTATAGTTCTCAGAAAATATTCGTTGTAGAAAAAAATGATTCATGGACACTTCTACTTCTCTAGTGCTGTACTTATGTACTGCTCTTACAAAAATACCATGACGCATTTAAAAGAATTGTCATAGGAACCTAATACAAGCTTATTGTTTCTTACATATAGTCTGAAAAAGAAACATTCTCTTTTTTTGTCTCTGGTATCATCGTGGTGATACATTTTCATTTATATCCTTTGTGCAGAGAGTTTGTAATCTGACAACTTTTTATAAGAAATTACTACAAAAACCCATAAACATGGGGCTCCAAACCAGCTCCCTAGATTAATTTTGAGATCATAGATTTTAAGCATATTCTAATTCTCCCTGGTTAAACGTCATTAAGTTGGTACCCAGATAAGTGCCTTACTTGGCATAACACACAGGCAAAAATTTTCTGAAGTAGTTCCTGGCATATCAAAAATCCAAAGAGAAAATATCCTTTAAGTCCTGTTGAAACTGTATTAATACCATGTAAGGGATTTACCTGTAAAAGCATAATTGAAAAGTGGACTTACGGCATCCAAAAATTCTTTACCGTGTGTTTTGCCATCTTTCTGGCCTTTCCACTCTGGGGACACAATTCCGAAGTTACTTTAAAACACATAGTTGTACAAAGTCTTACCTTGCAACCTGCATTCTAGTACTGAAGTCAAGAGATCTCATTGACCGTAAGACTTCTATACACCCCAAGTACTGTAAGGAAAAAGAGACAGTTGGAAAATGTATTACAATTATGCTTGAGTTCTGGGAGAAAATGCAACTAACCATTAAAAGGCAATGTGCAATTATTATTTTTACATTTGATTTATTCTATGTCTAAAGTAGGTTGTTGTGATTATGCTGTTGTATGTCACAGATTTGTTCCATAAACATTTTGTTTTATTTTTCACATTTCATTCAACATATAATTTTATTTTTAACCTAGTCACTTTAACACACCCAATTTATGTGTTGATGTGCTTTTGTAGTTTTCTTCTGTCTTAATTGATCCATTTTAGATACAATCAAAGTAAAAAATAATGAGAGAGGAAGTGTGGTAAAGGAAATTCACTCTAGGACAAACTTATTTATCAGGGAGAGAACTAAGTCTCATTAGAACAAAAAAGGCAAATTATAATAGGGAAAGCTGAAAAGAACACCAGCAACCAAATTCCTTAATAAACAGCTCAGGGACAGATGTGATTTAGTATTTTCATTTATTATAGTAGTAAAAAGACGGAAAATGCTAATCCAATATACTAATAACCCATGCTGGGAAATGGCTTTAACAGGGTCATTCAAGAAAGGAATGACATGAAGGTTAGCTAATATTAAGACAAGACCAGGCTTTTTGACCCAGATTTCTGCTCTGCATCTCTCTGTGGGAAAAAGGGAGTACCATCATGAAAAATGTTAAAATTCAACAGTATCTATCACTGGGAGTGAGAAAAACTCAGGTGAATCTTCTAGATTTGCTTCCAAAAGTGGGCATAACTTGCATATGCTAAAGTCTACTGGAGATAAAGCTCTTGTCAGATATTTGGATAGTGGCTTTGTACAAACTGCCTCATGACTGGCATATCCCATGGCAGTACCTTTGTGTTGAGGTTAAGTATTCAACCATACACTCGGCTTTTGAAAGTCAAGGGAATTGGAGATGAGTCTTTACAGCATGAGCCTAATAATGATGATCACGATGCTATTCTACCATTGTGTTTTTATATCAGCTCTTATATCAGTTTTGTATCAATTTTTCTATCTTCACAGCATAATGCAATCTATTTGGGTATGAAACTGGTGCAAAAATCAAGTGAGGCCAAAATTTTTGCCTGTTTGAGAATTTTATTTTTGCTGAAAAAATAATCTTTTAATTAGAGAATTACTGCATCAGTAACCATAATACATAGAATTTCAGCAAATATTTTCCACAGAAACATGTATGTCATAAACTGTTTACAGGCTGAGAAAATATCTAGTTTGTTTTCACATATCCATTTTTATTTTGTTTATTTCTATCAAAGGCTATGAAGTCATTACAACACTGAATAAAATTAGCTAGAGTATCAACTGACTCTTATTCATTAAATTGCTTGAACTTGCATTATTATTGCACACAGTTTCTGAGAAGGGTTATCTCAAGACCCATTTCCTAGAATATGTTAGAAATCTCCTGCAAATTTATGTTTTCTGAAAGTTTATAAAACGTTCATGGAAAGTGTCTTGTCTAAAGAGATCCTGGCACATGGAGCTTTCAAGATACAGATTATACTCTCAAACTGTCATCTATCAGTGCAAAATTAGACAATCCTTGTATCTTATTACAAATAAATTCCTTTTTTTACATATACTTCTGCCTGAGCACTTAAAACATATTCATGCTCTGATGAAAGAAGTTACGCCATTAACTCGATTTTTAATTATCTCAGAGGGTGATTTGATTTTCTTGGAGATTAAATTCTTTAGCATCACTTGAGATAATTGGCTGAAATAATTTAACTTATGCCAATAAACAGCAATGATCAATGTTTTCCTGTTTTCTTTCCATGTCATTTTGTTTTAGTCTAGGATGCTTTCATAAATTAATTTTGCCAATTTCATACAAGATGCTTTTATAATTAAATATGCTGTAAATGGTATGACTATTCAAAGGCATCCCTGTGATTTTTTTTGTTAAAGAAATTTCATTATTTCATCAACCTGTTAGTTTAGCCCTCTCAATACTAAAACACTCTTGGATTGCACTTGTTCCTTCACTCACCTATATTTGCCACAAGCCTTTTAAAGCAAAGTAATTTTACAAGTTTGAGAACCAGGCCCAGCATTTTGGAAGCAAACTCTGGAAGGTATTTTGACAAGTACATGCAGGCGTGCAAATAAATACACAGAAACATGTGCACACAAGTCACTGCCAAAATAAACAGACAAATAAGTAGACAAAAACCCATAAACATACTTAGAAGACGTGCATTCAGACTCCTTTGAGTCATACTACCTGATCTGCATTAACAAAAGTAGAGACAAGATCAGACTGAAGGAAGGTCAGATGGAAAAATTACCCTGTACTTGTTTTATGTATATCACAGAGACAGCTGAACACAACATAGTAAGAATTGCAGTTTCCTGACTGGTCAATGCAAAGATGGCAACTGGTTTTCTGGGATAAAAGATGTGAACACTTAATCACCACGGCATGTTTTCAAGTAACGAAATTACTATAAAAATTGACATTCAAAAGGTCCAAAGGCCAACTACAGGGACATATAACTCACCTACTGCTATGCTTCAATTATTCCCCAAGACCAACACTGCTGTCTAAAAATATCCATTTGAAGTACATCCTGACAAAGATCCACAGAAAGAAGACATACAACCAAGATAGCAAGGAAATAAATTATTCATTTATTTCAACAAATAAATACCCTGATTAAAAAGAAACGCTATCTTTTGCTTTAGGCATTCCATGAAACATTTAAAATATAGTTATAAAACAGTCTACTTCTAAAAAAAGCTCCTCTTCACCCAGCACTTAATGTATATTCTAACCAATCAGCTACTGTGCACTGTGAAATTTATGAGCTCCCGCTATCATCCTCCCTCTCACTGCTCAGGAACCAAATATATCAAGATGCAGCCCACCTTGAAGTAGGAGGATTTGGGACTACTAGTTCCAAGCTTTCTCAGATAACATTCTGCCTTCTGTTGACTTTCTAATATTTGAATGAGTTTTCAAGCTTGTGTACATTGAAAGGTACTATGTCCCAAGGAAAAAGTCTTTCACATGAATGAATACCTTCCCATTCAGAGATTTTAGATTCATAACTTGTACTTTGCATGCTAAACAGTACCTTGCAGGAAGCAGAGTGCCACATACAGGTGGGACCATGTAGCTCTCATTCCATGTGGTTCCAACATCCTTACTAGTTACAATTTTGACAGGTTAGTGTAAGAGAAGGCTATATGTCCCAGATTTCTGGTTTGTCCCACATGCGAAGACTTCTGCTGTACTCCCTAAAGTACCTGTCTTCAGAAAATTCTTGTTCAGCAACTAAAACTTTTTACTGAAGCCCATGTAAGAGAGGATATTGAGTTCTCTCAACACTTGTCAGAAACAGACATGAATGCTGGCTGGGTGCATTTGTGTACTTGGAGCCAAGAGACAAAAAGGAAAAAAAGAGAATAGTCATTGTCAGAGAAGCCTTTTGCTCCAGAAATATGAACAACCTTGTTCAGTGCTTCCTAACAAGCTCTTCAAAATACCAAGTTACTGGAAGACATTCTCGACTGTTGGACTGAGAAGCTAGGAGTACAACTGCAAGAAATACATTTAAAAAAACATACCAAGACTTATTCTATTATTCCATCAGGATGTAGCTCCATATAGCACCGAAGCAGTCCAGCCTACATACACGTCTAGCAGATGAGTGTCTGCCTTGTGCATAGTATGAAGATCTACCCATCAGCTACTCTCAAACAAAATAAGAACTCCTAATCTCTAAATCCAAACTACCGGAGTATCATTAGCTCATCAAAACTGCATGGGTGTTCTTAGTAAATTGATATTTACTGGCTTTAATCTGTGTAACCAGATGACCATCATCAGATCTGAGTGGTTCACTACTCTGCAGCTTGTACCTGCCTTGTACAAGTCATGTAAGAGATGACATGGTTACATCACCAAACAGACATACACTTGCATTGTTAGACAAAAATTAGCCTGTACCTTCAAATATTGTAGTATCCCAAGTATTCTCTAACACTACACAGTTGCAGATAATAGCCTGGGGGCTCAAAAACTAGATTGTCATTCCTGGGGTTCTATGTGCTGTATGGAGATCTAAGTTTTGAAAATAGATATAAAATACCTTGTCATAAGCTGGGCAATTCACTGCAGTTTTCTCACCCATGGGCTTAGGCTGTGCTTTTACTTGGCATGTGCAAAAGAGAAAAAGTGAGCATCTTTTAATTATCACATCTGGTTCTC